>JADLZN010003073.1:0-292500 GCA_018155175.1 Sinocyclocheilus anophthalmus
TAACGGGTCCACCCCACCACACACACACACCTACACTCTCCCTCCACGACGCACTCTCTCCGCTCACGCCACACCACTCTCTCTCACACACACTCTCTCGACTCCACGCAACACACGATCTCATCCCTCCTCACTACTGCACTGCTCGTCTCTCACGCACAAGCGCACACTCTCATCTCCTCTCTCACACACAACACTCTCCTCGCCCTCTCGTCTCACACATCACACACCACGTCTCTCTCACACGCGACTGACACACTCGCTCCTCACGGCACACACTCGCCCTCTCACAGCGAACGAGCACCTCTCTCTCTCTCACACACAGCAACCCACTCTCGCTCACACACACTCCCCTCGCACACTGCACACACACTCTCGCGCTCTCTCACACACACACACTCTCCTCTCCACACACACACTCGCACCTCTCACAGGACACACAACACCTCGACTTCTCTCTCACACACACACACACGCTCTCTCTCACACACACTCTCCCCGCCCGCTCACACCAACACAACGCAAGACACTACGTCCGCTCAAAATCGCTCCGCTCACCTAGCCCGAGGGATCCACGCCACTCTCTTCCGTCCCAGGCGGAAGCGCATACCTACTCTCGCTCGCACAAGCCACGCACCCGGTCTCTGCACACTCACCGCCACACTCTCGCTCCCACGGCGTTAACGCGCACACACACTCTCTCACGCGCACACACACACACTCGCTCTCACACGCACCTCTTCTTTCACGCACACACACCCTCTCCGTCCGTCACAGACGCACACACACACGCTCGCTCATGCAGTCAACGGCGCACACACACCACTCTCGTCGCTCACCGCGGCACACTACACAACTCCTTCTCCTTGCAGCACAGGCCGGGTCAGGTGAGGTGACGCAACACTCTCTCACGCACCGGGCGGACGTGCGTACTAGATGTGCGGGGCGTCTCTAACACACTCTCTCACAAGTCACTGGCCACCACACACACTCTGCTCTCGTCACGGCGCCAACACACCCCTCTCCTCTCTCCACGCGCAGCACCATACTCCCCTCACACGCACACACACCCTCTCTGCTCTCACCTGCAACACAACACTCTCTCTCCACAGGTTCACGCGCACACACAGCACGCCCTCTCACAGCCAGTAACACAAACCTGTGTGCCCCACGGGTCAAAGCGCACACACTCTCTTCCTCCACGACAGCCAGCAGCGAACCAGGCTGACGTGTTCTGTGTACCGCTCGCTCACACACCCGCACCAGCACTCTCTCTCTCCACCACACACAGACACTCTCTCTTTCTCCCCCGCCACTGCAGCCACACCAACACTTTCTCTCTCACCGGGGTGTCTCGTGAAATTGAGGAATGCGCTGTAGATGGGGGGGGCGATATGGGCTAGTGCATACTCGCTCGTATCACACAGCACCCACACGCTCCGTCTTCTGTCACACACACGACTACACCAGCTCTACTCCCTCAATGGTCGTGTCACCACGCCACAAGCACACAAAGCTAAATCCGTCTCCTCTACACAGCTACACACCTGTCGCTCAGTACGGATCCTCAAGCCGGCGTCCGCGCGAACACGCATCGTCAGACACACCTCTCTCTCTCAGCTACATCACACACACACGCTCCTCTCTCCTCCCCGCACGACACACACTCTCTCTCACACGCACACTCCCTCTCACACGCGCACTTACACCCTCTCTCTCACCACGCGCACACCAGCACTCTCGCTCCCGTCTGCACTACATTGCAACACTCTCTACTTCACCGGCGCACAAACACCACTCTCTCTCACGGCGCATCTGTGCACACCACACTCTCCTCACCCGGCGCAGCACACATCACTCTCTCCTCAAGCTTACAGTGGCACACACACTCACCCGCCATCTCCACCCCCGCAGCCACGACGCGGCCTACACACAGCTCTCTCTCTCACACCGCACCACCCACGCTCGACTCTCTCGTTCACGCCGGGCGACAAACGCAACCGCTCGTTCTCTCAACCCGTGCGCCGACACACCCCAAACTCTCTCTCACACGCGCAACACACAAAGACAATCCTCTCACACCGCGCACTACACACACTCTCTCTCCCGCGCACACACACACTCTCTCTCACACACCACACACTCTCTCTCCACACACACACACCTCTCTCTCACACGCGCAATACACACACTCTCTCTCTCACACGCGCACACACACACACCTCTCTCTCTCTCACACACACACACCTCTCCTCTCACAGTGGCACCACACACACCTCTCTCTCACACGCGGCACCACCACTCTCTCTCACGCCCAGCACACTCTCTCTCACCGCACACATCATCTCTCACACGCCACAGCACACTCTCTCTCTCACCGCTCACACACACACGTTCTCTCTCTCCGCGCCACATCCACACTTCTCTCTCACATAGCACACTCTCTCTCACACGCGCAACCACACTCTCCTCACAAACCCTCACACAACACATGACGGGCAGACACACCCTTCCTCGATCCGACACATAACGACAACGACCTACACTGCTCCCTTCTGGTAATTCTCTCCTAACTCGCAACACACACACTCTCTCGCAACGCGCACCACACACGCCTCTCCTCACACGCGCACACACACACTCTCTTCTCACACGCGCACAACCACACTCTCTCTCTCACCCGCACACACTCTCTCTCTCACACACACACACACGGACAGCTCTCTCTCTCTCTCACACGTATATTCCCGCACCACACACTCTCTCTCCACGCTCACCACCACAACTCATCCTCTCACACGTCACAACCCCTCTCTCATCTCACACTCTCTCTCTCCCCCACCAACACACCTCCCCTCTCTCAACGCGCACACACACACCCCCTCTCTCTCACCCACACACACACACTCTCTCTCTCTTTCACACACACACACACACTCTCTTTCTTTCTCTCTCACACACACACACACTCTCGCTCTCACACGCACACACCCACACACACTCCTCCTCTCATACCACACCACACACCTCTCTCATCACACACACCCACACAATCTCTCTCACAACCACTATCCCTCCCTCTTCCCCGCCACACCCCAAACCCTTCTCGCTTCACACACACTCTCCCCTCTCATACGCACACAGCCCCCACACACTCTTCATCTCCCCTCTCTCCCGCGCCACACACTCATCTCTCCACACACACACACACACTCTGCTCCACACACACTCTCCCTCTCCCTCATCACATCACCTCACACACACTCTCTCTCCTCCACGCACACATCGACCACCCTCTCTCTCTCTCACCACACACCATTCTCTCTCGCACACGCACACACAACACCTCTCTCTCACGCGCCACACCCCACATCTCTCTCACGCGCTCACACACACACCTCTCTCGCACGCGCACTACACACACACCTCTCTCACGCGCACCACCACACACACTCCTCGCTCAACGGCGACACCCACACCACTCTCTCCTCCCACGCACACTCTCTCTCAACGCGCACCACACTCTTCTCACAACGCATCACACACCCCTCTCTCTCTCACGAAACAGCGCACACAGACACACATCTTCGCTCCTCCATCCACGCGCGACTACATACAACTCTCTTCACGCGCACAACTCTCTCTCCCAGCCACAACTCTCCATCCCCTCTCCTCACACGCCCCACACAACACCTCTGCTCTCTCACGCCACACACCCTCTCTCTCGTCCCGCCACACACACCCTCTCCTCTCCCCCGCACACCCACTCATCTCGTCCACACGCGACACCACTCTCCTCTCAAACTCACCTCACACACCAACTCTCTCTCACACGCACACTCATCTCTCACGCCACAACACTCTCTCTCACACGCTCACCCACAAGCACTCTCTCTCACACGCACACACACTCTCTCTCTCACACACACAACACACACACTCTCTCTCTCACACGCTCTCACACCCCGCGACGCACACCACCCTGCTCTCTCTCATCACAACAACCACCACATCTCTCGTCTCACACACCCCGCCACCCCACGCTCTGACCGTTACACTGTGCTCTCTCCACACACACTCTCCTCCACTCCGCACTCACAAACACTCTCTCCACACACACTCTCCCATCTCACCACAGCACACACAACCCACACTCGCTCCTCTCACTCACGCGCGCCACACACTCTCTCTCACGCTGCCCTCTGCCACACACTCTCTCCTTCTCACCCCACCAACACCCCATCCTCGCTCTCTCCCACACTCTCCCTCTCACACGCACCACCCTCTCCTCTCTCTCACTACACACCTCTCGCCTCTCACACTCACCACCCACTCTCCTCTTTGCCTGCTTCACTGCAACGATCACACCCCCGCTCCTCTCTCTGCACCGCTCACACAGCGTCACTCTCTCTCATCACCACCTCACATACAACCACCTCTCTCTCACCCGGGCCACCAGACCACCGTCTGCCCCCCGTCTCACTCACGCGCACACACCCCCAGCTCTCTCTCACGCGCACACACACCACTCTCTCTCACCACGCTCACCACACACACACGTCTCTCTCGCACCGCCACACTCACACACTCTCTCTTACACACTCACTCACTCTCTCTCACACGCGCACACACACTCTCTGGCTCTCACACTGCACCCCACACCCTCTCTCTGTCTTCCACGCTCCCCACACACACCTCTCTCCTCACGCGCACTGACACCCACTCTCCTCTCACCGCGCACCCCTCTTCTCCCCGCACGCACCCTCTCTCCCTCACACGCACCCAGACACACTCGTCTCTCTCACGGCGCACACACTACGTCTCCTCTCTCACCCCGCCACACCACACGTCTCTGCTCACACGCACTAACCCACCTCTCCTCTCCTCACTGCCACACAACACTCTCCTCTCTCCATGACGCGCACCCATAGCAACTACTCTCGCTCACAGCACACTCTCTCTCCTCCATCAGCCCCACCCACATACTCCTCTCACTCCCAACCCACACTCTCCATCGACTCTCTCTCTACACACACACACCACCTCATCTCTCTACACCGCAGTCACGCACACCACTCTCATCTCTCTCTCCCACCCCCACACCACAACTCTCTCTCTCACACGTCTCGCACAAGATGGGACGCACACACAGCTCTCGTCTCTCCTACACACACACACCCACTCTCTACTCGTCAGCACTCGCACAGTACGCACACATCCTCTCTCCTCCTGCTCTCGATACACCACACACCACACTCTCCTCTCAACCCGACACCCACACAACGTTTCTCTCACTACACACTCTCCCTCCAGCAACACGCACAGGACACCCTCCACGAGTTCCCCTCAGCACGGCACACACACACACACTTCTCCCCTCTCTCTACGCAGCGACCACACACTCTCGTCTCACTCCTGTCTACAACCCATCTCTCTCACACGACAAATCGCCCGTCTCCCTCTCACACGCGACACACCACTCTCTCTCACTGCGCACACATCTCTCTCACTGATCGCACACTCGGTCTCTCCACACGCACACCCACACTCTCTCTCTCGCACGCGCACACACCACTCTCTCTCCTCCTCCCTGGGTAGCTCGTGTCACTACACCGACTCTCCGTCTCATCACGCATACAAATGCCGCGCCCACCACTACTCTTCTCACACGCGCCCCACCACTCTCTCCTCTCAACGCGCACACGTCTCTCTCACACGGACATCCTCTCTCTCACATCCGCTACACACACATCTCTCACCCGCGCACAACACACTCTCTCTCCTTCACGCGACAACACACTCTCCTCACACGCACACCACTCTCTCTCTCACACACACACACAACCCACTCTCTTCTCTCCACACGCCCACACAACACTCTCTCTCTCACGCGCACATCAACACTCTCGTCATCTCACGCGCACACAGACCCCTCCTCCTTCACAACGCACACCACCCTCTCAGCTCCTCACACGCGCACACACACCTCTCTCTCACACCCACTCTCTCTCACACACACACACTCTCTCTCACACACCTGACACACTCTCTCTCCACCGCACCCTCGCTCTCACTCACAACGCACACAAACACACTCTCTCTCTCTCGCACACTACCTCTCTCTCTCCGCGCACACACACACCTCTCCGCAACACGCGCACACACTCTCTCTCTCCGACGCGCACACACCTCCTCTCTGTCACGCGACACACACACTCATCTCGTCTCCACAGCACACCACACTCTCCCTCACGCGCACACACACTCTCTCCTCACAACCTACGCGTCACACACACCATCTCTCTCACACGCACACACCCGTCTCTCATCAACGCGCACCACACAACACTTCTCCTCTCCATCGCCACACACACGCTCTCTCTCACCTTCAGGGCACACAACACAAACTCGCACTCACAGGAGCAGCGTGACAACCTGCACGATCATCACACTCTCATTCGGCGTCTCTCAACACACTCTCTCTCGCACGCGGCACTCTCTCTCACTCGCACACCGTACTCGACACCTTCTTCTCACACAGCCGCTCACCCACACACGCTCTCACACACACTCTCTCTCACGCACACACACACTCTCTCTCACACACAAAACGCCACACTCTCTCTCACGCACAACAACCACTCTCTCTCACACGCACCACACACACCTCTCCTCGGCATCACGCGCACACATACAACTCTCTCATCTCACGCACACACACACATCTCCTCCTCACACGCACACACACCTCTCTCTCACACGCTTACGCGCACACACACTACTCTCTGCGTGTCACGCTCACACACACCACTCTCTCGTCTCCTCACACGCACACACACACTCTCTCTCTCCCACGGGCCCACACACTCTCCGATCTCTCACACTCACACTCTCTCCTCACACTGCACACCCACTCCTCTCCTTTCTCAACGCTCACACACACACTCTCTCTTCTCACACGCACACACACACTTTCTCTCTCTCACACGCACACACACACTCTCTCTCTCACCCACACACAATCTCTCTCTCTCACGCGCACGACACACACTCTCTCCTCAACGCCACGCCCACACACATCTCTCCTTCCCTCACTACGCGAGTCACCACACACTCCTCTTCATACCCAATCTTACTCACCTCTGCGTCTTCACACGCACACGACACCACACTCTCTCTCACGCGTCAACCTCTGCTCTCTCTCCAAACGCACCCCATCTCTCTCACCGCACACATACCACACTCTCCTCTCTCCATCCAACGCCACACACCCTCTCCTCGCACAGCGCACAACCACACACTCTCTCTCAACGCACACACACTCTCCTCTCTCACACGCGCACACCACCTCTCTCTCTACGCGCGTACGAACACAACACGCTCTCTCGCCTCTCACCACGCCACCCACAACAGCCTCTCTCTCACGCACACACACACTCTCCCTTTCTCTCTCACGCGCACACACACTCTCTCTCACGCGCACACACACACGCTCTCTCACACTCGCACACCACACACTCTCATCCACGCGCACATATACACTCTCTCTCTCACACAAGCGCACACCCACACTATCTCACCACGCATTCCAACCCTCACACACTCTCTCTCTCACGCGCACCACAACACACTCTCTCTCTCACGGCGCATCACACACACTCTCTCCACACGCACCACTCTCTACCTCACGCGCCACACACTCTCTCCTCACCGCGCACACACCCCTCTCTCCCACACTCTCTCTCCCACGCACACACCAGTTCTCTCACGCACGCACACACTCTCTCTCACGCACACACACCGCTCTCTCACACGCACACACACACTCTCTCTCTCACGCGCGCACACACTTCTCTCTCTTCCAGCACACACACCTTCTCTCCGCACGACGCACACACACTCTCTCTCCCTCTCACACGCTCACACACACTCTCTCTCACTCGCACAACACACTCTCTCCTCACACGCACTACACACATCTCTCTCGCTCACTACACTACCGCTCACACACACTCCCTCTCTCTCACTCTCACACACACTCTCTCTCTCACAAACACACACACACTCTCTCTCTCACAACGCCCACACACTCTCTCTCTCACCGCGCACACCCACTCTCTCTCACGCGCACACCCACTCCCTCTCCTCACCCGCTCGACCCACCGCTCCTCTTCACACTCACACACACACTCAAGTTTACACCCTCCCTCACTGCGCACACAACACTCTCTCTCACGCGCACCGACACAGACACTCTCTCTCCCACGCATTTCTCGTCTCACTCACAAAGGCACTCTCGTTCTCCTCTCACACACGCCCAGACAGACACTCTCTCTCTCACTACCACGCGCACTCACACCACACCACCACTCTCTCTCACACACACTCACTCTCACTCACTCATTCACACTCACACACTCACTCACACACACTCTCTCTCTCACACGCGCACACGCACACACACTCTCTCTCTCACACACACACACGCACACTCTCTCTCTCACACGCGGCACCATACGCACACACACGTCTCCTCTCTCATACACACACACACACACTCTCTCTCTCACGCGCACACACACACTCTCTCTCTCACGCGCACACACACACTCTCTCTCTCACGCGCACACACACTCTCTCTCACGCGCACACACACACAATTTCTATTTCAATTTAAGTGTGCTTTATTGGCATGACAACCTATATATTTGTATCTCAGCCAAATATAGTCCTATCCTAACAAACCACACATCAATGGAAAGCTTATTTATTCCAATGATGTATAAAAATGGACCCTTATGACTGGTTTGTGGTCCAGGTGTGTGCGTTAAAGGATCATACAGACTCAAATGAATTAACAAGCACACTCGAGTAATGTTTAATCTAAATGAGCTTTATTGGAAACCACCAAACATGCAAAACTTGAATCAACTTCCATTTTTCCATCTAAAACACACACAATCCCATCGGTTCTAAAACATCTGCCTCAGAAACCCCAACACAACCCATCTTCCAACATTCGTCTGACCCTCTGAACCCTTCCCAGTTAAACACGGCATGCAAAGCTATGTTTTAGCGCACTACACTAACAGGAATGATTAGTAAAGATAAGCGGCTGGTGTCTAGTCGGTGCAGAGGATGGCGACTCCGCGCTCGTAGAAGTGATGCGGGTCTTCTTTGGTGGCGATGTCGAAGTCGACGGTGAAGATGAGGTCTGAGCGTGTGAAGTTCAGATACACGGGCAGCGTGACCTGCAGAGAACACGGAGAGAGAGAGAGACAGGCTTTAATTCACTGATTAAACTGAAAATGATGGTCTAATTGATTATGCTAATAGGTTTAATTTGAACAAATTATCTGTAAATATATAAAAAAAATCAAGTGTTAATTTTTTTTAGTGGTAAAAAATTACACAAGGATTTATCAAAAATGACTACTGAGCTGCCTCAAGAACAAACTACTCAATTCTTGGGAGTTATTGTTGAGACTTAGAGTTGATTATGCGAGTAGAAAAATACATAAATCTACTGGAATAATAATGAGGGTTAGGCTTGTTTTTACTACAGAGTGTCCTCTTGTGCTTTATTATAATTATCCATATCTTTCATATTGTAATATAGTTTGGGCAAGTACTTTTCCAGTCTATCCTTCAGGAGAGTTTTGTTAAGAGTGCAACCCGATCAAACATATATACACTTCATCTGCTGCTTTATTTCACAAACTTCAGGTTCTTACCATTTATGATATTAATATTTTTCAAATATGTGATTTTATTTATAAGATATATCCAAGTAAGGGTAACATTCCAAAGCAATTTACAATGTATTTTAAATTCAATTCACCGGTTCACCGTTATTTAACGTCAATTTTTAAAAATTAATCTTCCTTAATCTCTCACTTGTAGAGGTCAATACTTGATGAGATTTAGGGGTAATGAATTATGGAATGGTTTGTCACATCTAGCAAAAAAAATGTTCCTCTTTAATAAGTTATAAAAGATGTATAAAGGGATCACTTTAATGCGGTTTTGTAATGGTGTATTTTTTTTTCTTAAAATGTAGTATATGCACTACATTGGTTTGTTTTTGGAGTACATAATTTCCGGGGGTTTTGACATGTGTGACCCTGGAGCACAAAACCAGTCATGAGGGTCAGTTTTGTGAAATTGAGATGTATGCATCATCTGAAATCTGAATAAATAGCTTTCCATTGATGTATGGTTTGTTAGGATCGGACAATATTTGAAAATCTGGAATCTGAGGGTGCAAAAAAATCTAAATATTGAGAAAATCATCTTTAAAGTTGTCCAAATGAAGTTCTTAGCAATGCATATTACTAATCAAACATTAAGTTTTGATATATTTACGGTAGGACATTTACTAAATATCTTCATGGAACATGATCTTTACTTAATATCCTAATGATTTTTGGTATAAAAGAGAAATGTATAATTGTGACCCATACAATGTATTGTTGGCTATTGCTACAAATATACCTGTGCTGCTTAAGACTGCTTTTGTGCTCCAGGGTCACACATGTTGTAATTAATTTGTATTTATATATTTGTTATTGTAATTTAGCTCTTTCATTGATTTCATGAGTTGTTTTCTTTATCGTTCAGGAGGAGGCTCTAAATAAGCGGCGTCTCTCTGCACAGTAAATGGATTGTACTTTACTTATTCTTGTGCAAAATATATAAAGCAAAGTAAGGCCAGCGACAGACCATGCTCCTCTTCTCGGTGTTGCTCTGCTTCATCCAGTGCAGCTGCGTCAGCGGCAGTTCAGTGGAGATGCTGGTGGACAGAGAGAGCTTGTTGTTGGCGCAGGTGGCCCCCTGCAGCTTCAGACCTGCGCACAGACAGACAGACAGAACACTCTGAGACCCAGCAGACACTGACACGCTCCTCATCTCTCTCTCTCGAGCCGCTCTCACCTCTGATGCCGAAGCTGCAGGCGTCCAGCGCCACTCCCTGCGCAGACGTCACGTTCACCTCCAGACACAGCTCCTCCAGAGACCAGCTGTTGACCTGAGCCACGTACTGACGCGTGGCTGTGATGTAGGCCTCCGGCACGAACAGACCGCCCAGGTTCACATGGATGTTCTGCAGGAGAACAGCAGCCCGTTCAACACTTGAAACCACGAGTCTCCTGAGTTTGAGCCAGCTTTATCTCTATAGCGCTTTATACAATCCAGATCAGTCAGAGCAGATTCGCCGTGATAAACAGGAAAATAATGATGGAAAGTCAACTGTGTTTTACTTCAGATTCTGCTGTAAAGCAGCTCTAAAAGACAACAGTGTCATTATTCAGATCAAGCCAGTTCAGTTCAGAGAGGGCTGCATGATAAATCATGTTTTAATCGTGACCGCTTCTTTTGATTTATTAACTCTAAGTTCTCGCTGTTATACTCTAGGGGGCGCTATTACGCATCTCCTGAATGTGATCAAAAACACAGACCAGGAAGACGCAGAAACCAGCGAGCATACGCATATGATAAATAATGTGTTCAACAATAAACAGCATATAAATAATAAACTGCTATGCTATTACACAACAGCGAGTGAAATGTGGATCCAGAAAGTGGTGAAGGCCTGTGAAGCTTTGGGAGCGCTGATGGAAGCCATCTACTGCAGCTTAGCTTTGATAATATTACTGAATATGATCCAGATGATTCTCAGCTTTTTGCTCAAAATGTTGCTTTTTTTTATGAAACCTACCTACATTCAAGTGTTTATAAAAAAAGAAAGTTTGAAGCTGAAATAAAATAGATCGTTTTGTTTAAAAGTAGAGGGTCTGTTCTATATTGTGATGCATTGCATGTTCAGATATTCACACAACAAAATATTCTAGGGGCCATGAAATATTAGTGAAAATCCTCAAACATGCTGGCAACTTTTTTTCTCTTAATTTGTCACCGATGCAGTTTTGGTTCTTGCCACTGTCGCTTTGGCTTGCTTAGTTGGGGACACTTAATATTTGGCAACATTATGGACTGCATTCCTGTGATAACGCGGACTGAACCGATCTGATTGATAATGGTGCCACTGCTTTCTCCAGAGCTGCATTAAAGATGAAGCAACCTCTCTCCGTAACTGATGGACTTTACACTGTTATTAAATGGAGCTGAATCAACAACTGCATGACGACTGTCTGCTATTTTTTAGAGCTGTTTTACAGCAGAATTGAATGCTGTTTGCATCACTGAATCACCATGTTATTATTGTACTGTATAAAGCGCTACAGAAACTAAAACTTTCAGCCCAGTGATTTACTTAATCTTCACATGCACTGTCTGCTACAGAAAAGCAGCGATCCTCTTCAAACACCGGCAAACATGTTCAGCGACCTGTATTGAGATGTTCTGATCTACAATCATGTGGTGCGAGCTGCTGTTCTGTGATGTGTCACTGCACCTTGAGCTCTTTAGCGCCGCCGCTGGCCGCTCCCTGTGAGATCTGCTGCAGCTGCTTGATCCGCTCGCTGAAGTCTGCCACCCACTGGATGACGGTCATGGCTGCGGGGACGGTGTAGCGGCTCCAGCTGCGGGGCAGGATGCCTGCGGAGCACAGCACAGCGCTTCAGTGACCCGGCGCACACAGACACTGATCTGAAGGGTCAGAGGTCACTCCGCTGACTCACCTTTGACCAGGTCGTTGATGAGCGTGCGCAGGTCGTTGGTCTGCTTCTTCTTGCCCTCGCACACATGCACCACATCGGTGAGATCCTGACGCACGTCCTGCAGCATCCGCGAGCCCATCTTCACCTCGCGCTCGAAGAACCGGAACAGAGGATCCTGGGAGGAGCAGACGCTTGCATGAGGGGTGCTGAAGTTAATCGTGTCTGCGATGCGGATGCAGTAATAGACCATAATCGATTATAGCCTTCTGGCATCATTCGCATACGCGCTTGTCACACCAGTATCTGTTCTATGACAGTGTAAACAGGAAAAAAAACGCATGCATTCGGATATTTCCAGATCGGTTTCAGGCCTCATTCATATGTGGAAATAAATCAGATGTGTGCCAATGCGACTCATGTAAACAGGCAGATCGGATTTTCTGAGGCACAGCTGAAAGAACGTGTAAAAATCGGATATAGGCAACAAATCAGAATTGGCCATCTAGACCTGCAGTGTAAACGAGGCCGTAGATACTGAAAGTACATTATCACTTGTATTTGTCTTTTTCCCCCTTTATTACTTAAAATATCAAAATGTAGCCATGTGCCGTAATACTGAAAATTGAGGATGACGCATCATGACATTGAATCGTAGCAGTGCTGTCAAACAATTAATCAAATAAAAGTTTGTTTGCATAATGTGTGTTCAGTGTATATTTATTATGTATATATAAATACACACACACACACATGCAGTATTTTTGAAACCATGTACATGTATTTACATATCTATATTTATATTCACACAATTTAAATTATAAAAAAAATTTAATATAAACAACCTATTTTTCTGAAATGTATACATGCATGTGTGTGTATTTATAAATGCATAATAAATATACACAGCACACATTCATATATTATGTAAACAAAAACGTTTATTTTGGATGCGATTAATCGTTTGAGAGCACTAAATCGTAAACATAATCGTAATCGAATCGTGAAGCCAGTGATAATTCACACCCCTAGCTTTCATGAGCCATCGAAGAAGAAACACCAAGCGTTCAAACTGAGTTTACGACAGCTACGATCTGAACTGCCATCAAGGCAAAGATGGGTATTACTTTTAAATCATGATTGTTCACATGATATAAAAACAAAGGTTTCTTCTCGTTTTCTATACAAAGCCTTCAGCAATCTGCAATATCTAAAACATTCAAAATGACCGGTAACTATGTTTCTCAAATGAACTGATGCAATGTAAACACTGGATGAAAGCGTCTTGAGGTCTCTGTGAATGTGGGTCAGCCGGACCAGACTCGGGCCGTACCTTGATGTTCTCCACGGTGCGTTTGAGCGGGCTCACAGACTCCGGGATCAGCTGCAGCCAGTTACGAGCCGTGGTGTGAAGCGTCCTCATCCAGGCCGGCTGCGCGTCAGACGAGGACGTGCTGCGCTGCTTCTTCTCCGTCTCGTATGCCAGATCGTCCTCATCCTCCAACATCTGCATTTTCAGCAGCTTCCCCATCATGTCAATGCCTGAGCGGGAGGAAGGAGCGGCCGCGGGAGCAGGAAGTGAGGTACGGGAGGGAGACACCCACAGGAAGTGAAGGAGGGAGATCAAATTAACAGCTGGACAAACTTGAGTGTGTTAATAAGGGGGTTCAAGTGCTAAAACCCTGACGAGGAATTACTGGAAGACTTGCCACGGCCTGACGCCGCTAACACTCAGGAATCAGGACAACATTATAAACGAAACGGAATAGAATAGACTTTAATTATGCGCAGTCACCTAATGAAGAGTTTTGTTTGAAGTTCAGTGGTCAACAATTTAATTTGCATTTTGTTTAGACAGTAGTCAACATTTGAAGGGGATCAAAAAAGTTGTCCTAAGACAAGAACACATTTTGGTTTTAGGACCATTTTTGATGAAAGGTTTTGATCCACTTCAAACTGGTGTAGTTCAAATATCCAGTTAAACTCAAACCGCCTTGTGTTGCTGTGCAGGGAGAAATGACCCCAGAGCACTAACTAGCAGCCGAGCGGTGAAGTGAAAGCGGTGCATCGTGGCAAGTCCAGCATCTGTTGTTGACCAGGGCATTTCTGAGGATGACATGCATCTGAGCAGGACTGAACTGAACTGTGAGGAGAAAACAGCATCAAAACAAAGCGAGGGCCGGTGACATGATGGCAGTGAAATACAGCTACTGGAGGCTGAGGAGACAGAAGGACACCCGCTCCGCTGCGTGCAGCGCTAACGGCTCTAGCACACGCAGCCGAGGAGGTGTGCTCTGATGACGAAAGCCTGTGAAACTGACAGTGACCTCGAGACAGACAGACAGAGAGGAAGCGAGAAGGGTCAGAGTTCAGGAGTAAACACCGTCCTCATGACAGCCCCACAGACGCTCGGTACCCTGAGTTAGTGAGCCATGACCTTCTCCGCGTTACTACTCGGCAGACCCGGCACTAATGATGGAGTCTGAGTGTCCGGCAGCAACTCCACCCAGTGAATGAACTCCTCACGCCTGCGCCACAGAAACACAGACACACGCTTTATACAGGACAGACCGCTTCAGCTTCACAGAAATAAACAGGAACGTAACTCTTGAATTGAAATTCCTCAATTATGAAACATGAGAGGACTGTGTTCACTGGGGTTGTAAAGATGCGTCACATTTGCCATTATACGGATTTTTGCAGCCAAAATCCAATCCATGACGTCTGTCTGAGCCGTGCTTAATCTAGACACGTGCCAGTATTCGGTACTGGGATGTATCACAATAATGAACAGGTGCGATATTGTTACCGTAGGCACTTCAAAATACCGAGAATTAGTTATTACAAATTCAGATTTTTTTAGAATGCATTTTAAGAATACTTTTCCCCTCAACTGGTCAAATGCACACGCGCTGTATGCTGCGTCACAGACGTGTGTGCACTCATGTAAACAAGCACGGAGGAGAAGCGCAGGGAGGAGCGACTGAAGGAGACGCTCCGGATAAAAGCACTTTCACTCGCTGACAGCAGGTGGCGCTGAAGAGAAATGCACCCGTTACCCTGAAAACCCCAGAAACACAGCAGCTGCTACTTTGTTTCTGAACAGGATTTAAAGGTTTCAAACTTAATAGGTGACATATTTTCAACTTTTTTTTTTTTTTTTGTTTTTTTTTTTTTTTTTCTTTTTTTTTTTTTTTACATTTTAATGTATTTTTTAACGAAGAATAATAACTTCTGTAACAAACGTTGCTATTGCTCATTGTTAATGTAAGAAAAAAGCTATTAAACCTGTTATACTGTATTATGACAACACTTCTTTGTAACTAAATTTCAATACCGTGATTTAGCAATTATCGCAACATGAAAAGTTGAGACCTAGCTTCCCTCATCACTTCTCCATTCACAACAGACAACGGATCCTTTTTTTGCTTGCAAAATGTGGCTAATGTGATGCACCTTAATTTCTCTGGTTTTAAACTTGTTTATGTGACCATTCTCTGTAAAGCTGAACACAACACAGAGGTAATGAAACGGGTCTGCGCTGACCGGATCCCGTCGGGCATCTTGATGTCCTTGTGTCCGTCCACTTTGAGCGCCAGCTTGAACTCGCTGTCGAAGCTGCTGGTGGTGAAGAGACGCTCCAGGAAGGTGTTGAGCAGCCGCTGGTCGAACTCGTTGTCGATGCGTCCTCCGTAGATGGACTGAGCCATCAGCGTCCTCAGCGCCGCCCACGGGATCTTATCCGGAGAGATGTTCTGCCGGCCCTGCGGAGAACGACAGGCACTCAGTGCCTCACACACAGATACAGATACAGCACAACAGACATGAGGAACAGACTCGAACCTTCGCCGTATCGTCCAGCCAGGTGTCCACCGTGTCGCAAGCCGAGCGCAGATCCGACTCTCCGAACTCGTACTTCTTAGACCAGCCCAGCGGGGCGTAACGCAGGCGCTCCTGGATGACGGCGTGGAACCAAGCCAGGAGGAAGTACAAGCGAGCTCTTTCGTTTGGAGACTGAGAGAAGAGACAGACAATAAACCACACCAAACACCAGCTCACAACTGCAGAAAACCCATTTCAGATTCATCTGAAGATGGAAAATTAGCGGTGAAGAGGAAACACTGACTGTAGATATGGATGTATATCACTATACGTGACCTGTGCTGGCAAGATAATTCACAATGAGCAGAGTTAAAGAGCTATTGGTTTCACATTCTCCATTAAAACTCTTCAAAGCACTACACCGTTCACACAGCTACACCATCCGAGGGCGAGAGAGCCAGCAAAGTCAGTTTTGAGGAAAATCGTGTTAAAGTTTTCTGAAGGTTCCAAAGAAAAATCACAGAGTAACGCTGCATCTTCTCCTACAACTCTTTTCTTAATCATTACGATATTAATAATCATAATACAGCTATTTTTTTATTTTATCTTTGTAGTTATAAATAGGAACAGATGCAAAAAAACAGTAGAACAAGTGTACTGTTGTTTTTTTTTTTCCATTTTACATCAAAACAAAAGCATTCAAGTAAAAAAAAACAAATAATCAAATGTAAAAATCCCTTTAGTGTTTATTACAAATAAATTGATTATTAAAACTACAAAAGCAGTTCAATCAAGAGCAGAGAGCGATTCCCTCTTTTTTTATTGTTAAATTAACATTAATGAGACCGACAGCTTCTGCATATAAAGACCTACTGTAATGCACGGATCTAATATTATATTATTTTTCTATTCGATCCGTTTCCTTTTTATTTATTATATAATTTTTGTTTTAAAAACCTTGCTCCGTGTACTGCGTTAAGCTAACAGACTTGTTATAGCACTCGTATATCATTGCTCTTTTGTTGGTTTTGATTGCTTCTCTTGTCCTCTTTGGATAAAAGCGTCTGCTAAATGGCTAAATGTAATGTTACACATCCGATGTTCTCCCCAAACGTTCACTTAAGACAACAGATTATGTTTGCGTGAATATTTAAATACTGTAATTCTGTGTATATTTATCGTGAGCACTTCGAACAGTCGAGAAGCAAGCGGAGAAAAGGTACTCCTCTCAGAAAACCCACAAATAAAGATAATCTTAGATGTTTAATTACTATTTGGAGCATTGGGATCGCTAGACGAGAGCTTAATGAACCCATTTTTGCGACATTCTTAACCTTTTTTGTTTTGCCTGTAGCTCAAAATTAGCCCATGTGCATTCACGCTCATTTTGCCAGCACGGCTCACATGTTATTATGACATTGACACATTTTTATCAAATAAAACAATAGTCCTTATGATGATTTCCTATTACAAATATCACACAAATCAAGTAAATATGAATCCGCTTCGGAGCACCGGAGATTCAGCGTTGCAGGAACCGCTACCGCGATCACGATACAGACGCTACTGCTTCACTTCTAGCGGTTAGCATGTTCCTCACCTTACACATGCGTGCCACAGGAATACTGCTGAACGTGCGCAGCATATTAGCCTTCATCCCGGGAGGAGGCTCGAACACACAGATACGTCCGGCCCGCAGCAGGTTCACAGGGACCTGAGGGAGATACGGTCAACATCAGACGACTCATTCCTCATGACGGGACAGCACACAGTGAGCACAGGAAGTGATGCGTGACCTTGGGGTTGATCTCCATGGTGAGGAAGAGCCGGAAGCAGGCATGCGGCTGCATGGAGTGAAGCTTCTTCTCCAGCTGCATCAGCCAACCGGGAGCCAGATGAACGTTCTCCAGCATCACCCACCTGACACACAAACACACGTCAGATCACGTGACCAGCAGACCTGACCAATCAGGAGTGAGAAGGGTCAGCTGATCTCCTCTCACCTGCCGGACTTCACCGCTGTGTTGATGTCTCTGTCGGCTTTATTGAAGCCTTCGGCAGAACCTGAAGATGGACCACATGTGTGTTACTTCACTAGTTTAACAGGGACTATCCAGAAAGACACTACAGCACAGCACTGAGCAGCAGATTCTCTCTCTATCATTTATACTTCCAGCTGGTAGCTGATTTGCAGAAACTGTCACTGGTTAGGCTTTTACTAAGAACCTAGTAAATACAACCAACTAACAATCTGACATTTAAAACAGAAAAAAATACAATAGAATCAGCTTAAGCCAGTTTTTTTTTTTATAGCATATATTGATTTTTTTTTTTTTACACTTTTATGAGTTTTTCTAGACTGTCTAGATGGTTGTGGTCAGTGTTGGGGAAAATTACTTCTAAAAGGAACACATTATGATATTGTGTTATTCCATGAAAAAGTAGCTAATTGCGTTACTTAGTTACTTTTTACGGGAAGTAATGCATTACGTTTCTTTGGTGTTACTTTTTGTCACCTGGTTGTTTGTTTTTAACAAACAACCCAAACGTTATATTTTTGGCAACTGTAAACCCTTTTCCCACGAACCACGGTGAAATGAATAATCCTCAGGCTGAAGGAATAGCCTCTGCACTTACTCCCGATTTCTCTCAACGCAGGGTCAGTGAATTAATGGGAAACTGATTTGAAAAAGTAACTCTGCCATTTCATTATAAATGTAAGAGTAATGCATTACTTTACTAGTAACTTGAAAGTAATCCAACACAGGCGGTGTGCGTGCTGAAGGCTCTTACCGATGGAAATGGAGGTGATGTGTTTGTTCTGCTCAGCTGCGAGATCCCGCACCAATCCGCTGGCATCGTATCCGGGCACGGAGCACATCAGCACCGGCGTCCCCGGCTTCACCTGCACACACAAGCACTAATGCAGCATCCGCAGCATCACAGCGTCAGCACACCACAGACACGCATCCCTACCTCACTGTCCACGATGTTAGCCAGGTCCAGCGGCTGTTCCATGATGGCCATGAAGTTTTCTCCCATGACTTTAGACACGAAGATGTGTGTCATGGCCAGCAGACGGTCGGGTCTGAACGCCTGGATCAGCAGCAGCTGGTGGACTGCCTGACCGATTAGAGCTGAGGACAAACACACATGCGTCACTCCTGCAGTCTCTCACAGGGAGCTGCGTGTGAAAATGCATATGAAAACACGTGGAAAATGTGTGAAAATGCATGCAAAAACACTTGTGAAAATACATTGTACTCACTGGACGTCTTCTCTTCGGTCCACAGATATGGCACTGACAGCTCCGGCGAGTTGCTCTCGATCCACATGAAGAATTGCTGGAGGACAGAAAGGCATTGTACATTCAGATGCTCTGCGGTGAAGAACAGACGCGTACAGGACAGACAGACGAGAGACGCTCACCTCGTCGGCCTGCACTTTGGCCACCAGGTCTTTAAACGCAGGCAGACGGCTGAGGCGCACCATGGCCTCGGACTGCTCGCTGCTCAAACCCTTGACTTTCGGCACCGTCGTCCCCCTCAACACGATCTCTTTCCCACGCAAGAAGTGCTGGAACTCTGCGTCGAATGACGGCTCGCTGAGAAACACGAGAGGAAACATCTGAGCTGCACATCCTCAGAAAACAAACACAGCTCTGATCATGAGCAAGACCACGTCTCTCAGCCGGAGTTAAAGCGCTAAAGGCCAGAAATCAGCTTCTGCCCTTTCTGTAAATCTCAGCTCTAATAGCTGTAAATCACGGTCCTGTTCTCATCTGATCTGAACACACATTATCACAAACACAAATCACTCTGAGCTTCACTTTAAACTTATTACTAATAAAATAAGGACAGAGGACATTAAGCGGAATGTGATTAATTTTCTCACTAATGCTATGCATTCACACATACATAGATTTGCAAACTCAGGTCAATAAAAGAGTTTAAAAAAAAGAAAGCAAGAACTGAATTCAAGTGGAGATTAACTCCCTTATAAATGAAAAGAGAAATCTGAACATTTCGTTTCTTGATGTTTGTACCTGGTCATGCCCTTCAGGTTGATTCGTGAGAGCAGCATGGCAAACGTGACGTGATCCTGATGCAGCATGCCTCGAGCGACTCTGTTAAACGCCACCTGAACAGAAAAACCATCACACGTCACTAAATATTTCCTGCATAAAGGCCCTTCACAACAAAGGCGATGCAAAAAAAGCTAAACAAAGAACACCACAATGCAGGAGCAGCAAATTTATCACCGTCATTTCAGCAATGACATAATGAAACCGGTATGATGCTTTACTACAGTTAAACCAACTGCAAGTTATTTTTAAATCGTTCTGATTGTTCACCGACTTCTAATACGGCGAATGGCATCTGTTTCTTTCCCAAACGCCTGTTCTAGGAGTGTATACACTTGGTGAGCGGGTACAAAACTTGCTTTACAGCAGCAACAAACACACAAGTGCACCGATCCACTGTAATCATGCCACTCAACTGTAGGGGGCTTCAAAGTCACAAAAATACACAACTTCATACAGCTGCTTTAACTCATCTGCGGTTATTGTTAAATGCGTTTAAATTCAGCAGCAAAAACACTAGCGTTTAGAGTCAGATGGACTGTATCTGCGTCATTTAATGATCGCAGGTTTGCATAAAATTAGTTGTTTGTATTACCCTGTGTGCTTTTATTAACTGAACAGGAAAAATTAATCTGTTTTTGTGCGACAGATGGGAATCTGCCTCAGTCTGGACTCTTCCTCCGTGCTGAACATTCGTGTTTGGTGTGAAAGGCCTTCAGTGCTCACCTGGAACAGGTCTTTGGTGATGTGAGACAGACGCTGTGTGTGGTCGCTAACGCTCTTCAGGTTGGAGTTCTCGTATAATACAGTGTGGTAGATGTCCAGGAATAACTGCAGTGAGTACTGATACAGGAAGTGCATCTGTGAAAGAGACGGATCCAGCATGAGCCGGAGTTCACACGCACGCACGCACGCACGCACGCACGCACAGAGGCACACAGAGAGACGCACACAGAGAGACGCACACAGAGAGACGCACACAGAGAGACGCACACATACACCCAGAAAACCAGAGACACGCACACACACAGAAAGGCGCAGAGACACACACACATAGAGACTCCGCACAGAAAAGATCACACACAAGCAACCCAGAGAAAGACCTAGACACGCACACAGATAACACACCACGAGATAAATTACTCATAGCACACACACACACACACACACACACACACACACACAGAGAGAGACGCACACATAGATACACACACACACACACACACACACACAGAGAGAGAGACGCACACACACACACAAACAAACAGACACACACGTGACCTGGTTCAGAGCCTCCATGGTGAAGTAGATGCTGCTGCAGGCCGAGGACAGAGACAGATACTGCTGAGACACCGTCTCCACTTCTTGCATGACGATGTCCGTTTCCTCCACTTTCCTGGTCACTTCCGCCGCCTCCTTCTTCAGGTTCTCCAGGGTGGTGATGATGGTGTCGTCGTCCAGGATGCGACCCTTGACCTCGTTCAGGGCCTGCAGCAGTGATTTTTCCAGCTGACGCAGACGCAGCTGGAACTCACCTGCACGGATTCAACAGAACCACGTTTACACACCAGCACTATTAATGATCCGACGGCACTTCCTGTGACGCTCTCCGTCGCTCACCCTGCAGCTTCAGCAGGTCCGATCGCTTCTCGTCCACGTCCGGACGCTCGGCCTTCAGGACCTCGTTGAGACACTGGCTCTGCAGGCTGCTGCGGGTCACCGTGAAGTTCACGAAGGTCACACGCGAGCAAAGGTCAGGAGGGAACTCCACCTGCAAAGACACGTCACAATTCAGCCGTTAATTTCAAATCTTTATTTTTCAACTTTAAAGGCAGATTTTTGCTCCTAAGTTGTTGAAACTAGACCGTTAATTGTGGTTTTAAACTACTCTTTATGGTCAGAACATGACAAGTCAAGTCACCTTTATTTATATAGCGCTTTTAACAATACAGATTGTGTCAAAGCAGCTTCACAGTATTAAATGTGACCGTGGTGCACAAAACCACTCATAAGGGTCAATAAAAAAAAAAAAGAGAGATTAATACATCATCTGAAAGCTGAATAAATGAGCTCTCCATTGATGTATGGTTTGTTAGGATCGGACAATATTTGAAAATCTGGAATCTGAGGGTGCAAAAAAATCTAAATATTGAGAAAATCGCCTTTAAATTTGTTCAAATGAAGTCCTTAGCAATGGATATTACTAATCAAGATTTAAGTTTTGATATATTTACGGTAGGGACTTTACAAAATATCTTCATGGAACATTAGTCTTTACTTACTATCCTAATGATTTTTGGCATAAAAGAGAATTGTATAATTTTGGACCATACAATGTATTGTTGGCTATTGCAACAAATATCCCCCAGCGACTCAACACTGCTTTTGTGCTGCAGGGACACAGATCTCAATTTTCAGTTAAATTACTTCAACAAACAACTTCACGTTCTTGAATTCTTTAAAATTTTTCAGTTACTACTCCTTAACAAAACATCTTATTAGAAAAAAATATTTTTTTAGTTTCTGCATGTTCTAACGAGTGATATTTCAAATCATGAATCAGGTTTGTGTGGCCTGAATTTGACGAGTATCTTCAGCACAGTTTGCAGTGCAGGCTGCAATATTAGTAATACTAAATTTTTTCTGCTTGGTCTGATCTCTCTCTCAGACAGTGCGAGGCACACGAGAGCATTACCGTGGGGTCTCGTGTGGAGAGGAAGATGACGAAGGAAGGAGACAGATCGATGTCCTGATCCCCGAGCGTGATGAGCACTCGGCCACCGGTCCTGCGCACCTCTCGGTTGAGCACCGGGTTCAGTATGGGGTCGTAGCTCTCCACGTCCTGACAGAGAATCAGTGACACACAGGCATTAATGAGCAAACGCCCAGACCCTGACAGATGAAGACAGAGCTGGACGTTCCTACAGTAATAATGAGGCCTCGTACCTGCACCAGCAGAGGGTTGCCGAATCTCAGAGCGCTCTCCAAATTCTTCCTGAAGGCATCGTCCAAAAAGCTGGTGCGGGTGATCTTTTTGTCTTTATATTCGTTCAAGATGAACTCCGTGGCCTGACCTGATGGGTCGATGATGAGCGGATACCTGCAGAACACACATACCTTCGTGAGAAATCGCAAGGTTAGTGCGTCAATAATATTCAGATTTCACATTTGTCAAATTTAAAATAAAAATCCACATTCGAATGCAAAAAAAGTTGCATTTGAATTTTAGGAGCGCGTCAAGGCAGCCGTATCAGGGGTGCACAAAATGCAATGATGTAAGAGTCATTGCTTTTTAAATGCTTTTGTAAAGTAATTTTTATGCCTTTTTTTTATTTAGATAGGACAGTAGAGTGAGAGAGTGGAGAGCAGGACCAGCAAATGACCTCGAGACGGGAATCAAGTCTCAAACTCTCGGGAATTGAGACTTCATGATGTTTTTGTCCCCATCGCACTGCATCTCATGTTTTTCAATGAAAAAGTGATCTTTGTGATTGGTTTTCGTTCCTTTGTATTAAACGATGCATACATGATGCTGTTTTGTTTATAATTGTTTAAGCAACTTATTTTTGGTTTATAAACATTATGCACTTTTCACAGATAGCCATGTTATTTTATTGCTTTAATAAACATGCATTAGTAATATTTTGCTCGATGCAACCTCTTGGAGAGAAGACAAAATCGTCCCCCCCCGCTCACTGAAATCATGCCTTTTAAATTTGAATGCAATTCAAATATTGATAATATTTAAGTGCAGAATTCTAATGCAGCTTTTCAGTCATTTTGACAGCCCTAGCAAGAGTCCTTCAGTAATCCACCCGTCCCGTCTCGTCCCGGCTCTCACCGGTTGAAGCGCTTCAGCATGATGGCGTTCTCGGTGCACAGGTCGTCAGCGGGCAGTGAGTTGGCCTGCCAGCGCAGCCTCTCATCTGCATTGGACAGATACTCCGTCCTGGCGATGTCTGTGCGGAACTGGACGGGAGAAAGCGCAGGTTTCAGTCGTACAGCAGGGATCTGAAGCGCTCAGTGCGCAAGCATCACATTCTCTGTACCTGAATGTTGGCCTGCTGGAGGTGATGGGACCAGGTGGTGAAGAGGTTCTGTCTCATCTGCTGGTCAAAGTAACCAGCGTAAGCGATGAAGGCGGCGGAGAGCAGACAGTCTCCGGCGATGGTGGACATCTGGTTCTTGAAGGTCTCGCTGGTCTTTTCCCATCGCTCTCTCTCAGCAGATAAACTCTTCAGCAGGGCTGTGCTGCGGTTCACCTGCACAGAGATTAGAAGACCAGTCAAGCTTAACAGACAGCTGTTCAGAGAATACTACAACTAGCCAGAAGACTAATCCACCACAGGTTTCCCTCAGGAACTTTTAAAGTCTTTGTGAACAGCGGTTTCCAGCAAAACAAGTTCTGTGGTGAACATACTTCAAGAGGTTCTCGTCTTCTGTTCTTCAGAAATCACAGTCAAAGCTCAAATGTGAATTTTGATGCTGTAAACAAGCTGCTCAATTAGGATTACAAACTGAACTTAAAAAGCAGGAGCATTTGATGGTCTCTCCTGTTCTGCATTTACGTTTGTTGATTTAAAAGATGTTTATCCAAAAGTGACTTTCAAATGAGGAAGAATTAAAAGAATCATTTGTTGGCTTAATTTTTGAACACCATGCCAGCTTCTTTGGCTATTTTCATGTCTAAAATCAGATTTAAGTTATTAAAAAGACAGAGTACCACTAAATAAGATCCATTTTTATGAAACTACATTCGGATTAACTTGATTAAAAACCTTTTCAATGGCATTAACAGAATAAACCACTTCCTCTAAGCAGCAGCAATACTGAAATGTGCTCATCTCAGTGTTTGTGGTCGTTAGGGTTAGGCGTACCTTCGCCTCCACAGCAGCCAGATCAGCTTTGATGGCCTGCGCTTCAGAGATGAGCACGGCGTACTCCTCCTTATAGCGTGCGATGCTGTTCTCCAGATCCCGGATCATCTGCTCCACCTCCTCGGCCTTCGTCTTGTTGTCTTTAGCGTCGTCCTCCAGCTTCTGCAGCTCGTTCCTCAGCGGTTCGACCCGCTTCAGCATGTCTGCGTAATTCAGCTGAACACAGAGCCAGAGATCAGCAGCGAGTCGCCGCGCTCGCGCAGAGCTTCAGCGGTCAGTGTCGTACCTGAGCGATGGCCCACTTGACCATCGGCCCGCAGGCCAGAGACGCCCGGTTCACCTGCTCGTAGTTGTAGCTGGGGTTGGACATGTAGTTCTTCTTCATCTTCTCACGGATGGAGTCACTGGGACGCAGGAACAGTGTGTTAGAACGAAGCCGACTGTGATTTCATCATGACACAGAATGAGGATGAACTGAAGTTAACATCTACACACTTCACCTTCACACATGATCTCGGGGATTCACTAAATCTCTGTCAGCCAAACCCCTTTGAGCTACAAGATTTTCTTGAAGTCCTCTTGAGACTTGAAGTTAATATATTTAAATCTGGGCTGTCGATTTAACATGTTTATTAGGTACAATTGATTGATTTTTTACAAGTTGTTAATATTCCGCTAAATTTGATATACTGCTACTATTGTCTGTTCTTGCTCAATTTGCAAATGAAAAGTTCACAACAGCAGAAATGTTAAGTGTCTTCGATCAACAGACAGCGGTGTTTTTCCTTAGTGAATGAATGCGGTTTTGAACCAATCAAGTGAGTCAAAGACTCAGTGACTTGTTCATAAAGACAGTCACTTGATTCACTCCTGAAGGAATCAGCTGTTTGAAGGAATCAGCTGAATGAATGACTCACTCATTAAAGCACTTTTGGTTTCATATTTATAGTATTCATTTCATGAATCAGTACTAAAGATACTTTTTTGCAATGTTTATTCAATGCTTTTCACATTTAACATAAATAAGCTCTCTCTCTCAGCACAAACTGACGTGCGATTAATTTGCGATTTGCGATTAGATTAATTATATGCCACATCATGTAATCAATTAGATTAAAAACAGCCCTAATTTCAATAACTCAAGACATTCATGTGTTCATAGTCAGTTAATGGTCACATGACATTTAGATTAAATATTCTGTTTAACTATGTTTAGAGTTAAATTTTGATCGTTTATTCTAACATTACATTTACGATTAATAATGTTTTCATCGACTCGTGAACCCCAGTTTGGGAATCCATGCAGTGGCGTCTGAACGACACCGAGTCCGTCTCATACCTGAGAGGAAGAAGTATGAAAGAGATGATTATACCTCGTGTCCTCAGAGACAAAGTTGACTATGCTGGAGATGAAATTGTCTCTGACAATAACTTGTCTGATCTTTTTCCAGTCACTAGTTTCCTCCCCCAGCAGGAGGCAGATCGACTCTAGAGCCAGTTTAACGGCTGCCGGAGGGTTGGCCATAGCGCGAACCTCAACCAGATGCTGCTTCTTAATCGAGCTGACCGCTAGAGAGGGAATGGAGGTGTGTGGTTTAGGACCATGAGGACACATGGGTTCACGCGGGCGAGCGGAGCGGCCGCGGAGCCGGAAAGAGGAACCGTGTCATGTGACGAGCCAATCAGAGCTCTGGCCCATCATTCTGGGCCAGCAGTTAATTTGATCTTAAGTTTGTGTCTCGCGCAGAGACGAGGACCACGCTCGTCCTCTTTACACGCTACGCCACCGCTCCGCACCCCGCAGTCAGTCACCTGATCTCATCAGCAGAAAAGTTCACAATAGTGGGGATGAAGTTCTCGCGCATTATGATGGAGCGAATCTGCTTCCAGTCGGTGGTGCTCTCGCCCAGCAGCAGACAGATGGACTCCAGAGCCAGCTTGACTGCCGCCGGCGGGTTGGCCATCGATCGCACCTCCACTAAGTGCTGCTTCTTAATCGATTTAACAGCTAAACAAGCCACAAGCCGTGAGCAGAGGAAAGAGTGAAGACAGGAAGAGGTTAGCGCAGGGAAAAGACCACCGAACACCGCTGGCAAACACACACAAGACAGAGCTGAGAGCAGAAAGAAGGGAAGGAAATATCCACTGACGTCTCCGGCGACTGACACAGTCACGGCCGGTCACTAGGTGGCGCTTCTTGTTTTAGAGCAGCTGTAAACAGTCATTCTGATTATTAGCCAAATGTTTCTCAAATATGGAGCGTAAACTCTGACGTCAACAGCAGGTGTCATCTGGGCCCTCAAACCAGTGAATATTTCCTTAGTGGATCACAACTGACAGGAAAAAACATTTCAAACTGATACTGTATTTAATATTAAAGGTCGACCGATGTATCGGTTTTGTTGATTGACGGAACTATCGGCAAAAATCCATGCTGATAGTTTTTCTGGGTTGCGTCTGTTGCTGGAGCGGCTGAGAAGTGTCTGCTGTCATTATACAGAGCGAGAGCAGCCTCTAGAGGCGGAAATCACGGACACCTCGTGCTGTTTGTTTTGACACGTGACACTGCGCTGCACAGAGCGGGAAGCTTCAGACGCGGATTTAAACGCAGCCGACAGAAATTCCTGCCGCGCCACAGAGCGCCATTCACATAGTTTTTGAAACAAAAATAAAGTTTAAATTTTACATTACATTCATCCCAAATCATTGTTTAATGTACGTGATGACTGCACCCTAGGCTGTAAATTGTGTATTGTGCATTTTTCAGCAAAATGTTCAAGTCTGTATGCTTGATATAGAGAGCTGTAATATAGATCACGCTTTTTCCTTTGCTCTCCGTTCATTAAACGCCAAACAAAGTAACTCATCTATGCTGCTTTGTTCATTCTTGAAGTAAACTTTTTCCAGTTTGGTGATTAAATAAATGGTTTTAGACCGCCGCTTGAGTTGAACGCGAAGCATCCGCTGTGTGTGTGTGTGTGTGTGTGTGTGTGGTGTGTGTGTGTGGTACCTAGGGCTGCGACGATAAATCTATGCAGAATGAGATCTTGCGAATGCATCGTGATTCTGAGCTTATATTTTAACAGCAGATGGCGCTCTACTCTAGTTTTTATCCACACACTCAAACACTCATGAAGAAGAGTGCAAATGAGTGCTTGTGCGTTCGGCTGAGTCATGTAATTTCACCTCGGCTCAGAATGCTTTTATGACGCCAGATTAATGTAAACACAGCTCACTGTGAACACCCTTGTGATTCACTTCAACCTTTTCAAATTTTATGAATGATTATTTTAGGTTCGAGTGTGTGTAAGGATTTGGAAACAAGCAGAGTATGGCTGTTTCTAAAGCATGCAGCGCCATCTGCTGTTCAAAACTAAGCTCAGAATCATTTTTTTTCTGCGACTAAGTGACTAATAAAATTTTGGTCGACCAAGTCTCTTCTGGTCGACTAACAGTTAGTCGAATATTAGGGGGCAGCCCTAGATAGAAGCAAATAAAGTGCGAGTTTATACATACAATATCCATATTTAATATGTAATTTCAGTGCTACGGCTTTTGTGTATTTAAAGATGGCCATGACTGTTGAAATGAAATGGTAATGTTAGAGTGCGTTTATACAAAATTCACTGTTACGAATACATTTTTAAATGTTGAAATTTTTTCTGTTAACATTAGTTAAACTATGAATTAACTTAAATGATCAATATAAAAATATTCAAATTTTTATTAATTTACAAATTATTGTTCAGTAGTGTTTTTTTTTTTAATATAGTAAAGCACTATTTTAGTTTTCGTTCAGTATCCATTTTAAAAACTATTGGTTGATTAATTGGTATCGGCCAGTGTGGTCCAACCTAGCTATCAGTATCAGTAAAATCCGCTATCGGTCGACCTCTAGTTAATATGTGCAGATTTTTGCAACATGAATCTGGACAAACAGCAACACCGGCAGTGGAAGCGCAGAGGAGAGCGGAGCGAACCGTACCGTTCTGAGCCTCGATGACGGCCGGCTCCACCTGGTCCAAATCCTGCTTCACGCTCAGCTGCTTGACTTTAATCACTTCCTGCTGCTTGTAAACTGCTTCCTGTATATCCTGACTCATGACCTGTTAAGCCAAACAACACCAGTCAGGTTATTTACGAGAGCAGCGGCACAAGAGCACTGAAGCGATGCGCTGAACGATGACTCTTGCCTTCTTCTTCTCGGCCTCCTGCTGGTCTTTCACCATCTTCTTCAGCTTGTCGTTGGCAGCAGCGTTCTTGACCTCCAGCTCCTGACTCTTGATCCGCAGGTCGCGCCGCAGCTCCTCCACCTGTGACGTCACACGGTTAATAACGCTAAACGAGCTCATGCGTCTGCACGCGTGATGTCGTGTGAAGCGCGCACCTGATCGACGGTCTCTTTGATTTTGCGCAGACCCACGTTCAGATGCATCTGCTGCTCCTCCAGCTCGCTGCGCTTCTCATTGAACAGGTTGGATTAGAAATGTTTATGAAGTCCAGTAGTGTCGCTGGGGGGGTGAATGGCCATAGTGCGGGGGGGGCCGGAGCCGGACGCTTGCGCCAGACGTTGTTATCCTACACACACACACACACACACACACACACCCAACACACCCCCACACACACCCACACGACACCCACACACACACACACAGAGAGAGAAATAAAGCATCACAGTGTGCACTGAAACTAGAGCTGCACGATTCTGGATAAAATGAGAATCACAATTTTTTTTTTTGTCTCAAATAGAGATCACGATTCTCCCAAGATTAAAAAAGTTTGTAGCAAATTTACGTATAGGCTGTGAGAAAATATTATTGCTGCAATCCAATTTAAAAGAGTTTAATTATTTGCATGGGTTTATATATATATTATATATATTATATATTATTGATAGTATATATATATATATATATATAATATTTTTAACTTGTTTCATTACTGGATGAATCAATCGGCGGCGTTTTTGAACGAATCTCTTGAATAAATGATTCAATGACAAGTACATTTTTTAACAGTCACTTGTCACCACCTAGTGGCGAAACAATCAACAAACGTTATTTGATACTTTCTGAAGGTGGTTTGCTTTATTTTGATCACTACCATAGACTTCAGTGTTTATATCCGAACTATAAACTTCCATCCCATTATTTCTGTGATAATATGAAGACAAATAATGCAGTGTAGTTTGTGAAGTGCAGTATGGAGTACCTCAAGGCACAGTACTAGGGCCGTTACTCTTCACGCATAACATGTTACCTTTGGGAGATATCATCAGTAAACATGGTGTTAGCTTTCACTGTGAGGCTGATGATACTCGCTCTATATTTCTTTTGCGGCCCGGCGAACATCCAATTTGCAAAACAATATAACGAATGTATAGTTGATACAAAAAACTGGATGACGAGTAATTTCTTACTGCTAAATTCTGGAAAAACAGAGATGTTAATTATCGGACCTAAAATCTCTGCATGTAATAACCTAGACGCTCGCTAAGACTACTCAATTGGCTTTCTCTGTCAATGTCAAATGCAGACTGTTAATACCCTGCGCTCATGGACCTCAGGTTAGTATTATGTAAAGCTTTATTGGGGGTGGGTTTCTTGCACGCTTAATAAACAAACTGCCAGGGGGCGTTCCAAAGGTGCATCAGCTAGAGTTCTTACTAGACAGGAAGGTATGACCATATTAGCCCTTTCTGTCAACACTGCACTGGCTCCCTATTAAACATCCTATAGATTTTAAAATCTTGCTTATTACTTATAAAGCCCTGAATGGTTTAGCACCTCAGTATTTGAGCAAGCTCTTATTGTATTCTAGTCCTCCACGTCCGCTGCGTTCTCAAATCTCTGGCAATTTCTGATAATACCTAGATCAAAATCAACTGCGGGCGGCAGATAATTTTCCTATTTAGCACCCAAACTCTGAAATAACCTACCTAACATTGTTCAGGAGACATACACACTCTGTCAGTTTAAATCTAGAATAAAGACCCATCTCTTTAACCTGGCTTACGGCATACGGCACTATGTAACGCTTCTATATTCGAAATCCGAAGAGATTGTTCTTGCATTAAGGATTAGTCCAACAGAACCGGTAACACTTCCCAACCCCGATTATTTAAGCTTGCTACAAAATCCTAGAAGAGAGTGCATCTTATTCTAATATTAGTCTGTTTCTTTCTTATTCTGAGGTCACTGTAGCACACAATCCGTCTGGATCCATATCATATGTGGATCAGCGCACCTAGAGAAGACCTCTACAGCCTGATATCAGCGGAGAACCAGGAACAACAGATGATCCCCAGAGAGAGATCCCCAGTGAAAGACCTTGTCTCAACTGCCGCGCGAGGGCAGACCACAGAAACGATAGGTCCCCGCACAAGATCTGACGTTTGCTGCAGTGCCTTGGGAATATAACTGCTGGTCTCCGTCTGGCCCAGAGAAGAACGGCACAACACTATTTCGCCTGTTTAATACTGTAAAAGCTGCGTTTGGTCACAATCTGCACGTAAAAAGCGGTTATAATAGGAATAATGGTGACTTGACCTTGCGCGTGGTTTCTTCTATTTGGCTACCTAAACATGGCTCTAAACTGGGCAGCCCAAAAGGCAATTATAAAAGGCTCCGTAAGACTTGTTTCAAAGATTCATAGACACTGGGGCGATCGTTGTCATTGTAGAAATAAGGGGCCAGTTGCATAAACCATTAGACTACTCTTAAAAGATGTATATCATATATTTTTTTCTTTAAGGCTGGGCGATAACTTTTCAAGTCCTTATAAAAAGGGGAGATGTGCTAATTTAATCCAAAAAGTAGGAGTTTGATTACCTCTTTGCAAAACAACAAGTTTTTGTTCCTAATTAGTTAAGATCCAACTTAACAATGAGTGGCTATTTTATATGCATCACGGCCGCCAGGATCGCGTGGGTGTCTGAATCGAGATTGCAATCTTTTGAAATCCAATTTTCACCAAAACCAAATTTCTTTAATGTATAGAAAAGGTATCCCCATTCTAGCCGATCAAATGCTTTCTCAGCATCTAATGATAGGACAGAGATTGCGATCTTTTAACGAAGATTAATGTGCTAGCTTGTAACTGACCGATGTAATACTCATCATGCTCTCTGCACCTTGGTGCAAGGCGTCCTGATGCGAACACCGCCGTTTTACGATCGCCCTCGCGGTGGTGGGGAGCAGCTGCTGCAGGCTGTCGGTACATGTGTTGCATGTAGTCCGGGCACTTTGTCTTGGCTTCGTCACATGTCCATCTTGCTGTTTGAACGCTTTAGCCCACCTGATAAGCCGCAATTCAGTGTACGCAATCCCAAACCGTTGAGGCACACACCTGAAGATAAAACCAAGACCATCATCCAGGCTAAACGCGGCAACAATCGTGAGAAATAGGGCCACAGGAGTCGACTTAGCTGTGATTTTACTACATGTATGCACAAATAGAAGTGGACATAATAAATCTGCGAATAAAGCACTGTTTCCATCCCATGCGTAAAAAAAAACAAAAAAACAAAAAACAAGTCACTTCCTGGGAAACTGGTGCAAAGCATCAATAATAAAAATGAAAGTTGCCTCAACCGGGGAACCGGTGTCTGTTTTCCTACATAAATGACTTGCACTTGATGAAAAGCAATAACAAACACTGTCATGTTATCTTTCGTTCGGATGCCTGAGGCAGTTATGGGAGGCAATTTGATATCATTTTTATGACAGACTTTGGCTCAGACATTTAAAAATTATTAAAGCATTTGAGATGGTGTGCAATGAGATCAGTGCACTGGTTAGTCCAGTTATCCAGTCACATGATCTGCTGAGGCAAAAATCATGACTTTTTTTGATATGCACCAAAGAATTTATTTAGTAAATGGGTTTCCATCATAGTTTATGCATATCTTCTTACTGGATAAAACAATTTTGACCCAAGAGCGCAAAAGCTTTTCTGATGCACATTTTTAGAACCATGGCATTTCCTTCCAGTGTTTTTTTTAAAGCAATATCCCAAAATTTGCATACAAGTAGGTGGATAGTTAGCAGTTCTTCATTTAAGCAGACATGTCCTGCATTCCTGTAGCTGAAACAGAAGATCACGACGCTAGCAATAGCAAGGTCATGGGTTTGATTGCCACGGAAAGCATGAACTGATCAAATGTATGAAATGTATGGATGATAGCATGCGTCACAAACGCACCTGTTGAAGAGGGCAGGTGAGGTGGCCGCTCTGTCCTTCAGCCCCTCTGACGACGGGTTCATGGTGAACACCACGTGCAGGTTCCTGATCACCTGACTGGTGAACCATTTGTACAGCTCCTCATGGGTGTCCAGCATCAAGCCCTCCTTCTGCGCTCCTTCCTTGCACTGCGTCATCAGGGTGGCGTATTCGTCGCCCTCGAACAGGCCGGGCACCTGCAACAGCACAGAGCGGTCAGAACACACGAGGAGACGGAGAGCGAGAGCAGGTCTCCGTTCACGGGTCGCACCTCTCCATTGGCCAGCAGCGTGTTCATGCGCTCCAGGAAGCCTGAGTCCAGCACGTTTGACTCGTCCATGATGAAGGCGATCTTCTCGTTCTTGCAGCCGGAGCGGCGGAGCACTGTCCGCAGGTCTTCGTCAAAGTCCTCGCCGGTGTATTTCCTGTGGACCTGTGAGGATACGATCGAGTTACAAAAGCCTCAAACAAAACTTGACAGACAATTCAATTTTTGCTGCTTAAAAACTTGGAACTGCTAGACATATCCGGTCCGTTCATGGGTGCAGGCCACGAAGCGGGAGAGCGTGGTCTTTCCAGCACCGCTGACGCCGATCAGGAGCAGGTGACCCTGCGGCTGACGGAAGATTCTGGAGGGAGAACATCAGCGTGACGTTACTGAAGCATCAGCAGGGTGAAATAACAAACCGCTGTGTTTCTTCAGGCTCTCTGTACCTGTCGATCCTCAGCACGTGATCCAGAACCTCATTGAAGAGCACCAGAGGAACGTCCAGCTCCTCCTCGTAGAACACCTTCAGTCTGGCCTTCACATAGTCGCGCAGCTCCTCCTGCTCCACGGGAATGTAGTCCTGCAGGAGAACAGCAGAAGCGGTCAGTCGTATCGGAGTCTGCAGTGATGTCCAGAAGAGTTCAGCTCGGTCACTCACCTTGGAGAGCCAGTTGCTGTACAGGATGGGTCTGTTAAGGGCTTTGTCACGGTCGATGTTAGGAAAGTGTTTGAGGGCGACCATGTTTATGTTCTCATCGGTCCAGCGTCTCTCCTCATCCTCCACCAATCTGCCGGGAGAATCAGTTCAATCCGTGTGCAATGTCACAAGAACGAACACATACTTATAGGTTTGCTGCTGATGCACATTTTGGTACGCTCTGAAATGTAACACTGTTAGAAGAAAATGCAACATTGTTCCAAAACAGGAACCAAAATTGCAACAAAGTGATCTACAGGTCTGAAAAGAGCCTTAAAGGGATAGTTCACCCCAAATTGAAAATTACCCCATGATTTACTCACCCTCCAGGCATCCTAGGTGTGTATGACTTTCTTCTTTCAGATGAATCCAGGCGGAGTTACAGTGGGTATGGAAAGTATTCAGACCCCCTTAAATTTTTCACTCTTTGTTATATTGCAGCCATTTGCTAAAATAATTTAAATTAATTTTTTTTCCTCATTAATGTACACACAGCACCCCATATTGACAGAAAAAACACAGAATTGTTGAAATTTTGCAGATTTATTAAAAGGGGAAAAAAAACGAAATATCACATGGTCCTAAGTATTCAAACCCTTTGCTGTGACACTCATATATTTAACTCAGGTGATGTCCATTTCTTCCGATCATCCTTGAGATGGTTCTAAACCTTAATTTGAGTCCAGCTGTGTTTGATCATACTGATTGGACTTGATTAGGAAAGCCACACAACTGTCTATATAAGACCTTACAGCTCACAGTGAATGTCAGAGCAAATGAGAATCATGAGATCAAAGGAACTGCCTGAAGAGCTCAGCGACAGAATTGTGGCAAGGCACAGATCTGGCAATGTTACAAAAAAGGTTCTAAGAGCACAGTGGCCTCCATAATCTTAAATGGAAGACGTTTGGGACGACCAGAACCTTCCTAGAGCTGGCCGTCCGGACAAACTGAGCAATCGGGGGAGAAGAGCATTGGTGAGAGAGGAAAAGAAGAACCCAAAAATCACTGTGGCTGACCTCCAGAGATGCAGTCGGGAGATGGGAGAAAGTTGAAGAAAGTCAACCATCACTGCAGCCCTCCACCAGACGGGCTTTATGGCAGAGTGGCCCGACGGAACCTCTCCTCAGTGCAAGACACATGAAAGGCCGCATGGAGTTTGCTAAAAAAACACCTGAAGGACTCCAAAGATGGTGAGAAATAAGATTCTCTGGTATGATGAGACAAGATAGAACTTTTTGGCCTTAATTCTAAGCGGTATGTGTGAGGAAAACCAGGCACTGCTCATCACCTGAATAACAGTGAAGCATGGTGGTGGCAGCAACATGCTGTGGGGGTGTTTTTCAGCTGCAGGGACAGAAGGACTGGTTGCAATCGAGGGAAAGATGAATGCGGCAATAGTACAGGGATATCCGGGACGAAAACCTTCTCCAGAGTGCTCAGGACCTCAGACTGGGACGAAGGTTTAGCTTCCAACAAGACAATGACCCTAAGCACAAAGCACTAAACTAACGAAGGAGTGGCTTCACAACAACAACTCTGTGACTGTTCTTGAAAAGCCCAGCCAGAGCCCTGACTTAAACCAAATTAAGCATCTCTGGAGAGACCTAAAAATGACTGTCCACCAACGGTTACCATCCAACCTGACAGAACTGGAGAGGATCTGTAAGGAGGAATGGTAGAGGATCCCCAAATCAAGGTGTGAAAAACTTGTTACATCTTTCACAAAAAGACTCATGGATGTATTAGATCAAAAGGGTGCTTCTACTAAATACTGAGCAAAGGTCTGAATACTTAGGACCATGTGATATTTCAGTTTTTCTTTTTTTAAAAATCTGCAAAAATGTCAACAAGTCGGGTTTTTATGTCAATAAGGGGTGCTGTGTGTACATTGAGGAAAAAAATTAATTTAAATGATTTTAGCAAAAGGCTGCAAAATAACAAAGAGTGAAAAATTTAAGAGGGTTTGAATACTTTCCGTTACCCCACTGTATATAAAAAAATGTTCTGGCTCTTCCAAGATTTATAATGGCAGTGAGTGGGTGTTTTTTTTTTTAATAGTCCAAAAGAAGACCAATAAAGCGCATCCATCCATAATAAAAAGTGCCAAAGTTTCCGTACTTTAGCAAAGGCAAACCAGTCTCCTCTTGTCTTATATCGAAATCCTCCAACATTTTTCTTTACAAATCCTCGTTTCGTACTTCTAATTCGTGACTGGCGTTTTGTTTTGCTCTCTCCGCTGCGCTTCCGCGTTCATCACGAATCACTGGAGCTGATGCTACGCCTACATCCTACATCATCTGCTGGAATGGTGTTATTGTGAATGTGCGTACGACAGTTAGTGGAGGCTAGAGATTATGGTTTATAAAGTTTTAAAGATGGATATTTTTCTTACAAAAATTAATTGATTCGCTTCAGGAGGCCTTTATTCACACCCTGGAGCCGTGTGAGGCACTTTTGTTATGGATGGATGCCTTATTGGACTTCTTTGGAATATTAAAAAATAACACCCATTCACCGCCACTGTAAAGCTTGGAAGAGCCAGGACGTTTTTAAATATAACTCCTGATTGGAATCGTCTGTAAGAAGAAAGTCATATACACCTAGGATGGCTTAAGGATGAGAAAATCATTGGGTAATTTTCATTTTTGGGTAAGCAATCCCTTTAAGCTCACCGGTCCTGGAAGAGTCGCAGTGCTTCGTGAGCCCAGATGCGAATCAGACCCTCCACAGGCAGCGTCTCCAGCGGCCGCAGCGCCTCAAAGATGCCTCGGACCCAGCGGGTCATCTCTCTCGGAGAGTAGATGTAGTGCGGCTGCGTGTCCTGAGTGAACCGCTCCTGCTCAAACACAAAGCAGTCAAGATAAACTTTTCATCAGCTCAGGAGACGAACCCATGAGCGTTCAGCGGTTTAAATGCAAACCTGAGACATGGTGTAGAACTCGACCATGGCCGCCGTGAGCGGCTCAGCAAAGGTCCGCAGCGACGGGATGAGTCTGAGCATGGCTCTGTTGAAGGTGCCGTAGATCTGCGTGAGTGAGGCGGGGCCGGGATAGTCCACATACACCACCGGCACGTGACGCAAAAACCTGTAACGCTCACACGAGTTAGGCCAGGACAGCAAGGGACACTAGGGCTGGGCCCATGCCAAAAAATACCCTGGTTTCTACGATTTGAACTTGAAAATTTAAGTACAACACGATTCAAGTAACTTTTTCTTCATTAACCCTCTAGTTAAAGAAAATTCTATTCCAAGTGCAGTGAAGTCAAGGAAATTCAAATTTAAAATGACTGAAGTTATAATACCAGTAGAATATTAACTATAAATGTTCAGTCAAAAAATTAACAGCAGCTTTCACCATGATGCAAACATGAAATATCAGACATACAGTGCCGCCCACTAATATTGGCACCCTTGGTAAATATGAGCAAAGACGGCTGTGAAAATAAATCTGCATCATTTATCTTTGATCTTTCATTCAAAAATGTTTACATTTTCATTCAAGTAAATCAATTGAAAGTGTGGGGGGGAAACACACATTACGAAATAAATGTTTTTCTCCAATGCACGTTAGCTACCACAAAAATACTAAGCAAGAAAATCATGTTTTGCAGTGTTCGAATTAATGAATAAAATTGGAAAAATTGCCCAGCCCTACTGAACACGTCTACTGAACACATGTCTTTATTAGCGGTGATGACGACAGCCGAACCTGTATGAGAGCGGCTTCCTGCCGGGGTCTGTGGGAGGGTTACAGGCCCCGACGAACTGGATCCGCTCCAGCTTCACCCAGGTCTGGTCTGAGGTGCGGTAGAAGCCGCCGTGCTCCACCATCTGAACACAACACCGCACGGGTTACACCGCAGACAGACACACACACACAGCAGGAGCCGGACTCAGCGAGACGCTCACACACGCACCTGTCTGATGAAGGAGATGACCCGCTGCGTGCCGTACTTGTCCATGTCGGGCAGGTTGATCTCGTCGCAGAAGAGCACCAGCCACTTGCCCAGCTGCACCGGAGCCAGAACCACGCCGTTAGGAGTCCTGCGGTACTCGCAGTAATGATCGAAGGTCTTCAGCAGCAGCTCCGGAGTCGTAGCGCTGGAGAAGTTCAAACCCACCACCTGAAGAAAACACATTTCACAAGTGTCCAAGCAGTCGACCCAGCATCACATCACAGAACACAGCTGTGCCAGTGGATCTGCTTTAGGAACACTGCATTGGTTCATCTGTAGGGCCCTATGAGTTCCACGATGTCGAAACACCGAATCAAATCATAAAAACAGAATTTACTGTATAGTGTCACAGAATTTGCCAAATTTTGGATGGATACAGCAATAGTAGATCGGTACACTTTAATCAAAACACAATATGGACTAGTGTCTGTGAATATTAAGCCGCATTTAAATATGAATCCTGTGTGTTCTGCGTGTCTCGGAGGTTTCGTTTACTTCACTTTACTGCCGCCTCAATATATGAACACACGAACATGATCTCTAGAACTGCTCTGAGAGTCGCTTCATGAGCATTTCACCGTTTCTTTTGAGCAAAACTATCGTTATATCATAAACAAACAGAAACCTAAAGGTCTTCACAGCAACCCGTCAAAATAAAAGTTCGGTTTAACTTGAAGAAACCGTGACAGAAATATTACTTAATGTAATGATAGTACTGCTACTAATAATAAAATTAAAACATTATTTTGGAAGGAATATTTACCAGAAAAATGTAAATGCATAGTATTTTTGAAATATATTTTTTTATAAAATAAATTAATTAGAGATACTCTTTTGATAATTAATATTTAATGAAACTATTGAAATGGAATCCAGAAAATTTCTGGAAAACAGAATTTAAAATAGACAATAAAACTGAATATTTCATATCACCTTGAAAACTTAATTTCTGTTAAACTTTTAATAAATTGATGTTAAATTGCTTAAGTTTCATGATTTCAAATAATTAGACATGCTTTTTGATGAATACAATTTAAATTTAACCATTAAAACATCTACAAAAAAAAAAAAAAAAAAAAACAGAATCCAGAATTTTTTTAAAAATGGAATTTAGAAAAAAAATAAAACAATGTGAAAAGCTCAAACTGATTTCATAGGGCCCTACATCTGTAAGAAGAGATTCTGGATTTCAGAACGTAATCCGCTCCTCACCTCCATGTCCGGCAGGGCTCTCAGGGCACTGAACAGGGTCATGGTTTTCCCGGAGCCCGGCGGCCCACAGAGCACCAGAGGCTTGTGTTCGGCCAGCCAGGTGTAGAGCAGAGCCTCGTGACGCACCGTGTCCAGAGTGGGCACCACCACGTCCGGCGAGGCCACCTTGTGCGTCTCCACCTCGATCTGAGGCACCTTCACCTGCCAGGACTGCCACTCGCCTGTGATGGACACCTGACGGATTCAGAGCAGCGTTAGAGTCACACTCAAACATCACACTCCATCTGAGACTGCGTCTGCTCGCACCTCGTAGTCGATGATCGGCACGTTTGGCGCGGACGGGAGAGACACGGTGGTGATGCGGCGAATGTATTCTCCCAGCTCCGCTCGCATCTTCAGCCTGCTGTCACCCGAGAAGGACCACAGCACCGCGTAGATGAGGTATTTCTGCACGACAAAGTTTAAAGGTTAGCACCTGTTGTAATGTGACCCTGGAGCAAAAAACCAGTCTTATTTGTAGCAATAGCCAACAATACATTGTATGGGTCAAAATTATCCATTTTGATTTTATGACAAAAATCATTAGGATATTAAGTAAAGATCATGTTCCATGAAGATATTTAGTAAATGTCCTACTGTAAATATGCCCCACCCCAAACTTAATGTTTGATTAGTAATATGCATTGCTAAGAACTTCATTTGGACAACTTTAAAGATGATTTTCTCAATATTTAGATTTTTTTGCACCCTCAGATTCTAGATTTTCAAACATCGTCCTATCCTAACAAACCACACATCATGAAAGCCGATTTATTCAGCCACTCGAGATGATAGCTATACCTCCCAATTTAAGCAAAATGACCCTTTATTGACTGGTATGTTCGTGCTGTCCAGTCACATTTATATCTGGTCTGAACATGAGCTGCGATGATACATCATCAATGATGAACTGACTGAAATGATAAATAGTTTTTATTATCCTTTGTATTATCTTACACATTAATTTGTTGAGCTATTTAAGTTACTGTAAAGATGCTATTTGACAAATCTGTATTGCTGAAAGCGCTACACTGCAACTACATTGATTCCTAGTATTTCTGTCTGGTTTTCTAGTATAAATATCTAAACATTCTTCAATCAAGATGAATTGACTGTACAAGTAAAATGATTTTAGATATTATGTCTTGTTTTCTGTAAAAATTATAAATTTGGTTAGTTTTAGCTTAAAACAAACAAAAATATCTGCCAGTGGGGTAAGAAAAATAACTGTTTAGCCTTTTAATTATTTTTCTTACCCCACTGGCAGATATTTTTGTTTGTTTTAAGCAAAAACTAACTAAATTTATAATTTTTTCAGAAAACAAGACATAATATCTTAAGTCATGTTACTTGTCAAGTAAATGCATCCTGATTGAAGAATGTTTAGATATTTATACTAGAAAACCAGACAGAAATACTAAGTAAGAGAATCAGTTTTTGCAGTGTATATAAATAAATCTGACTTGACTCGTCCAGGCGTGCCGCACCTGCATGTATTTCTCCAGCTGGTCGATGGGCATGGGGAAATCAGGGTGGTTGTTGTTGTAGAGGGCCACGTTGCGGCAGGCCTGATGCAGCATGGAGAAGAGCGAACTCAGCGAGCGCAGACGCGTGAAGTCCATGATGTGCTCCATCTTTGACGCGTGTTCCAGAGCTTTGATCACCAGACCGGTGGAGGTGAAATACGGCTGGAGAACTGCAGCAGCGTCTCTCTGGATCTGTGGATTAAATACAAGAGGCTCTAAACACGGACAAGTACAAGCATGAAGGACAAACTGAGTGATAGTAGAGAAGGACGCAAGATAAACAGCATGCAGAACGGGATTATTAGTTAGCAGGGCCGTGCTGGAAAGGAAGGATCAGATTCTAGATCCTTCTTTCAATGTTTATAATTTAACCATACAAAGATACTGTATCATATTTGAAACAAATTTCTTAGGCCTCTAAATTATCAAACTCTGCTCTTTTAGTGTAATTGTAGAAATGCTTCACGTGTGTTTCTGCTGTCAAATCTTGACTGATTTCTTTCAAGTAAAGTTCAGAATAACGTCAGTAATATCTCCAGAAGAACACTTACTGGACTGAAGCAGCTCAGCTTTACTTGATTCTCCATCAATCATGTTTTAGAGTCTCAAATCTGATCCTCAGGATCTTTTGAGGAGCGTTTGTTTCCAGAAGCTTTACTTTCACTGTTCCTCAGCGGAGGAATGATCTTCACAAGCCTCCAGAACATCTCACATCTTCTGAGGAGCCTTTATTTCTTCAGCTCTCCATCACTGCATTATATGTTTGGAGCATTTCACTCTCATCTTATTATTACTGGAGATATAGAGCGACCGCTGATATTTAGATCGTTTTGCACGCTAGAGTACCTGCAGCATGGGTGAGGCGGCCTCCTCGCCCTCATCCTCCGTGGCCTTCCTCATGCGCTGGGCCTCATCCTCTCCCTCATCCAGCGGGATGCTCCGCAGACGTGCCAGGAAGTTGTTGAAGATCATGTCGGTGCTGAGAACGTCCTCGCTGAACCAGACCATCCCGCAGCGAGACACGGTGGCCAGCGTGGCGTACTTCAGGTCCTGCACCTCAAACATGATGCGCACCTGTGTGACGAGAGCAACATCATCATCATCATCATCATCAGCAGCAGCAGCATGCACTACAGACCTGGGCCCGTATTCACAAAACATCTTGATCCTTACCACTAGAGTTATCCCTAAATACGCAGTAGTAAAAGTTTTTAGCTAAGAGTTTTCTCTTAAAACCTATTCACAAAGCTGCTGAGACAAACTTGTAGTAAGGAATAGAGAGAAGTCTTAAGCTCAGAGCAAGGGGGCGGGGCTGAGCTCGTTGCTATGGGTGATGTCAGCATCCTTACTAATATGCACACAGTGATTGGCTGATAGTCTGTCAGAGATTTATTCATGGAAATATTGTAGAACAAATAAATAAAGGTTTAAAAATAAAAATATGTTTATTGACACATTCAAATAAAGATATTAAGATGCAGGCTAAGTGTCACTAATTAAACAAGTATATGTTCAGCTAACTATCAGCCTCTTACATGTATGCTTCTCAAAAACAATTAGCAGAAATGCATATAAACAGCCTTTTAATTAACAGAGTAGAATAATCATGGCTGATAGTAAGACACGCAAACGTAAAACCGCTAAAAGAACAGCGGTTACTTCTTGTCCAGCTGCTTAATGAAAACAAGGATATAATCAAAGGAAAATATGGAGTTGTGATAACCTCCAAAACCAAAGGTGATGCCTTTTTAAAAGCTCATTATCGTCAAACGTTTCTAAAACGTTTACGTTCCGAGGCAGATTGCGGGCAGCAGCTATTTTAGGATAGTTTGTGGCTTAGGACTCTTCACTTCTCCTAACGTTTCACAGATTTAGGAGCTAGTTTTAGTGCTAAAACGCTTTGTGAAACACTCTTAGAGCTCAAATTTAGGAGTCCTACATTTAGGACTGACACGCCCATTATTTTTAAGAGTTTCTCCTAAATCGGCGGTGAGCTACTTTTATCCTGAAGATGTTTTGTGAATACAGGCCGATGGTCAGATTAGCTGCTCCGTACGTTGGGCGGCAGGCTGAGACGCTCTCCGTTGGGAAGGGTCAGGAGTTTGTTGTCGTCCAGCACAGAGTTCAGATTCTCCACCCACTCCGGATCCACGTCACCGTCGAAGATGATCCACTGCCGCTTCTGCAGCTCTCCGCGAACGTTATCGATGATCCTGAACGAGAGTGCAAACACAGCACATGAGGAAAAGTCAAGTCGCCTTTATTTATATAGTGCTTTTAATAATACAGATTGTGTCAAAGCAGCTTTACAGTATTAAATAGTGTGTAATAATGCAAAAGGACAATAGTAAACTCAATTTTCAGCTAAAGTCAGTTCGTCATTGAATTCAGTGATAACATCGTCCAGCTCAGAGCATCGTAAGCCTAAGATGATCGTAGCTTCATTGGAGGCAATGGGTCTACAATGTACTTAGGTTTACGATGCTTTTGGGAAACGCAGCTCAGTTCAGTTTAAACAGTGTCTGTGCAATCAAGTCGACGATATTGCTGGATATTAAGTGTCCTCAACTAAGCAAGCGAGGAACCGAAACGCCATCAGTGACAGAATGGGTTAGGGTTAGGACAGAACAAACCCAAAATGACGATCAGAGCAGTGATGAGATGAGGACTCACTTTCTGAGCACGTGTGTGAAGAGCCCGTCGGTCCACTCGCGAGTGTTGGGGTCCAGCGTGCCGTACAGGTGGTCTTTGCTGATGGCTTTGGGGTCGATGATGTGAGCAATGCCCTCCAAGCCCTCCAGCCTCTCCAGGGCTTTGAGCAGGACTCTCCAGGCCATAGTCTTCCCGCTGCCCGACGGACCGACCATCATCAGCCCGTGATTGATCTGCGTGATCTGATAGAGCTGCAGCACCTGAGGAGAAGAGCAGAGAACGGGTCAGGACTCATGGCTCTCTGTGCGTGTGCTGTACTATGAAGCGCATCTTACCTTCTCCACCCACATGCTGCCCACGTCGTCTCCGTCTCCGTACGTGAGGTACATCTCAGCGCAGACCTTCCTCAGCTCCTCTCGCAGCGCCGTCATCTCTCCGCGCATGTACTGGACGCCGGGGAACACGTCAGAGAGCAGGCTGAAGAGCAGCGGGATGTCCTCGGCCACCAGCTTCGGCACCATGGTCTCACACACGCTCTGGATCAGAATCTGAGGATCGAGCGCATGAAGCGCGGTCAGAGATCACGGATATAACAACAAGATCTACTCTCACTCGCATTACAGTCAACGCGACACCAAACCAAGTCTGTTTTCTGTCATTCATGTTCCCCGTTTTACTGTGAAAGAGTCAGTTAAGTTCATCTTCATAAGCTCTTATCAAAATAAAAAAAATAAAAAACCTTCTCTGCTAAAGCCAGCCTGATTTTTTTTGTTCTTGCCAAATTTAACCATCATCGCTCAACTGTTTTTATTAAATTAAAAAAAAAAAAGTTGGAAATATGTCTAGCTTTAATCTGCACACATACAGTACATTCACAAAGCTATTTATACTATATAACAAATCTCAACTGCTTGATTGTATCTTTTCGAAATTTATATCATCTTCACACGTTCTGTTTGAATTGGAAACGGCAGTAAAGTGGCTTGAAGGCTTTCTGCTTCTGTTCGCTCATCTCACCTCCTGCTCCGGAAGGTTCTCTGCGATCTCGTTCTCATCCACGTCCTCGCCGCGCTCACGCTTCTCTCTCTTGATCTTCTGGATGCGTTCTCTCTTGACGTTCCCGGCGCTGATCAGCACGCTCTTGAGCGCTCGCAGACCGAAGTCATAGTGAGACTGAGACGACAGCTGCTCGTCACACAACCTGCAACCACAGACCAAAGCAGGGTTACGTTACCACTTCACACATGCACAACAACAGCTGAAGCAGACGGAGACGCACTTGAAGAACGGGACGATCTTCTTGGCGAGGATCTCAGCGGTGCGGAAGCCCTGCGAGTACAGCATGACCTGAGCAATCAGCTGCCGGTCCGGTTTGGTCATGGCCAGACTCCTGAAGAGCTTCTTGAGGTTATCGGGCAGGTTGGAGCGTCCGGCATAACCGGGGTTCATGGTGATGAAGATGGCCATCTCAGCACTCACCTTCACCTGTTTGTTCAGCAGCTCTGTGGTGACGGGCACACCTGAACAGAGAAGAGCAAAGCCACACTGCTCATCATCCGTTTCAGTTCAGAGTCGATGATGATGTTCTGATCTATATCATGAAGGGCTGCAATGATAAATCGATCGGAGACCTTCCGAATGCATCACGACTCTCTCTGGAATGGATTCTGAGCTTATTTTAACAGCAGATGGCGCTCTTCTCTAGTTTTTATCCGCACACTCAAACACTCATGAAGAAGAGCTGAAGAGCACTTGTGCGTTCGGCTGAGTCTGTAATTCCACCTCGGCTCAGAATGCTTTTATGACGCCAGATTAATGCATCATAACACCCTTGTGATTCACTTCAACCTTTCAGAAATTTTTAGGTTCAAGTGTGTGCAAGGATTTGGCTGTTTCTGAAACATGCAGCGCCATCTGCTGTTCACAACTAAGCTCAGAAGCGACTCGAGAAAGAATCGCGATGAATTCGGAAAATCTCATTGAATCGTTTCTCGATTCGCAATGCATCGACTTATTTTCCCAGCCCTAATAGCGTGCACGTACTGCAGTCTCGGTTGGGGTTGCTGTGTTCTCTCAGCGCCACCTGGATGTACTGGACCTGCTGAGACACGGCAGACAGCATGCGCTCCTCCAGACGGTTGAACTCGTCGAAGCAGCCCCAGGCGCCCACCTGACACAGACCCACAAAGATGCGGCCCATCGCCTGCAACACAAGACACCGTCAAACCCCTGTGATTAAACACCGGTTATTGACCCCCGACACCAATCCCGTGACACCAGTCGCACCTGGAAGTCAAAGGTCTCGTCGCAGTTGAAGACCAGGACGAAGCGGCCCAGCTGGTGACCCAGAGCTTTGACAGACTCGGTCTTCCCCGTTCCAGCAGGACCTACAGAACAAGAACGTCATCATCAATGCATGCATTCAGCTCACGTGTGTGCATCTATGAGCTCGATGAGGATTTTAAAGCTCAAATTTAAGACTTAAGACCTGCACAAATAAAATTAATACCATAGAGCGGTGGTAGGGGCCATGGTCTATAATAACATCTGTGTCCCGGCGCACAAAGCAGTGTGAAGTCGCTGGGGGATTGTAGAAAAAAAATAGCCAACAATACATTTGTATGAGTCCACAATTTATACATTTCTTTTATTGCCAAAAAGATCATGTAAAGATCTAAGTAAAGATCATGTTCCATGAAGATATTTGTAAATGTCCTACCGTAAATATATCAACACTTAATGTTTGATTAGTAATATGCATTGCTAAGAACTTCATTTGAAAAAACTTTAAAGTTGATTTTCTCAATATTTAGATTTTTGCACCCTCAGATTCCATTTTCAAATATTGTCCTATCCTCAAACAAACATTCAATGGAAAGATGTAAAAATCCCAATGTAAAATATTGACCCTTATACTGGTTTGTGCCCAGGGTCTCGTATTAAAAACGTTTGAAAAAAGCTTGATTAAAGTTAAGACAGGTTTCCCCAAAAACAAAAGGTTTTATAAAATGATACACTTCACATTTCAGCCTTTAAACTATTTGTAAGAAAATGGATGAGTCAAAAGTATTATAATATCAATTTAAACAATTATCAATCAATCATTATATTAATTAAATAACAAATGCATTTAATGTTAGAGTTGTTATAAATGCATTTCTCAGTAGTAGTATTGCATACACTGAAGTTCAACATTTAAGACTGCTGCGAGTGTTTGCCAGGGTTGATTTTCGCATGTTATGAACAAACAAAAGCTACTGAAAATGCACATCATTCTCTGCAGCAGGAGGCGCTTCAGAACAGCAGAAAGATACATTCATGTTTTTAGCAGATGCTTTTATCCAAAGCACTTACAAATGAGGACAAGGGAAGCAATCCGAATCAACAAAAGAGCAACGATATGCAAGCGCTATAACAAGTTTCAGTCAGCCTAACGCAGCACACTTAAGGTTTTTATTAATTATATAATAAAAAGAAAACCGATAGAATATAAAAAGAATAGAGAAGGTAGTGTTAGAGGCCTTTTTTGCTTTTGTAAATTGTATAATAAATAAAAAGAAAACAAATAGAACACAAAAAGAATAGAGAATAGTGTAGAGTTTTTTTTAAGAAAACAAGCAGCAAACGAATAGAGTACAAGTCTAAAAGGGGCAAGTTTTTTTATTTTTTTTTAAAGAATAGAATTAGAATAGAGATTGCTAGAGTTAGAGGGTCAAATAAAGATGGAATTATCAATTATGGAATATAAAATATAACCGTTTCCCCGGTAACGGCAGTACACAAAGCAGCACAGCAGCTGACTTCATAGCCTTTTTACGTTTAATCGTCACATTAAGCCATATCGCAATTTTGGTCTTTCCGTCCACAAATTTAATACCTCTTGAAATCATAATTAAGACTTTCTTACACAGTGTAAGACTCTTTATGGCCTTAAATCTGATACAACTAAATGTAAGACTTTAAGGGCCCGGTGGAACCCTGTCCAGCAGGAAAGGTGAGACTGACCGAAGGGCGATCCTCCCAGACGGGCCTCCAGCGCCTGCGTCATGGTCAGGTAGCAGCGGTCGGTCAGCGGCGTCTGCACCAGCTTCTCCTGCACACCCAGGTACTCAAAGCCGTAGTTGAACTTAGCGTTGGCCATCTGAATGGAGAGCTGCTGGAGGACGTCGGTCTGCTTGGGGTCGAAGTAGAAGCGCATCTGGCTGAGCCACTCGAAGGATTTAGGGTTGTCGATCTTGTTCTTGATCAGAGTTCTGGTCACGTCTCTCTGGTGCACTAACTCCGTGATCTACAAATGAAAAACACACGAGTCACAAACACGTCTGCAGCTCCAGATGATCAGACAGGACTCACGATTCAATGTCGCCATTCTGATGCTGAACAAACTCGAACTCTGAGTAAATATCTGCGTCTGTGTGTGTATGTCTGCATCAGAAGGACATCTTTGATGGTTATATTGCAGATTTTTTTCACAGACCCTTTTAAGACCAAGTAAAGACCAATTCAAGGAATGAATTGAAGGGAACACTGTACATCAATATTTTCTCTAAATGAAAATGTCTAGGTGAACTCAGAGAACCTAATTAATTTAAAGGGAAAACAAGTTAATTTTTCTGACCAGATTGGCAGATATTTGTTTGTTTTAAGCAGAAACTTGATTGTTAAATTTTTCAGAAAACAAGACATGTTCATTTAGCGTCTCCAGTTAATGCATCTTGATTTAAGGATGTTTAGATATTTGTACTGGAAAACAAGACACAAATACAGGAGGAAGATATTATTCTTTTGCAGTGAATGCAACATTTAATGCCATGACTTTTGATTTTAAGACTTTCTGCTCTGATCGAAGACATTAAGACCCACAGAAAGCCTGGCGTTGCTGTTTTTGCTTGTTGCGTTGTGTTAGAGCACTCACATACGAGTCAATAATCTGTCCTGAAAACAAATGTAATGGACAGAAACTATAAGAAAGGCATGACTGTTTTTTGCACCATGATTAATCTCCAGTTTCACAGTTTCTCAGCACACGCACACATCCACACGAGCGTCTGACTCCTCACCAGGTGCTCCAGCTTCTTCCTGCGCAGCGGCGGCTGCTCCATCAGAACCGTGTCGGCCAGCAGGTTGAGCGTCGCCTTCACGTTGGCCAGCACGGCCTGCATCGGACCCATGTCTTCCCCGCCACCGATGGTGGTCAGAGCGCTCTCCACGTTCTCAGACCAGTCGATCTGAGTGGACAGAACCACCAGCTGGGCCTGGACGCAGCGAAGACGGAGACGGAGGTTAAGCACTCATGAAGACGTGTACAGACACTGGGTCAGTCTCAGAGGACGGGTCACCTGGTATCGGTCGATCCAGTTGATGTAGGTGCTCAGGTCGATGCCCGTGCTCTTGTTGAAGGCGCCCACCTCCGTGACGGACTCAGCCAGCAGCTTAGCCAGCGTCACCCGCATCTCACGCTCCACCAGCGTCAGCCACTCGTTGATTTTCGGATGCTCCGTGATGGACACCGGCGTCTTATAGAGCACCTGAAAACAACAGCACATTCCAGAGGTTTCCCACATGAAGACACCACTCATATTACTGATTTAACTGCACTGACGCTATCAGACGAGATCAAACCCAACTGAATCGAATCTGAATAATGACACTAATGTCTTCTGCAGAGCTGCTTTACAGCTGAAACGGAGTTTGCATCATTGACTGAAACAAGCACATAACGGAGGTCCCAGTCTCTCTCGGGTCGAGCCGTACCTCCTCTCCCTCTCGGGACGAGATGCCTAGCACCTCAGTGTTGTCCTCGTTCAGCAGGATGCTCGAAACTCCAGCGAACATTTTCTTGAAGTGTTTCTGCAGTTTGGCCACATTCTTACTGTTGCCGATGATCTCCAGCAGATCTTCATCACCAACAAAGTAGAACCTGCGGGAATCAGAAACAACTCTGTAAGTCTTCAGTATTTAGACAACCGTCACAGTGCGGATACTGAAGCGCGGCCTGCAGTTATTTGACCAACTTAACACAATCAACACGTCATTTTTATTACAGCACAGCAAAAACTGCTAATTTTTCAAAAACTATTAATATGCACAATTTTGAAAGCAGTTTCTTTGTCACTACATTAATGGTTAACAACATCATATAAAAGTCTAAGAGAGATCTAAACATGACTAAAACTAGCCAGCCTTACATTCCCATCGGCTCTCATGTTTAATGGACACTGGACGGCTGATACTGTAAAGCCCAAATGTCTGACCTGGGGAAAGACGAGCGCTCTCTCTCCAGATATTCTCCCAGTGCTTTCTGGATCTTTCCCAGCAGGTCAGCGAGTCTCTCCAGCGACCTCTGAACCCCCTGAATGTTCAGGACGTCCATGACCAGAGGAGACTTGGTCACCTTCTTCATCAGGGCCAGAAACTCTGTGCTGATGCTGTGAAATCAAACGAGTCACACGTTAAAGCCTAAAGCCTGCGCTCTTCAGCACACTGATGTAATGGAGTCAGCCGCTGACCTCTGGAAGCGCTGCGTCTCCACAGGAAGCAGGTGTTTGATGTCTGCACTTCCTGTGAAAATGCCTTCCAGGTAAACCCAGCGGCGCTGCACGTCGATCCAGACGTCAAACAGAGCCATGATGCGGTTGAGTTTGTCCTCCCAGCTCAGAGCGTCCTCCTCGAACACCTGCCGAGAACAGAGACGTGTGACGGAGGAACTGCTGTCACGCATCGTTTCTCTCTAACATACGGTTTCTCTCGTTCTGTGTGTACCTTGTAGTAGGGCGAGAGCTTCATGGCAGACACGCTGTTGATGTGCTCCTTGACTTTGTTGAACAGATCGTCCCATCCACGAATCAGGCGGCACTTGTTCTGATAGTTGACGAGGTCGAGTTCGTACGAGTTCCAAACTTCACGAATCTGCAGTGAAGAGGAAACTGTGAACACATCTTTAAAGATTCCCCTTTTTACAATATGTAATATAAGTCTCAGGTGTCCCCAGAATGTGTCGGTGAAGTTTCAGCTCAAAATACCCCACAGATAATTATATCATTTTGAAAATGCCTATTTTGAGTGGAAGCAGAAACTGCTGTTTTTGTGCATGTCTCTTTAAATGCAAATGAGCTGCTGCTCCACATAAGCTGTGCCTTTACAGCTCATATCTCAAATATTCTGCAAAAAACATCTGTTTGGTTTTGATCATCATGTCCATCACGCTAAAATCATGCGTTTTAAACCATATTTAGTTTAAAACTTCTGATATACAGGTTTTCTGAGCGCACACATCACACACGTCTGTGAAGGTAAACAGCTGGGGTGTTTATATTAGATCTGTGACAGGTGTGTGACGGAGTCGGACCTGCTTGAGGAACTCCTCGAGAGCCATCTCTCCCTGCGCCACCAGCAGCACGTCCTTCACCACCATCTCGTTCTTCTGCAGGTCCACGTCCCAGATCTGACCCAGACTCAGCTCGGACAGAACCCAGTTCACATGCAGACGCTTCATCAGCTGCTTCCAGTGCCGGTCCTTCAGCGCCTCCGACTTCAGCTCGATCACCAGCATGTTCACCTGAAGAGGACACAGGGAACGGTTTAAGTGTTTCAGCGGCTCTATCCGAATGCTGCTCCTCAGCTGGTAACGCAGGACCGGCTCACCTTCATGTACCCCTTGAGCAGTCTCTGCACGTACTCGTAGGAGGCGTACTGCCGCAGACGGGCGGGGAAGTTCTTCAGCTGGTTGAGGAGAGCGTCCAGACTTTGGCGCAGCTGTACAGAAGAAGAACACAGACTCAGTGAAAGCCAGGCTCGGGTACGAGTCACACGAGACGGCAGGTGTGTCGCTCACCTTCCGCGGCTGCACAGAGACCCACGGCTGCTCCTTCATCTGATCGATCTGCTCCCAGACCTTCGACAGCTCCGACCAAACACCCTTCAGATCCTGCAGCTCCTCCAGAGCCACCTGACGAACAACACGGACACGACACGCGTTAACAAGAGCAGAATCTTCAACATACAGTTTGATCTCTAAATGATGTGTGAGAAAACTGAAAGCAAAAATACTCTGAGCAGTGCATGAAAACACACTGGATTCATTTAGCTCTAGTTTTGTGATTTTGGTCTGTTTTGCTTTCATATTCATATTGTGTCTTCATTCAGACAAGTGAAGAGAAAAGAGTTTATTTAATTGCACTTCATATATTTGCGCCTGTAGATTTCAATCTCAATCCATATCTTTACTTTTTCTTACATTCACCAATTTTTTTACAGTTTTACTCATCTCTATATTCTGAAGGTTTATTCAGATGTCATTCACACCGATTTATACAACATTGCATTCCTAAAAACATGGTAAAAATGAAATTTGTTTTGTGTCTGTTGACCGTATTTTCAGATTTTTGTAGCGATAAAAAAAGAAAAATCCAAAACCCCCTTTGGAAAAACCTTTAGCTTTAATATTTCAACAAAATTCAACAATAATTTTTAACCTGGCTTTATCCAATGTTCAGATTTCTGCATATTAGTGTATATTTCTTTAGATTAATGCATCATTTGCATATTTAAATAACATTTCAGAAAACAACCAGCTTAAGGTGCTCATCCAGAACGCTGCTGCCAGGATTCTGACTAGAACCAGAAAATCTGAGCATATTACACCAGTCCTCAGTCCTCATATGGCTTCCAGTTATATTTAGGATTGATTTTAAAGTTATTTTACTCATTTATAAATCAATCAATGGCCTAGGACCTAAATATATAGCAGATATGCTCACTGAATATAAACCTAACAGACCACTCAGATCATTAGGATCGAGTCAGTTAGAAATACCACGGGTTCACACAAAACAAGGGGAATGTGCTTTTAGTTATTATGCCGCCCGCAGTTGGAATCAGCTTCCAGAGGAGATCAGATGTGCTAAAACATTAGTCACATTTAAATGCAGACTCAAAACTCATCTGTTTAGCTGTGCATTTACTGAATGAGCACTGTGCGATGTCCGAACTGATTGCACTGTTTTATGTATAATAATTTTTATTCTTAACCGTTTTAATTCATTTTAAACCTCTTAAATAAAAAAGTTTTTAAATTCCTTGTTTTATTGGTATAATTTTTTATGATCATTTTAATTCCTTATATGTAAAGCACTTTGAATTACCATTGTGTATGAAATGTGCTATATAAATAAACTTGCCTTCCAGCTCAAACATTAATAGATTACGATGAATTCTGTGATTGTTAGTTGGTTTGTCTCTTTAAAACATTAATTCTGCTTGATAAAATGCAAGAAACGCTTTTGAAATCAACAGGTTCATAACAGAGACGCTTGTGAAGTCGTGGCGCACCTGCACTCTCTCCTCGCTGCTGCTTAACAGACCCGTGTCCGTCAGCTCCAGCGCCTCTTTGGCCTTCGCACACTTCTCTCTGTCGTCCTTCAGACGGCCGAACTTGCCCTCGTAGATGGTGAGCGACTGCAGCGCCTCCTCTGGACGCAGACTGCCCTGCAGCGACAACAAGCAGACAGACTCTGAAAGAGGCTGAAAGAGACCTGAAAACAGCGTTCATCTCCAGACACGTACTGCTACGGGTTTGGTCTTCTCCCAGTCTGACAGCAGGTCCGTGGTGCGGTTCTCCACCGCGCGGTCCTCCTGCACGATCTTCATCTGGAGGTTAGCCACCTGCTGCTGGATGGCCGTGTCTTTGCGCTTCATGATGTCGCTGAAGGCGCCCCACTCGCCCTCGATGTTATCGATGTACAACCAGGAGGGAGGGAACTGGAACCGCTGCTTCTCCAGCAGACGCTGGCCGTTGCGGAACAGCTGCATGAGACCAGAGACTTTAATAACGTTTGCTCCAGAGAATCGTGTTTAAGACTCTGTACGAGGCAGATTGTACTCACGTCCACTTGCTTCTCAAACTGTTTGATCTTGCGTTTGAGCGCCTGCACGTACGTGATGAAGGTCACGGCATCAGAGGTGCTCGCCGTATCCACCGAATGCTGCTCCAGCTCTTGACGAGACTGCAAGAGGATCACAGAACAGTTCAGAACATTCGCTTGAGCATCAAACATGACCTGTCCCTTCAGCGAGAGCTCGGCCCACCTTGGAGATCTGCGAGTGGAAGTCCTGCATGTTGTTGCCCAACATCTGTCCAAACTTACTGAGCACCTCCTTATGCCACGAGTCGTACTTCAGATTCACCTTAGATTGGACCTAAACGACACGTTAAAAGACACTTCAGCGTGATCATTCGTGGAGAGAAACCTCATGACTGAACCGTGAGCGGCTCGCTCCTGACCTTGCCGTAGTCGATGACGGCCGGTCCGAACTCCTTCCTGGTTTCTGCGTTGTCAAACGTGCCTCGAGCTTTGCGGATCTGCACGAGCAGCGCCTGCCACTTGTTGAGATCTTCTCCCAGACGGTTGTAGATGTTCTCGGCCTGCATGTCCCACAGACACTGGTACTGGAGCCACACCTGACGGAGCAAACGCAGTCAGTCTGGCGTCTGAACACGCTTCACTCGCTCACGCTAACAGAAGACGCTACCTTGACGTACTGCTCCACCTCGGAGACGATCTCCTTCACTGCATTATAAGCTTCTTCCAGCGCAGACGGACCGTCAGGCATCCTGGTCAGAGCGTTCCTGTAGAACTTCTCCTCTTCTGATAACTCGTAGTGAACGCCGACCTGCGTGAAGAGCGAACGTTAATCCTGTGTGAGGTTCTTTCTTCTGTGCAACACAACACAGCTGGGTTACCCAGCTCTAATGGTTACTAACAGGCTTACCATACAGGTTTGGAACAGCAGAATGATCATTTTTGGGGTGAACTGTCCCTTTAAAAGGAGCTGAAAACTGAAGACGAACGCAGAGCGCAAACAAACACAAACACACAGACCTGATATCTCTGACTCTGGATTCTGGGTAGAGACAGAATGACCATCTTCCAAGCAAACATCTCCTGGTAAAGCCTGTAGCGGCAGTCTTCGATCGGCGGGTTCAGATAGATCACCTGGTTCGTGATCCTCAATTCATGGATGACATTCTGTTTGGACGAAGAAAACGTTTCAGTGTGAAGTTACGAATCCTCAATGCACACAGGCTCAGAACTACAGGACGACGTCTTGCCTTAATCTTGGGATCTCCGCCGGGCTTGTGACTGACTTGAGGAGCCTCGGTGTCCATGTCCACATCAGCCTTGTCCTCCATCTGTCCCATGAGAACCTGCGTCCAGGTTTTGAGACCCGCCTGCAGACGCACCCCGAGGATGCGCTCGATCTACGGAAGAAACACGATCACATCTGATCAAACACCACTCTCTCCGGACAGACTCTGCGCTTCTGTCCAGCTGGACTCACCTCGATGTCCAGTTTATTGACCCAGATGGGCAGGTTGGAGTACGAGTGCAGGTTCAGGTCGTCCACAGCCTTCTGGATGCGGTTGAGGATCTCCGTGAACATCTTATTCTCGTACATGCAGGTTTCCAGCGAGCGCACCTCCAGATCAATCTTCTCCTCGAGCAGAAGAAGATCATCCACCTAAGAGCGGAATACACACAAACCAACATGACATTCACATCTCTTTTCATCCGGACTGTAAACACTACACATCTACACTACCAACCGAATCATGGACACACACCACTGAATTTATGTTTCTTTACCATTTCGATGGGCTGACACCGATTATTAGTTCCAATTAAGCTTTTATCAGTAGCTTCTGTCATTATCAGTTACTGGTAAGCGTTCTGCTCCCAGCCACTGCAAACTGATGTGACGACAAAAACACTGCAAGCTGGTGAATCAAATAAGCATAAAAAATTCTGAAGAAATGTACAAAAAATGAGCATGACAATAATCATGATTAACCGTTTAACCATTATCGTGCAGCCCTACTCGTGAAAATCTGTCTATCCAAAGCTTGGTCAATTTCTTTTAGCAAGTAACAAGCAAACTCCCACCGTTTTGATGACTATTGTTCAATAATGCAAGTAATATAGGACCCTATGAGATCGGTTTTATTTTTTCCCAAATTCAGTATTTTTTCCCAAATGTAGTTTTTTCCGTTTTAATTTTTCTGTACTCCTTTCTAGTGGTTAAATTGAATTTTATTAATTGCATGTCTAATATACATTTCATGATTTTAATTAATAAATTAACATCAGTTTATTAAAAGCTTAACAAAAATTACACGTGTAGGGCCTTACGAAAGGTTTTATATTTTCAGACCTCACGGTCGTTACCAAATTCTGCTTTAGCACGTCTAGTTATTTGAATGCATAAAAACAGTTTTTATTTATTCTTACAATAGCCTTATGAAATTCTGTGCTGTATATTTACATTTTTCTGGTTAACGAATGATTTTTTGGCCAATAAATGAGATTTTCTAGTCAAATTAAAACATGGAAGAAATCGTGTGATTCCTTAAATTAAGTTTTATTAATTTCTCAACAGTAGTAGCAGTATTACTTGCATTCCACTAAATTATAGTAATATATTTCTGCCACGATGTTTTTCAAGTTAAACCGAACTTTTATTTTAACGGGTTGCATACTTCTACATTTCTGTGTGTGTGTATGATATGAGGATAGTTTTACTCAGATGAAACGGTCAAATACTCATGAAGTTCTGGAGATGTTGTTCATGTATTTATGACCTCATTTAGTGAGACGGCAGACGCTGAAATCACCGCGAGTGTCAGGCACGCTTCAGTGTTTGTGTAGTAAACGAAACCGCGCGTCTGCCATTCACACACACACAGACATGCTGTAATTTTTACAGATACTAGTTCACATCATGATTTAATTGAAGTGTAATGACGTACTTTTGATTAATTCATCCAAACTTTGACAAATTCTGTGATATGACTGTAAATTCCGTTTTTATGACTGGATTCCACGATTCAGTCCATGTTTTCGCATCGCGTAAATCATAGAGCCCTAATATTATAAAGCGGAGAGTTCCGGTGCTTGATTCTGATTGGCTGAGCCGCGTTCGAAGCTTTTGTAAATGACACTACAAAGTAACATACACCTTTGTTTACGTTTGTCTGTTGCTTGGCAACCACAACTGTTTCTGAGGAGCTACATTGTTTGGTGGAAGAATACGGTCTTTATTTCATTACACTATTTGCTCTTTTTTATTCTGTGAAGCCTTACTACGTATATGGAATAACCGTTTTATAAAAGCAATAATCCCCGTGAAGCCATGGTTTCACTGTAAACCACGGCTTCACGGGGCTTATTGCTTTAATAAAGAATGTGTGTGTGTCCAGTCATCTGACTGGTGCTCTAGTTTAACTGGTCTTGAGCTGGCCAACCTTTTCTTGGAAGTTGAAGACGGTTTCGGCCAGACGCTGGACGTACGGGTCGAGTTTGTAGGACTCCCAGACCAGAGAGATGCCCTCGGTGACGAGCGCCTGCACCTCCTTCTTCAGGCCGGCCACCAGCAGCGAGATGGACATCCTCTCCTCCACCTTCTCGCAGGTGCGCTCATAGGTGCGGACGCTCTCGATGAGCGAGATGGCGAAGGGATACAGCTGATTGGCCTGATGGGCTTTGTTGACGATGGCCAGCGGCACGCGGAAGCTCAGCCACTTCAGGTTGCGCACCTCTTTGGAGAGCGTGATGATCTCGGGCAGGAAGTTGACCTTGAGCTTGAGCACGGTGCCGGTGCGTCCGCGGGCGCGCGTGTTCTCGATGGTGAAGATGCGGCCCGACACGCCCAGGTTGCGCTGCTGCACCTTCCTTGCCCAGTCGTCGAAGATCTCCTGCGTGTTGAGCTTGGCGCGGAAGCTGTCGCCATCCTGCTTGAGCTTCAGACCCTCCACGTGGTTCTCCCAGCCCTTCCCGAGGACGTCTTCCACGCGCTTCATGTAGGCCGTCAGCTGCCGGTCGATCTGCTTGGCCCAGATGATGGAGCCGGAGACGGGAGGCAGGTCTCGCACGTGGCTCATCTTGCACGACTGGCTCTGAGGATACTGCACCTTGAACTTGTCATGCAGAGCCTCGATGTCGTCTTTGACGCGCTGGATGAGCTGCGTCTGGTACTCTCGGATGGCTCCGCGGATGTGCGGCCGCACGAACAGGGCGTTGAAGCGGGAGAAGATGCGGAACATCTCGTTGGCGTTCTTGGCGGTGCCCAGCTGGTCTCGCAGGCGTGCCGTGATGCGTGTCTCCACGCGGTCGATGCGCTCATCGTAGCGCTTCATGGCCGCTTCCCAGGCCTCCACTCCCTCCTTCGAGACGTCCAGTCCGTCCACTTCCTTCACGTTTTCGTAGGCCAGATTGACTTCCTCGATGGCGTTGACATCTGCGGCATCGAAGAGCACCTCGGCCACCTTCATATCGTCGGGCTCGGCCGTCTTTCCCTGAGCATGCTGGGACACGGCGGACACCTGGAGAGAGGAAAACACTTTATTAGCTTTTGCTTTACACAGCTCTGTGGAATACTCGAATCTGATTGGTCAGTCACCACATTGCAAGTTGTTATTGTTGAGAACAACAACAGGGTAAATATCACAGGCTCATCCAGGTAACTGCAGTCGGCGCTATCCACTTGGAAGCTTTATGTTTGGTTGGCTAATAATAAAATATTAGAACTCAATTCAATATTATGTGTACAACTAGATAAAAAAAAGTTTGTCAAGACAAACTTTAAGTTGGCTTGAGAAAGCCTAGCCTGAAAGTTTAAAGCAGTCTGAAGTTTGAAAATTTAGATAGATTAGATAAATGTTGATAACCTGTTTCTAGCATGATTAGCCTGTTTTAGCATTTTGGGTTGTCTAAGCATGATTAACAAGTGGCTAGCATGTCGCTAGCATGTTGTTAATAATAATAATGCTCTAGGAGGAGTAGCGTTCAGAAATTTTGTCTAAGAAGGATAATAACAAAAAGCTTAAGTAGCAGATACAAGCCAGGGAGTGGGCTTCTTCCAGAAGGATACCAATGATGTCTAATTAGATCGTATCTGGTTATAGCGGAACTCGTCTCTCTGTCTTGCTATTTATGAATTAGACATTTAGTTGGCTGTTACAGCATCCCCTGTCAGGACCATATATATCAGCCTTCTACCTCTGATCACAAATAAAGTGATTTTTGTGCATGTACAATTGGAATCTGATTATATTTAACAAGTACGAATGACAAAAAAAAAACACATGACATAAGAGCACTTTCAAACTATGTTTCAAGATGCAATCATCTATGGTTTGAAATTTAAATTCTGTGCCTCGTAAGTCGTAATAATAAAGCGCAAAGACAACATGTCATTATGTTGTAAGAACATCTGTAACAAACTCTGTAGCTGTGGTTTTTTAATGTCAGCATCCCAATGCCCACGAAATAATGAAGATATTGTAAACGGATTGAGAGTGCTGTCAATTCACTAAATTACAACAGGATGCCAAATAACAGAGTGGACTGACAGTGTTATGACTGGTTTTGTGGTCCAGGGTCACATTAATATGAACTAAAATGTCATGATAGACCATAGTCAGTCCGGTCTGTTGTCAATCTGAGGCTTGTCAGGAATCACTTAATCTTTGACTGGTCAACAGAACGAGAGATCAGAACTTCACAGCATCAGAATAATCACATCCAGAATCCGTCAGAGTCATACCTGAGGTCTGAGCACACGAACGATGACGGCTCTCAGCTGCTCGTGTTGCCGTCTGAAGCGCCGCATGTGGTCCAAGCGGGCCTGAAGTTTGCGGTGGGCCGGACTGAGACGCCACACCATCTTCAGGTTCTCCTCCCTCTTCCTCTTCACAATGTCCCTCAGGAGCACCTGCAGCTTCTCGTACTCGTCCTCCCACGTCTGGAAGACCTCGAAACACGCCACCATCACCTGCGGAGGAAGAAGAGCGTGAGGCGTGAGCTGCAGAGCATCGCTGCGGGAGGGGAGTAGGGCTGGGTATCGTTTGGGTTTTTATGATACCGGATACAAATCGATACTTTTAAAACATTATGGTGCCGGAAAACGATACTTTAAAAAAAAAAATGTTTTTAGAGATGAATGATATTAAATTTTTCCCAATATCCGATATTTTTCAACTAATTTTGGCCAATAGCCGATGCAGATACCAATATATTTCCCTTTGTTTTGAAACACCAAGTCTCTCCTGTGCAGAAGTGATTGAAAAAAATAAATATCACAATCTCACGATATGATATCGCGATATCAAATCCACAATACGGTATTTATTGCCGATATTATAAAAAATAAAAAATAAAAAAAAGATCAAAGATTTGGAGAAAAAAACAAATTGAAATTTTGTACATTTTAAAGTTAAATTCTTCTATCTAATGCACTTTGAGAGCTCAAAATTAAGAGCTCCAACCCATGTTTCTTAACTAAGAGCTTTTATTTTGAAGCAAAGCTCCAGCTTCAGTGAAAACATGCTTACAAAAACACAAACACGTCTCACTACAAATCTAGTGAAACGCTGTAATCATCTGCTGCGAAAATAAAGCAGAACTGGTGTTGTTGTCAACGCACACTAACTAAGCACATGAAATAAAGGAGTTGACTGCATTCATTCAGTGTGAACGAGCCGTTCTGAGGCGCGGAAAACACCGGATCACGAGCTGATCGTCTGAACCAAGTGTGTGCTTCACTTTGAAACAGACTTGATGAAGGGATTGAGCATATTGTGCTTTCGGTTTTAGTTCGTTTGACAGATACTGTGCCAAAGCATAACGACCCAAAACACAACTTTAAAGACCTCTTTTGTTAGAACAAGAAGTTTAAATATATTTTAAAAACTACACTTTTTGCCCGGAAGACCTATCGTTTCATATGGTTTCAGTGACCCGATAATATCGTACATCCCTATAATAAATATTATTTCAAGTTTTTTTAATGAGGTAAAGAAAGCCTTGAAAAAGATGAATAATAAAACTAAAAATCTCTGCTTTTTTCTCAGACCGATGCAGTTGAAACCGTAACATTTTAAATTTGTGGATTTAACATTCCTAGGAATTTAAGTGGCACTGAAATCCGTGTTCTGATTTGGTTCTAGAACATACAGGTCTTTTGCCGTACCTTCTCAAACTCCTCGTACGCCACGTGCATGAGCTTGCGAGTGCCCAGCACTTTGAGCAGCTGAGAGCTCAGGTCTCTGGAGATGGCCTCCACCAGACGCAGCGCACGCTGGATGGGGTACTTGGTGTTCCGGATCTTGCGCAGGTGATTGAAGATGGCCATCAGCGCCTGACGGATCTTGTCGAGCTCAGTGGCCGACAGGAGATCGTTGAGGGGAAAGTCCTTCATCAGAGGGTTGTAGTCGTTCACCGTCTCCACAGCATGGCTTCATGCCTGAGAGAAACACACCAGAGCGTGTGAGGGGATCTAGGGGGGTGGTGGGGGGGGGGGGGGGGGGGGGGTGGACATTTAGTAGGATTCAATCAAGAACATGGTTGAAACACGAGGAGCCGAATTCCACAGAAAGACCCAAGACACAGGATGTTCGTAAATCAGGTCCTGGCGCCACAAGCCTGAACTAGCAGCTTTGAGTAGCGCACAGCATTTAAACAAAAGAACACTTATTGACAATTCCAAGGAGATTAACGGTCAGAGATGCACAGCATGACCATCACATGTAAACCAGTGATAGTAATCACAATCTTTTTGAGATTGACTTCCCCCACCTAGAAGACAAAGACCAGACTGAGATTGCTTAGGAGACCTTTTAAAGCCCTCTGGTCTTCACAGAACATGTCCACTAGAGCCCGACCGATGTGGGTTTTTTGGGGCCGATACCGATATTAGGTAGTTATAAAAAAAAATTTTTTAAAAAGGCAGCTACCGATATATCGGCCGATATTCTTTGTGTATATTATAGTACAGTACCAGTCAAAAGTTTGGACACTTTCCCATTCGTGTGTCCAAACAATTGACTGGTACTATATATAGAATACAATATACATAAACAGAATATATATACAAAAATTTTTTGCAATGATCACTCAAATGTGGTGATCAAACATTTAATAATGGTGACAGATGTAAAGGCATTTAACAAACTTGCGACGAGTGCGATGCACAAAGTAACGGGGTGTTAGTTGTAACACGTGGTTTGAATATTTATTTTACCATAGTAACATTTAAATTCTGGCTTATGTAAATTTATCTCCGTTTTTATTATTCACTTAAATGAGACAAATCTGCTATTATTTTAAATCTCCAATCTGTTATTTATCAGTTCAGATAGCTGTTTAATGCTTTGATTACTGGTAGAAGACACTAACAAGTTTGTAAATTTTATTTTAAACTCCAGTTGCGCAGATGGGGCACGTTGTAAAACTGCGTTACAATGTGCTATTCTATGAAATTAGCGATGTAATTTACACTATTTACAAATTTTAATGAGAAACAACGAGAAACAGGTAAATAAAGACTGACAGTCAATGTTTAATGTTAAGAAATTATTTATTTTTCAAGACATGTAAAGCATTTCTTTGTGTCGTTCTGGGTGTTTTTTTGTTTTGTTTTTTGTGGGCATGCCAAGGCACGGAGTTGTGTACATTGGCCAACTCGAATTATTTTTTTAATTCTTAAAAAAACGCCATTATTATTTGAAAAAAAAAATTAATAAAAAAAATAATAAAAAATGTATATATAAATATATATTATATATATATTATAGATATTATATATAATATACATACACACAAATATTTTAATTGTTTGATATTTTTTTCATTCGATCAGATAAGATTTCAAGCTGTCATATGGTCAAGTTACAACGTGCTCCTCAGGTGTTACAATGTGTTCCACCTACGGGGGCATGTTGTCACATTTCACTTCCGTTTTTTTTGAGGGTAAATAAAGAAAAACGTATGTAATTATGAAACAAAGCGACATATTTGTACAAGACAAGTGTAAAATTACTGTGGATAAAAAAAAAAATATATACAGTGGGTACGGAAAATATACAGACCCCCTTAAATTTTTCACTCTGTTACATTGCAGCCATTTGCTAAAATCATTTAATTTAATTTTTTCCTCATTAATGTACACACAAAACCCCATATTGACAGAAAAACACAGAATTGTTGACATTTTTTTAGATTTATTAAAAAAGAAAAACTGATATTTCACATGGTCCTAAGTATTCAGACCTTTGCTCAGTATTTAGTAGAATCACTCTTTTGATCTAATACAGCCATGTGTCTTTTTGGGAAAGATACAACAAGTTTTTCACACCTGGATTTGGGATCCTCTGCCATTCCTCCTTGCAGTTCCTCTCCAGTTCTGTCAGGTTGGATGTTAAACGTTGGTGGACAGCCATTTTTAGAGATGCTCAATTGGGTTTAAGTCATGGCTCTGGCTGGGCCATTCAAGAACATTCACAGAGTTGTTGTGAAGCCACTCCTACGTTATTTTAGCTGTGTGCTTAGGTCATTGTCTTGTTGGAAGGTAAACCCTTCGGCCAGTTTGAGGTCCTGAGCACTCTGGAGAAGGTGTTCATCCAGGATATCCCTGTACTTGGACACATTCATCTTTCCCTCGATTGCAAACAGTCATCCTGTCCCTGCAGCTGAAAAACACCCCCACAGCATGATGCTGCCACACCATGCTTCACTGTTGGGACTGTATTGGACATGTGATTAGCAGTGCCTGGTTTTCTCCACACATGTCGCTTAGAATTAAGGCCAAAAAGTTCAATCTTGGTCTCATCAGACCAGAGAATAATTATTTCTCAGCATCTTGGAGTCCTTCAGGTGTTTTTTAGAAAACTTTCATGTGTCTTGCACTGAGGAGAGGCTTCGTCGGGCCACTCTGCCATAAAAAGCCCCGACTGGTGGAGGGCTGCGTTGATGGTTGACTTTCTACAACTTTCTACCATCTCCCGACTGCATCTCTGGAGCTCAGCCACAGTGATCTTTGGGTTCTTCCTTACCTCTCTCACCAAGGCTCTTCCCCCCCTGATAGCTCAGTTTGGCCGGACAGCCAGCCCTAGGAAGGGTTCTGGTCGCCCCAAACATCTACCATTTAAGGATTATGGAGGCCACTGTGCTCTTAGAACCTTAAGTGCAGCAGAAATGTTTTTTGTAACCTTGGCCAGATCTGTGCCTTGCCACAATTCTGTCACTGAGCTCTTCAGGCAGTTCCTTTGACTCATGACCTCATGATTCTCATTTGCTCTGAAAATGCACTGTGAGCTGTAAGGTCTTATAAAGACAGGTATGTGGCTTTCCTAATCAAGTCCAATCAAAATAATCAAACACAGCTGGACTCAAATAAATGTGTAGAACCATCTCAAGGATGATCAAAAGAAATGAACAGCACCTGAGTTAAATACATGAGTATCACAGCAAAGGGTCTGAATACTTAGACCATGTGATATTTCAGTTTTTCTTTTAATAAATCTGCAAAAATGTCAACACTTCTGTGTTTTTCTGTCAATATGGGGGGCTGTGTGCTCCATTAAGGAGAAAAAAAAAAAAACTTAAATGATTTTAGAAAATGGCTGAAATATAAAAAAGAGTGAAAAATATAAGGGGGTCTGAATACATTCCGTACCCAAGGTATCTATTATTATGAACCCCATGTTGGATTACACAACATGAGAAAGTCAAAAGGTGTTACTTTGTGCCCCGCTTTCCCCTACCTCTGTAAATAAATACAATTTAAATTCATGTCTTGCGCACTTTAATGCCCTTTGAATGTATCGTGTACGTTCCCTTGGAACTGGAATAATGGCGGAACTTCATGTGAAGTCCACTTCGCAGGGCACTTACGTCGAATAAGACAATGCTTGAATGCTACTGCCTGAACAAGAGACCTCCTTACTAAAGTGAAAGTGTTGACTGTTGTCACTATCTCGCGAACGCGCCGGCGGATCTCCACCAAATTTCGGGGGGATCCTTCGTCGAGGAGGCCTACCGACGCCACCATCCGCGCTGTTTGTAGACCCCGGGGTCGCTAGCTAGGAGCGGTCGGCGCCGGGGGGGGGGGGGGGGACCGCAAATTTAACACCCGTAACTCTGGGGGCTATCCACGCGGGGGTGGTCTCATTCGAAAGAGGGCCTCGAGACGTACACTCGATTCGCGTTCGAGAGGGGTTCCCGAGCTGAGAGAGCCCCGAATTTGGTTGCGGATCTGCCGCGCCGTTACGGAGATATGGGCGTTCAAAGTTTCAATGGTTTTCCATAGACTTGAGCTTTAAAGCTTTTCATCCAGGTCGCCAGTAGAAAACAATGGAGCGCGCTCTGCTGGACAAGCTAAGTAATTACACCATTTCAAGCATTTTATCTGCATTATATGTTCTGTAAAAAAAAATTTGATATCGGCGGCATATTCGCCGATACCGATATATCGGCGACAGGCTCATATTGGCCGATAATATCGGCAAAACGATATATCGGGCGGGCTCTAATGTCCACATACATCCAGAAACTGCCTTTCCATGTATATAGGCACCTAAATGACACTAAAAGGACTCAAGCAACTAACCATTGCTATATATATAACTCCATATTATGTATCTAACCCACACATTAGACTATCATGTTTTAATCACGTATTGCGTATGTCTTTTTAATAACTTCATATTCATGTTTAGTATGTGTGTGTTTGAATCTTCTTGCTTGAAACGTTTCTTCCAATCAATTCTTTGTCAAATGTATCATTATCTTATAGAAATCATGTCCAAAATTATACTCTGCAAGAGCGGGAAAACTCAGACCATGTGACTGATGAGATAACATTTGATTTATGAATTGGGAGGAGAAATATAGCAACACCCCGAGCAAAGACAGTGTCTAATTGGTCAAAACACCATTTGGGATGTGTCCAACAGCCCGGTTTAAATACTCAGGACACCATCAAATTATGCTTTTTAGTCATGTTTTTTAGCAGGCTTTTTGCGTCTAGCTTTCAGTTTTTCGCTTTTAGTCATGTGCTTTCAAGTCATCACTTTTAGCCATGCGGCTTTTTAGTCATCGCCTTTTTAGCTCTTCAGCTTTTTTGGTCATGGCTTCTAGCCGTGCTTTTCAGTCATCGCTTTTTGCTCTCTTTGAGCGTGCTCTGGCTTACACGCCAGCTCCTCCAAAACCATGAGGAGAAACGCCACATAGTCTCGTCAAACTTTACTTCTATTTCTTTACTTTAGTTTATTTTCTTTTCCATTGAGAGTTTCGTGTTCTGAGTTAAGTTGCCTAACGCCATGTCTCAGAGTCCGACCTCGAGTGCCGTCTAAAACTTCAACCAGCCCACAACAACTCCACACCGTCAGCCAACGCCCAACCACTGGCTTCCCAAGACTGAACTTCCAGCCAATCAGCAACCGCGGGAAACCCCCTTTTCTGCCAGGATGACAACAAAGGGAACCCCCGTACACAGGCAACGCAAGTACCTCCAGATTCTAGCTGAACTGGTGCATTTAATATAAATTTAACCTCATTGAGGAACTCAATGCGAGGGTTAATTAAGTGATTGATGGTTGTTCAGATCTATGCAATTGCACATATTGCTGTAAACTTGGGATTTCACATTTTCATTCTCTTAAACTCATTCTTTCCTCACTTTCTCCCTTCCTGCAACTTGTATGAATGTGTGTTTATGTGTTAGATTAGTTTATATGTCTTAGATTTATCAAATAAAGCCTTATTTATATTGAAAAGAGATGTATCTTGTGTTTTGTGCTTACAAGTCAATGTCTTTAACTGCAGATCTTGTTACTGTGCTAATAAATTGTGTTTTCACTATACTTTGGATATTAATATCCATTGCAGAGTTGATGTTATACGACTCGTTCAATGAATCGCTGGCCGACTCAGTGATCAGCCGTAAAACAGTGATTCTGTCCAAATTCCCTTTAAAATTTTAAATGATTCCACTGAGGATGAAAATGTTGGTTGATGTTTTCGGTTTCACTTACACCGTTCACAAGGGTGCAGCATTCAGGGAGATGGCTCTGGAAAGACGGTCTCACCTGTGTCTGGCGTGCGAAGATGACCGTGGCGTGGAAAGCGTTTGCCGTGTTTTTGAGGATGTCGAGCGTCAGCCGCACTACGACCTCTCCCTCTTCTCATGGAGGCGGTTCAGGGCGCGCTCCGGTTCAGCAGGAAGCTTGATCTCTGCAGAGCCGTTCCAGGACGCGGGTCTCGGTCGTTTAGTCAACTGAAAGAAACGGCAGACAGACTGAAAAATCCTGATCGCGGAGCCTGGCCAGATGATACAGTAAAAAACACACTGCAAATGCAGCTGGACGGTAAGCTTTTTTTTAAAATGGAACCACATCACAACCAGAACCCACTCGCCCAGACCCCAAAATCCTAAATGAAACAGAAATAAGACATGCATTCGTTTTATGTTTGTATCATATTTGCTTGCATCAGCTTTTATGGCTACTTATATTATAATTATAATAACGGAGAAGGAGAGAAAAAAAACAGTCTTTTCAAAATATGAAAAAATATATATATTTTGTAACATGTCCTACTGTAAATAATCAAAATAATGTTGATTAGTAAATGCAATGCTAAAAAACTTCATTGAACAACTTTAAAGATGATTTTCTCAATATTTAGATTTGTTGCACCCTCAGATTCCAGATTTTCAAATATGAAATGCATACATCTAAATACATCAATGGAAAGCTATTTATTCAACTTTCAGATGATGCATGAATCTCAAAAATTGACCCTTATGACTGGTTTTGTGCTCCAGTCACATATAGCCAAAAAGAAAGACGAAATCTTCTTAACAGCATTTATAACAGTCAAGTCAAGTCACCTTTATTTATATAGAGCTTTTAACAATACAGACTGTCAAAGCAGCTTCACAGTATTAAATAGTGTGTAACAATGCTAAAGGACAATAGTAAACACTAAATTTTCAGTTAAAAGCAGTTCATCATTAATAGCAGACTACTTGTATAAAATGATAAAGGTGTCAGTTATCACTCTATATCTCTCAATATTGCAATGTAATGTTTCTGCATGTCGTTCTCGTGTGTAAGCTGCTCATTAAGCCCGTTTAGATTTCCATGACTATCATTAATGCTGTGAAAGACCACCTCAGCAACAGATCTGCAGGTTTCTTCACCCAGAAAAAAAACGATGCTTTAAATTAAACTGAAAAGTGATTTGATGCCTTCATTCTTAAGCTTGTGAATCATGTTTTCCTCCATACTGTGGCCCTTTTGTGGTGACAGCTGGAACTATCAGCAAACCATATCAGTGCTTTTGTAGAGCTGCACCAACACATTAAACAACAAAATAACGCCGCTCTTGTTCACACAACACGTCACTGATGCTATATTAATTTACTTTACTGATATAAAGCAGCAGCTTGTGTAAATTAGCTAAAACATGCATTTCTCAGTGTTGTCTAGGCGCTTCTACGAGACAATGCGAAGATAACGAGATAAAAAGCTACTTGAATCATGTTGTAGTTACATTTTCAAGTTGACTAGTTACAAATCGAGACTGTCAAATGTTCAGAAAAAAACTGAGATGTTACTTTTTGGCCACATCGCGCAGCCCTATGCAACAGTAAAGGCCAGCGAGTCTCAAACCTTCTGTATCTCCCGGATCCAGCGGTTGACTCCAGACTGCAGCTGGTTCAGGAAGCTGGGATCCTCCACTTTATCCCCGAAGTCTGTGACCTTGGGCTTCTCTGCGCGCTCGTAGCACTGCTTGGCCACGTTGGTGATGATGGGGTGGATGAGCAGGCTGATCTCGGGGATCTCGATGTTCTGCTGCAGGTGCAGTAAGCCCATCTCCAGCTCCGCGATCTTCTTCTCCACCGAAGGGGCCATCTTATCTCCATCCCTGCGCAGACACACAGACACGATGAGGCACGGCTTATGTGTGTGTGTGTGTGTTGTGTGTGTGTGTGTGTGTGTGTGTGTGTGTGAGAGACACGTTACTCTCTCGTTACCTGTCGGCTTTGCCAGACTCTCGGATGTAGGATTTGAAGTACGGAGACACAGCATTGCTGATGAAGGAGTGCAGCGTCTCGTACGGAGAGTCTTCGCTCAGAGTCAGAACTCGCACCTGAGTGGAGATGGGTTTGTCCGCATCAATCACTCCGGTCCGCTTGATCAGGGCCAGGCTGAAAGATCACGGTTCTCATCAGAACACTTCACATACAGTGCTGGCAGAAATCATTAGAACGCTAGTATTTCCACCAGCTAAGTCACTTATTTCTATCTTTTGCTGTAGTGTCAGTAGGAAATATCAGTTTGCAGATCAGACTAATCAGCTCACGGTCTGAACTCGTTACCTGTTGGATTTGAGCCCGTAATGGATGTCGATGCTGATGCTGTAGGAAATGCACTCGCGCTCCTCCTCGCCTTCATCACTAACATCCTCTGCAGAACAACGACAAACAACCAGCCGTTTGTGAGAAATCAGCTAATCTTTATTTCACATCTGATGTGAACCCAGCAGAAGACAAGAAGATGAGCATGTGATGATAAATATAATCAGCTGCTGGTGTTCGTGTGTTCCTGCCTGGAGTCTGAACACAAACACAGCACTACAGTAACAACAAGAACACACTCACACTAACAAGAGCATTGCTTGTGTCTTCGCTGTCATGACTGTAAATCACTGTAATGATCATAACTGTTTTTCATACAAAAAGGCCCAAAAACCATAGTTATATATTTGCCATGGTATTGAGGTGCTATACATCATCCAAGCTGTTGCCATAGTTTACATCACGAGATACTAACAGACTAACATGACTAAGCATCTGGTGTTCGTGATCAATGACACAAGGACTTTCGTTCTGATGGCACTGATGTGTTCACACTGACATAAATACTTACTTTTGAGAGATGAACTAAAGATTTTGAGTAAGTTTCAGGTAGGGGTGTGCGATATATATCGTCTGCAATAATATCGTAATTGTTGTTTTAACGATGTGTGATCTGACATTATCGAGTATTTTGCAAAAACCATTCAAAACACCTCTACAGAGCGCACGCATACATCACGTGAAGTCTAGACTAGTGCGTGTGCATTTAGTGCGTGTTCTTTCACGGCGTGATTCAGGCTATTCCAATGCATTTAGAATGATCACAGATTCAAGACATGACGGCAGAACATTTATATATTTATACCACTTCATATAGTTATTCAACTTCACACGAAGAGTGCCGTTTTTATCCAAAAATTACCGTGATTACAAATGTGTCGTTGAATTCAATAAACAATAAGTTAGTTAAGAGACTTGCGTTTTAGACACTATATTGCTTGTTTTGCTCTATTATTTCTCCAACAAAACTGATCCCGAATACAGCCACAGCGCTGTTCTGCGTCTCTGAGCAACACGACGGTGTTTCGTTCCTGAATGAATCAAGCGTTTAAATGATTCGGTTCAGTCGCAGTGACTCACTTATTAACCGTGACTCGCTGCCACCTGCTGCCGGCTTTCATTCCACATTTCAGCTTTTATTCATGTTTTAAATCATTTCAAATATCAGTATTCAACGTTTTATGTTTAATATATCAAAACATTATTTATGCATTTGTAATTGCAGGTTAAATGCATTCATGTCTTGCATTAAACAAAATACATGTGTAAACACGTCTAAATGCAGCTTCAGAAGCAACCAGATCGTGTAGGATTGTTCATTGCTGGTAACAGCCCAGATGTCTTATTATTCTAATTCTAAAGTATGAACTGACCACACAAGCATAATGACGATATAAAAACCAGTAGGAGTCTTCTATAGAACTTGGTGCATTGGGATGAACTAAGATATTAAAGACTATTAAGGAGGTTACAAATGTGAAATTTATTTAATACAACAGTTCAATAAACAATAAGTTAATATTAAATGACTACAAAACTATTGCCTGAGTTTCGTCAACTAAAATAGTTTCGAACAAAGTCACAGAAGCGGAGCCGTTCATAAAGAGTCACGTGCTTCGCTCCCGAATGATTCAGCTGTTCGAACGAATCAATTGAATGAACGACTCAGTGATCAAACCAGTGACTCTTCGCCACCTGCTGGCGGGTTCAGTAATTCAAATCATGTAATATTTCTACACTCAATTTTATATTTAAACATTAATCTCAACATGAATTTAATTGCACTCACGCCACCTCTGAGCCTCATTAAACGTCGGTAATATACCTACACGCCACTTAGTCGTTTCTGTCGCGCAAACGAATTTCGTTCACACGGATTTTATTTGATCAGCAACTTATTCTTCTTACGCTAGTGTTTTAATTAGAACATGTGAAAAAAGCTCATTTTGAAAGATGACACACTTTCAATGAAGCCATTACAAAGTTAAACACCTCCCCGTAAATCACGTGATGGGAATCGATCAGAAGGCGCTCCTGATCAAAGCGTTCGTGACGTCACAGGGCTGCAGTCTCTGACGTCGACGCAAACAGGGCGGGGCTACGCGCACACTGCGACGATTCTAAGCAATAAAACAGGACGACGTCGATGACGGTCGCGCAAAACCGCCCGCCCAAACCATGCGCGCACGTCACACGCGATAAACGGCATCTTTTCCATTAATCCGAGGTTTAGTGCTCGTTATCCGCGGCACAGAAACAACATACAAACTACACGCCAGTCATAATCTCAAATACAGACTAAACGCGATATCATTTCGCGTGACCTTATAAATTAGCCGAACGACAGAGTTTACCTCAGATCTTGAAAATAAATTAAAGCAAAGATATACGTTAAAACTGTGAACTCGATGCGAACTAACAAGTGTATTCCATAACAAAGCACTCAGTATGTACATTTAATAATGTTAAAAGGGTTTAATATTCATGAATTAGATTAGAACCGTCCAGGGAGGCTCCGCCCACGCACGCTTCTGATTGGCTGTGATGTTTGATTGACGCAGTCGCGTCTGTCGCTAGGACACGGTGTTTCACGAGCGTTTAACGGACGGAGCGCTCACCTTTCAGCGCGCTGCGCTCCACCAGGATGGAGAGCACCTGAGGATCCGCGAGGAACTTCCTCATCTGCTCCAGCGAGCTCTTCTCCTCCAGCGCGCTCTCCAGAGAAGCGGGAGCGTCGCCGCCATCTTCCAGCAGCAGCGGCACCAGCTTTCGGAAGTGTTTCTGCAGCACCGACGCGTCCGCTACCGTCTGCACTGCGGCAGAGACCTCCATCCCGCCGCCGCCGTCCTCTCCTCCGCCACCGTCAGACATGTTCCGCCGCGACGAAGCGCTAAGAGCCGGTGATCGAGCTGTGAGAGAGAGCCGCTGTATCACGGACTCTGACACATCACCGCAATGACCAGCGCCCCTCGCGTCGACGAGCTTTATTGTTTCTCGGAAGTCTGGGATATGTAGTTTTTCCACCGGCGGAGCGAACGAGTGAACGCGACAAAAGAACTACAAATCCCAGAAAGCCGAGAAGCGTCAGCGCGTCTCTGCGGCAGTGACGCGTGTATATGAAAGACAAGAATACATTTCTTGCCAAATTTTACATTCATAAATGTACATTTTCAAAGAAAACTCCTTCCTTTTTTTTAAATTTTCATGAGAGATTTTGATGTGCATGTAAGACTCATGGTGTGATTCTTATAAGCTAGCATAGCATGCTTTGGATTAATGCATGCGAACCTCATTGTCTTTTGTTCTTATTCTGTCTTTGTATTTGTTGCTCTTTTGTTACATTAAACCTTATAATGTGTCAGACTGATTCCAAATCCGTTTGTTGTGTTTCGGGAGGCAACACAAAGAGAAACATTAATTTCAGTTAATATTGTAACAGGTTTGTTTAGTCGAGTGCAGGAGCTTAAATCAGGGTAAATCTTGACTTGTGAGCAGTGTTGGGGTGTTACATGTAACAGAATTACGTCATTTAATTACTAAATAAATGTAACTGTATTCAGTCACAGATACTGAGAAAAATGTGTGATTAAATTACAGTTACTTATGAAAATGTTACAGCTGTTCCATAACTGATTGATTTCCTATTTGGGTTTATGTATACGCTTTATTTTTCAGAATTAGCTGTTTCCCGTCATAACTGTGCAAATATCATTTCTTTATAGCCTATGATTTTAAATCTGTATTTAACCTCAGAACGATCTCAGAGTAGAAAGAGGTGCTAAAGTCTGATTTTGTGGTGGCTGTGTTTTAAAATGTAATTATTATAATCATAATTCGAGTGATGAAGGATTCTGAAAGTCTGACAGTAATCAGTGTTAAATACTGCTGTAAGGTTAACCCGGCCTGCTTTACATGTTTCAAAATGATTGATAACAGTTGAAAAAAATCATTAGAAATTTAGAAAAGTAGGCCTAATCAAAAAGTAATCAGTTACATTATTTTAAAGCTGCATTCCGTAACTTGTTTTGGTTGAAACTGATCTGAAATCAATATTTGAGCAAGCACATAAGCAGCCAGTGTTAGAAACCATCTCCTTACTTTAGCTGATTCACAGCGGTTAGCTATAATAATGTTTTCTAGCTTGCGTGGGACGGGTACGTCACGTCTGTAAACACAGAAGCTGTCCCGGCTGCTAGACCATCACATGTGAGGATCGTTTATAGCCTTTTCTCACAGCAGCCGGAATAATTATCGCTTATACACACTATACTCATAGTCACCAATGCTGATGTTGTTAACATTCATCATTTGAGAATAAAGTATAATAATAATTTGCACGGTTTGATGTGATATGAGCGAACCGATCTTTAGATTTAATCACCGTTGATAGCCAGATTCATGGTAATGCTTGTTTCCTCAGTTGGTCAGAACAAACATGGCAGACTCGTTACTCGTTCAGATGGCAATATCTGGTGAAAATGCTTATTTGGGTCATTTATTCCACGACGTAAGCTAGAATCTGTGCTTGTGAAGAACAGTAGCTATCCAGCGGTGCGGTGACCGACTGCCACACACTCGTCAGAACATTAGATTCATCGGAGCCGGAGCACAACACACAGCAAGCTAGATAACGCCTCACACAGCTGCAATTCTAGGTTTTCAAACAGAGATGGCGACAAAGAGGCAACACTTACGGACTGCAGCTGTAATAAAGTAACTGAAATAGTTATTACATTTTGAATAGAGTAACTTGTAATCTGTAACCCGTAACATTTCCAAAGCAACCTTCCCAACACTGCTTGTACCTTCTTCTTCTTCAAAAAAAAAAAAATCACAGAATCAGTGATGCCGTAAAGCAGCTCTGAAGAAGACACGGCTCAAGTTTAGTTATCTTCTGATGCTGTCAGTCAGTGTGCTCATCGATAAATCACTGAGAGTTAGGACCCAACGTAAGCAAGCCAAAAATATGAAAATAAAAGCTCGGATATCATGCACTCAGAATCAGAAACCAGATGAAATATTGTCCGTGATCAAATGCCCTGTTGAACTGCATCCATACATGTTTACGCTCTGAATGTAGTATAAGTTTTGGATTGTGTTTTAGCCACTGTAAATGTCATATATCGCTCCGAGCAGGCAGAAGCAGAGACGTGAATGTGTTTGGAGTCTCGTTCAGTGAATCATACAGATGCAGAAACATCCAAACACACAATCCTGTCTGTTTAAGAATGACTCTATTGTCTTCTCTAGGGCTGCTTTGAATCTTTGGAGCAGGATTTGAATATTTGATGAACTTTGCAACATTGACAACATTGATATTTTCCTGTTTATCACCATGAACAATCTGTACTGTATAAAGAATCATGTGACTTGAGAATCATGGCGATTTGTGAACTAATTTAAGACTAAAGGTGGGATGTTTCTGTAATGCAGCAAAACATAATGAAGCTTGTAGTTTTTTGCACGTTTGTGTGAGTCTGAGCCTGTGGATGAGAAGCGGTTCACGTCTATCCTTCCTGTCTTCTAGCCAATCCGAAGAGCTCAGTTGTAAAATGTTTAGTTGTTTTTGTTGCACAGTTATATTTCACAGCATAAACGTGAGGGTTTGCTGTGTTCAGTGTCTCTGTTTGTTTTCTCAGGCTTCAGCAGCAGTTTGTGTGCCGCGCCGCTGCTGTAGATCTCTCTCTCACACTCTCTCTCTCACACACTCACACACACACACACAAACACACACACACACACACACTCTCTCACACACTCACACACACTCTCTCACACACACACACACACTACACACACAAACAAACACTCAAACACAATTCACACTCACTCACACACACACACTCTCTCTCACACACTCTCGCTCACACACACCCACACACAAACACACAAACACACAAAATCTCTCTCACACACACACTCTCACACACTCTCTCTCACACTGTCTCTCTCTCACCCACACTCTCTCTCTCACACACTCTCTCTTACACACACTCACACACACACTCTCTCTCACACACTCTCTCTCACACACACACTCTCTCTCTCACACTTTCTACACTCACACACACTCTCATCTCACACACACACTTCTCTCTCTCTAACACTCTCTCATACACTCACACCACACCCCCCTATCTCCACACTCTCTCTCACACACACACTCTCTCTCTCTCACACTCTCTCATACACTCACACACACTCTCACACACTCTCTCTCACCCTCTATCTCTCACACACACACTCTCTCCTCTCTCACACGCACACACACACACGTCTGGTCAGCTATCCTTGTGGGGACTCCCCATAGGCATAATGGTTATTATATTGTACAAACTGTATCGCTCTACACCAACCCTACACCTAAACCTACCCCTCACAGGGTTGCATGGCTTCCGTCCCTACCCCTCACAGGAGACGGTCTGCATTTTTAGATTTTCAAAAAAAGTCATTTTGAATTATTTATAAGCCTTTTGAATTAGGGGACACTGAAAATGTCCTCTTAAATCACCTTCTCGTTGTAATACCTATGTCATACCCAGGTTATTATACAAATTTGTGTCCTCATAAACCACATAAACATGCACACACACACACACACACACACACACACACTCTCTCTCTCTCTCTCTCCACACACACACACACACACACCTCTCTCTCTCTCTCTCTCTCTCTCACACATTCTCTCTCTCTCTCTTCTCTCTCTCTCACACACACACACACACGCTCTCTCTCTCTCTCACACTCTCTCTCTCACACACACTCTCTCTCTCTCTCTTCCACACACACACACACTCTCTGACTTCTCAAACACACACACACACACACACACACTCTCGCTCCTCTCACACACACACACAAACACACTCTCTCATACCCACACACACACACACACACACACTCTCCTCTCACACACACACACACACACACACACTCTCTCTCTCTCTCTCTATCTCACACACACACACACACTCTCTCTCTCTCTCTTTCACTCACTCACTCACACACTCTCTCTTTCTCTTTCTCTCTCACACACACACACTCTCTCTTCTCTCACACACGCACACACACACACTCTCTCGCTCTCTATCACACACACACACACACNACACTCTCTCTCTCTCTCTCTCACACACACACACACAGTAATGAGGCGTGACGGCTCTGTAGGACTGCTGCAGGGGCCCGTAAGTCCCGCCTTCTGCTCTCCTGACCAATAGGCTTCTGCCTGCGCTCTGCTGATGTCACGGCTCCTGTGTGCAGTGGACCAATGGGCTCGCGGCTCCCGCTGACATCAGCCAGCAGTCGGTTCCTCCAGCACACAGCTTCGCTTTCTGCTCAGCTTCTGTGTTGAAGTGGAGGCTGCTCTGGCGCTGTAGGAGCTCCTGTGCCTTCGCCGCGCCGCGCGCTGACATGCAGCTCGTCTGAGGCATGATGGTGCTAGACGCTCCTAACCCCAGCGGGCCGTTCCCGCCCGTGGCTCTAATGCACTTCAGAGGTGAGTGATCCGGACGGTTCTGTGTCATTGAGGCGCTGCATGAGACCGAGCTGTAGTGTCTGCTGCCCATCCCCCCACTCCAGCAGTGATGTCACAGGAAGTGAGGTCACGGCTGAAGGAAGGGTGTTGTGTGAGTGTGTGTGCGAGTGAGAAGAGAATGTGTGGTGTGTGTGAGAGAAGTAGAAGTAGAGAGGAGAGAGAGAGAGAGAGAGAGAGCGTGTGTGTGAGAGAGAGAGAGTGTGTTTGTGTGTGTGTGTGTGGGAGAGAGAGCGAGAGAGAGAGAGAGATAGAGAAAGTGTGTGTGTGTGTGTGAGAGAGAGAGAGAACGTGTGTATCGAGTGAGAGAGAGGAATGTGTGTGTGGTGAAGAGAGAAGAGGGTTGTGTGAGAGAGAGGGTGTGTGTTAGTGAGGCGAGAGAGTGTGTGTTTTTGAGCATCCGCGCGCGAGCGAAAGTTCTGTGTGTGTGTAGACGCGGACTACCGACAGGTTGTGACGCGATGAGAGATGAGATGGTGTGTGCAGCGCGCGGGCGCGTGGTGTTTATCTCGATGCGAGCGAGCGAGTTGTTGTGGAGCGAGAGTGCGAGTGTTTGTGTGAGAGAGAGGGCTCGTGTGTGTCGGTCGCCGCAGCTTGTCCCTTCTGTGTGTTTGTGTGTAGGCGCGCGGGAGCGTGTGTGGTTGATGTGTGTTAGCGCGATGGCGCGTGTGGTGTGCGCGCAGAGGGAGCGTGGTGTTGGGATGTGTGTGCGCGAGAGGCGAGGTGTGTGTGCAGAGAGAGGGAGAGTGTGTGTGCGAGAGAGAGAGAGAGTGGGTGTGTGTGTGGGTGTGAGAGAGAGAGGGAAGTGTGGTGTGTGTGTGTGTGTGTGTGGGGGAGAGTGTGTGTGTGAGAGAGAGGGAGAGTTTGTGTGTGTGTGTGTTAGAGCAGAAGGGGTGTGTGTGCTGCGCGCGCAGGAGGGCGAGTGTGTGTGATCGAGCGAGCCGCGCGTGTGTTGGTGCTGTTTGTGTGTGCGCGCGCGCGCGCGGTCGCGTGTGTGTCCGCGCGAGGGCGCGGCGCGTGTGTGTTGTGTGTGTGGTGTTCGCGCGCGCCGCGCGGGCGAGTGTGGTGTGCGCGCGCGCGGTCGCGTGTGTGTGTGTGTGTGTAGCGCGCGGCGCGCTGTGTGGGTGGCGCGCGCGCGGCGCGTGATGTGGGTGTGTGTGCGCGCCGCGCGGCGCGTGTGTGGTGCGCGCGCGCGGCGCGTGTGTGTGTGCATCGGCGCGCCGCGAGTGGTGTGTGTGCTGTGTTGTGTTTGCTCTCGCGCGCGCGTCCGCGGCGGCGCGCCTGTTGTCCAGCGCGCCCGCGGCGCGGCGTGTTGTGTGTGGTTCGCGTGGGATCTAGCCTCTTCTGCAGCGCGCCGCTCGGGCGGGCGGTGTGTGTGTGCGCGCGCGGGCGCGTGTGTGTGTGTGTTTGGTGGGCGCGCGCGCGCGCGGGCGGCGTGTGTGTGCCTCCTCCGAGGGGCGTCGGCTTGTGTGTTGTAATATGTGTGTGCGCGCGCTGGCGGCGCGGGCGCGTGTGTGTGTGTGGTGTGGTCGCCGACGCGCGCGACCGCGGCTGCTGTGGGTGAGTGTGTGTGCGCGGGCGCGCGCGCGGGCGCGGTGTGTGCGCGCGCGCGTGCGCGTGTGTGTGTGTGTGCGCGCGCGGCGCGCGCGTGTGGTAGTGTGTGTGCCGCGCGCGGGCGCTTGGTGTGTGTGCGTCGGCGCGCGCGCGCGCGGCGCGTGTGTGCGCGCGCGCGCACGCGCGCGTGTGTGGCGCGCGCGCGCGCGCCCGTGGGTGGTGTGTGTGATGTGCGACAGCGCGCCGCGCCCGTGTGTGTGTGTGCGCGCGCGCGCGCGCGTGTGTGGCGCGCGCGCCGCGCGCGTGTGTGGCGCGCGCGCGACGGGGCGTGGTGTGCGCGCGCTCGGGCTCGTGTGTGTTTGTGTGTGTGTGTGCGCGCGCGCGCGCGCGCGTGGTGTGTGCGACCGGCGCGCGGGCGCGTGTGTGCTGCGCGCGCGCGGGCGCGTGTGTGTGTGCGCGCGCGGGCGCGTGTGTGTGTGTGTTTGTGTGGCCTTTGTGGCGGCGCGCGCGGTGTGTGTGTGTGGGTGTGCGCGAGCGGGGGCGCAGTGTTGTGTCTGTGATAGCTCGCGTCGCGCGCGCGCGGGTGTGTGCGCGCGACGCAGCGCGCCCGTTTGTGTGTGTGGATTTAAGAGTCTGGTGTGTGTGCGGCGCGCGCGCGCCGCGATGTGTGGTGTGTGTGTGCGCGCGCGCGCCGTGTGTCTAGTTTTTGTTATGCGCGCGTCGCGGCGGCGTGATGTGTGTGGTGCGCGCGCGCGCGCGCGCGCCGTGGTGTGTGGTTGTTGTGGTGTGCTGCGCGCGGACCGGACAGCCCATCACCCACCGCGTGTGTGTGTGTGTGAGAGGCACGACGGCGACCTGTGTGTGTGTTGTGTGTGCTTGCCGAGCCGAGCCGTGTGTGGTGTGCGCGCGCGCCGCGACCTCGCGCCGCGCGCGTTTTTGTTTTGTGCGCGCGCGCGCGCCCGTGTGTGTGTGATGTCTTGTGTAGTGCGCGCGCTGGCGCGCGCGCGAGTGTGTTTGTGTGTGCGCCGCTCGCGCCCGCGCTCGTGTGTGTGGTTGTGGGTGTGTGTGTGTGTGTGTTTGTGCGCGCGCGAGCGTCGCCCTGTGTGTATGTGTGGTCACAAACACGTTCCCCGGATCCCTTTCTTTCTCTCTCGCTTTTCCCTCCGTTCATCCCGCTTGTGCCCCGCCCCCGGGCCCCGCATTCCCGTCGGCGCACTCCGAATGTCTAATGCAACCTGCCCCTAGTGCCCTCAACCCCTCCTTTTTTTTCAGTTTACAGACAGTTATCCTTGAAACTTTTCCATGTAGGTTTCCGTCCTCCATCCCTCCTTTAAATACTTCTTTGCACCTCAATGTCAACGATAACGCCGGACATGAAAGTGTCCCCAACTAAGCAAGGCAGAGGCGACAGCGCAAGGAACCAAAACTCCCATCGGTGAAAGAATGGAGAAAAAAAACCTTGTGAGAAACCAGGCTCAGTCAGGGGGCCAGTTCTCCTCTGACCAGACGAACCAGAACGGAAAAATATATTAAAGACGTAATCAAACAGATGATGAACACTGTTAACAGCAATTATTATTTGATGCAATCAAACTTATAGTAAAATGTGTTAGTTCTGTAAGTTGTTTCAGGGTTGGGCATCATCTGCGAGGGCCTCTGAGGGGTTGCATCATCTCTTCTCAGGTGTTCTGGATCCAGACTGAAGCTTGTGTAAATCCTAGTTACCACGGGATGTTAATCCCAGCAGAAACAGAGAAACACATAGACATAATTAGCGTAGCTGCTGTTCCAACCAAGCAAAAATGATTTGTTTAACCCAAACTAAAGAATAATAATGTGCATTTGATTAGATATAACTGCAGTAAAAATTATGAGATGCATTATTTGAATGCTTGGGCCAAGAGATGGGTCTTTAAATCTAGATTTAAACAGAGAGAGTGTGTCTGATCCCCGAACGGTATCAGGAAGGCTATTTCAGAGTTTGGGAGCCAAATGTGAAAAGCTCTTCCTCCTTTAGTGGACTTTGCTATCCTAGGTACTACCAAAAGTCCAGAGTTTTGCGACCTTAGGGAGCGTGATGGATTGTAGCGTGGTAGAAGACTAGTTAGGTACGCAGGAGCTAACCCATTAAGGGCCTTATAGGCAAGTAATAATATTTTGTAACTGATACGGAACTTAATAGGTAGCCAGTGCAGAGAATATAAAATTTGGGTAATATGATCATATTTTCTTGACACGGTAAGGACTCTAGCCGCTGCATTTTGAACGACCTGTAGCTTGTTTATTGAAGATGCAGGACAACCAGCTAGCAGTGCATTACAGTAGTTCAGTGTAGAGGTCATGAATGCATGAACTATCTTTTCTGCATCAGAAACAGGTTTCATGTTTCGTAACTTGGCAATGTTTCTAAGATGGAAGAATGCTGTTTTTGTAACATGGGAAATATGATTTTCAAAAGACAAGTTGCTATCTAATATAACACCCAGATTTTTGACTGTAGAGGAAGTAACCGTGCATCCGTCTAGTTTCAAATTGTAATCCAAGAGATTCTGTGTACTGTCTTTTGGTCCTATAAGTAATATCTCGGTCTTATCTGAATTTAATAGGATAAAATTATTGGTCATCCAATCTTTTCCATTTTTAACACATTCTGTTAGCTTAGATAATTTAGAAATTTCATCTTGTCTTGTTGAGATGTATAGTTGAGTATCATCAGCATAATAGTGGAAACTAATCCTGTATTTTCTAATGATATTACAAAGGGGCAACATGTGTATTGAAAATAGCAGAGGACCTACGACAGATCCTTGTGGCACTCCATATTTTTACTGGTGATAATTGAGATGACTCCCCATTTAAATGAACAAGGGGTAGCGATCGGACAGGTAGGATCTAAACCATCTTAAAGCATGCCCTTGAATACCCATATAGTTTTGTAATTGATCTTTGAGTATGTCATGATCTATAGTATCGATTGCAGCACTAAGATCAAGTAAAACTAGGAATGAGATGCAGCCTTGGTCTGTTGCAAGAAGCAAGTCATTTGTAATTTTTGCAAGTGTAGTTTCTGTGCTATGGTGGGGCCTGACACCTGACTGAAATTCTTCATAGAGATATTTTTTTGCAGGAAGGAGCACAATTGAGCAGACAACTTTTTCTAAAATTTTAGACATAAACTGAAAATTTTAAATGGGTCTGTAATTTGCAAGTTCTTTAGGATCTAGTTGTGGTTTCTTAATACGAGGCTTAATAACCGCCAGCTTGAATGGTTTTGGACGTGACCTAAAGACAACGACGAGTTAATAATGAGAAGTGGTTCTTCTGCTACAGGTATCAACTCTTTTAGTAATTTAGTGGGTAGAGGATCTAACAGGCATGTTGTTGTTTTAGATGCAGTGATAAGTTTATTTAGATTTTCCTGTGCTATAGTTGTAAAGCACTGCAGTTTTATCTTTTGGTGCGATGAATGAAGCTGCAGTATTATACGCTGTACAATCTACATTTGCTATTGTAATTCTGAAGTTATCTATTTTATCAGTGAAGAAATACATAAATTCATTACTATTAAACTGTGAAGGAATATTTAGATCGGGTGGCATCTGGTTATTTTTTAATAGCCACTGTGCTAAATAAAAACCTAAGATTGTTTTGGTTATTTTCTATGAGTATTTGTGGATATGCTCGGCCCTGGCAGATTTTAGAGCCTGTCTATAGCTGGACATGCTGTTTTTCCACGCAATTCTAAAAAACTTCCAAGTTAGTTTTTCTCCATTTGCGCTCAAGACTATGAGTTTTTTTTTCTTGAGAGAATGGGTATTACTGTTTTACCATGGCGCAGTACGTTTTTCTCTAACTTTTTCAATTTGATGGGGGCAACAGCTTCAAATGTATTAGAGAAGATAGTGCCCATGTTTGCTAGTCATTTCGTCTAGTTCATGTGTACTTATTGGTACACAGAGCAGTTGAGATAAATTAGGCAGGTTATTTTTGAATCTGTCTTTGGTGGCTGGAACAATAGTTCCACCCGGACGATAACGCGGAGCCATATAGTTATTATCAGTAATATGCAGCATGCACGATAAAAGGAAATGGTCAGTAACAAAATCACTTTGAGCTACGATATCTATATCAGTAAGATCAAATCCACGCGATATAATTAAATCTAGCGTAGGATTAAAACATGAGTGGGCCCCCCGTGACATCGAGTTTGGCTTGAAACTATCCAAAAGAGTTTATCTGATTAGTTCCAGTAAAACGGCAGACAATTCCTTAATGCATCATTTGTATTATCCAACCGAATATGAAAAATCTCCCCCGACAATTAGCGCTTTTTTTCAAAAAAAATTTTTCAACCATCGGGAGGGAATCGGCAAATTATTTTAAGGAATCTTATAACTGACGCCCTGGTGGTCTATACAACACGTAGCCAGAGCAAGAATACGATAAGCTTTCTTTTGCATATCTGAACACAGTGTAACCTACATTAAGCATTGTCTTTCAAACAAATGAGTTCAACCGTGTATCCTGTTCTTCTGTAACATTGAGAATATCCTATAAATATTGTGGCATACACAACACATTGCAAACAACTCAAAAAACAAAACAGCACAAAAACAAAAGTGGGAACACAACACACAAATCCAAAGAAAAACCCAAAAAAGCAAAACAAAGGAACCCAACCAACAAGAAAGCACAAACAGTTGCCAAAACATACTATATTTTGCAAAAAACAAAACCCAAAAAAACCAATATTGTTGCATATTGTTGCAAACAAAAAGCAGTTGCCCTAACAACCAGCACTATATATTGTTGCCCACCGCCCCCCACACCCCCCGACGGAGCCACCCCCGCCCCGCCACGCCACAGCAACCCACGACCAGTCTGACGTGGCTCATGCTTATAACAGTAGCTTGGACTCATTTAGACCAATATAATCATTAGGTTTTAGCCAGGTTTCAGTCAAGCAGAGTAAATCAAAACGATTATCTGTGATCATTTAATTTACAATAAATGCTTTGGGTGCGAGTGATCTAATGTTAAGGAGCCTAAACTTTAAAAATTGTTTTTGTTCATTTATTTAAAAAATTTTCTGGTTTAATTCACAGAGATCTATTTTTTTTTGTTTTTCTAGATCCTACAAGGTTAAAACCTTATGGGAGATTTTATATTTTGACCTCACTATTCGGGGAACAGACATAGTCTTTATAGATTGGACAGCACAAGGACTTCTATCATTTAAGCGGGTAGAACACAAGTCCTCAGGGCAGTTATTTGAGATTTGACTTACTAGTTCACAATCTGATGGAGTTTGTGGTGTGTGTGTGTGTGGTGTGTGAGTGAGATAGGGTGAAAGAGAGAGAGAGGAAGTGATTGAGAATGGGTGTGTGGAGAGAAAGTGAGTGTGTGGGTGGCGCGAGAGAAGTGGTGTGTTTGAATGAGAGAGAGATAGAGAAAGTGAGTGAGAGAGAATGTTGTGTGAGAGAAGTGAGTGTTTGTTGATAGAGAGAATGGTGTGTTTGTGTGTGTGTTTGTGAGAGAGAGTGTGTGTGTGTTTGTGAGAGAGAGAGATAGTGTGTGTGAAAAAAAGAGAGGAGAGAATGTGTGTGTGAGAGAGAGGAATGTGTGTGTGTGAGAGAGAGAGAGAAGTGAGTGTGTGTGAGAGAGAATGTGTGTGTGTGTGTGTGTGAGAGATTTTGTGTGTGTGTGTGTGTGTTGAGAGAGAGAGAGAGAGAGAGTGGTTGTGATGTGTGTGAGAGAGAGATAGAGAGAGAGTGTGTTTGTGTGAGAGAGAGAGTGTGTGTGTGTGTGTTAGAGAGAGAGAGAGAGAGTGTGTGTTTGAGAGAGAGAGAGAGAGAGAGAGAGAGAGTGTGTGTGGTGTAGCGAGAATGTGTGTGTGTTGAGGAGAGAGAATGTGTGTGTGGTGTGATCGAGATTAGAATGTTTGTGTTTGTGTGAGAGAGAGAGAGTGAGTGAGTGAGGTGAGAGAGAGGAGATGTGTGGGTGTGGTGTGTGAGTAGTGAGTGAGTGAGAGAGAGGAGATAGTGTTGTGTGTGTGGAGAGAGAGAATGTGTGTGTGTTGTGTTTTAGAGCACCGAGGACACATCGGCTGCTGTCAGGACTCTGATACTGGTATCGATCTGCTGATTTTAAATGACAAAACTGCGTGTTGATCAGGGAGGTTTGCTCTCATGTTTAATGTCTCGGGTGTGTTTATAAAGCCCTAAACGACAAATTATAAACAGCTGCTGATAGAAATGATTCTCATGTCGTATACTCGTCATTTGGTAACAAATGTAAAAAGAGTGCTCTACCAACAGAAATAGGATGTGCAACCAAACACATGAGCTGAACATGGGTGCAACACTCACTCTTCAAAGTTCAAGCTTTATTAATAAAACATGACTTTCCGGCCATCATCACATAACAAGAGTAACAATCTCACACAGTTATGTGCAGTCTGAATTGCAGCTCCACTAATTGTACTGATTGAGAAGTAGTTTCCTAATAGGATTAGAGAGAGAAAAAAAGAAAAATCCAACTGTGTGAGATCGTAAACCGAAACGTCATGTTTTATTAATAAAGCTTGAACTTTGAAGAGTGAATGTTGCACCTTTTCTCAGCTCATAAATATATTCTTCATTGAAAAACATAATGGATTTTATCAGGATATTTCACAGGGGGCGTGCGAAACCCCTGCGCGAGTGGGTGTATTAGTCATCAAGGTTATTTATATAGTGCTTTTTACAATGCAGATTGTGTCTAAGCAGCTTTACAGTATTAAACAGGGAAATAGTGTGCCGTTCTCCTCTGGCCAGACGAGACCAGCAGTTTAATTCCAGGCTGCAGCAAAGTCAGATTGTGCGGAGGACTCATCTGGTTCCTGTGGTCTTGTCCCGGCGGCCGTCTGAGACAAGGTCTTCACTGGGGATCTCTCTCTGGGGCTCATCTAGTTGTCCTGGTCTCCGCTGTCTTTCAGGGCTGTAGAGATCCTTTCTAGGTGCTGATCCACCATCTGATCTGGCTACAGACTGGATCTGGTGGCTAAGGTGACCTCGGAATAAGAATGAAAGAGACTAATGTTAGCGTAGATGCCATTCTTCTAGTGATGTAGCAAGTACATCGGGTGTTATGGGCAGTGTTCCCGGTTCTGTCTGACCTAATTAATGCAGCCTAACAATCCTTTAACGGATTTGAATATTAGAAGCGTATTAGTGTGTTATGTGTAAGCCAGGTTAAAGAGATGGGTCTTTAATCTAGATTTAAACTGACAGAGTGTGTCTCCTGAACAACGCTAGGCAGATTATTCCAGAGTTTGGGCTCTAAATAGGAAAAGGATCTGCCGCCCCCAGTTGATTTTTTGACATTCTATGTATTATCAAATTGCCAGAGTTTTGAGAACGCAGCGGGCGTGGAGGACTATAATGTAACAAGAGGTCGTTCAAATGCTGAGGTGATAAACCATTCAGGGGTTTATAAGTAATAAGTAAGATTTTAAAATATATACAATGTTTTTAATAGGGAGCCAGTGCAGTGTTGACAGAACCGGGCTAATATGGTCATACTTCCTGGTTCTAGTAAGAACTCTAGCTGCTGCATTTTGGACCCGCTGGAGTTTGTTTATTAAGCGTGCAGAACAACCCCCAATAATCATTACAATAATCTAAATTTGAGGTCATGAACACATGCATTAACATTTCTGCATTTGACACTGAAAGCCTAGGTCGTAATTTAGATATATTTTAAAGATGGAAAAATGCAGTTTTACAAAAACTAGAAATGTGGCTTTCTAAGGAAAGATTGCTATCAAATAACACACCTAGGTTCCTAACTGATGACGAAGAATTGACAGAGCAGCCATCGAGTGTTAGGGTGCTTTCACACCTGGCCCGTTGTTTCGGAAACTGGCGTGTTTCCCCCCTTAGCTCGGTTCGTTTGGACATTTGTGAACACGGCAATCGCGCCCGGATCCGCGTCAAAACAATCGGTCTGTGATCGCCTGAACGAGGTGGTCTCGGCCGATTGCAAACGAACTCTGGAGCGGTTCGCTGTAAGTGAGAAAGCAAGCCGATCCAACGAACCAGGCTATATCACAATGTATGATGGGTAATTACGTAAGTTCCGTGAAAAGCAGTAGACGATGTCTGTGGGTAAACACGTCTTTGCCATTCAAAATCAAAGCGCGCCTTTTCATTTTACAAATGCCGTTTTATTGCTCTTCGTAGCAGGTGCATTTTAACAATGTTTTTTAGACGAATCCTGGACTCCTGCTCAAAATGATAAATTATTATAAGGACAGCTACAAAAAAAACAAAAAAAACAATAAACCCGCAAAGCTGTTGTCGTTCCTGACAGATGACAGCCGTGACAGCTAGTGGGATTCCGGAAAATAAACCGTGGAACTTAATCAATGAGAAGACAGTTTACTCGCACGTGACTTGAATTAACAATTTTAGTCCGTTTAGATGACATTTGCCATGTGAAAGCGAACTGCACCAGGAATAAAAAGCAACATTGTAATAATTTGAATCCCTGTTTCGGAACAAAGCAATCGATCTACAGGTGTGAAAGCACTCTTAGACAGTGTTCTAGGTTATTACATGCTGTTTTTAGGTCCTGTTTTTGTTTTCAGATTTTACAGTAGAAATTACTCCGTCTCCAGTTTTTTATATCGATATGCATTCCGTGAGTTTTCGAATTGGAATGTTTCACCTCACCGGGCCACGAAGACATTAGAGCGGATTATCATCAGCTAACAGTGAAGCCCCCCCCCCCCCCTAACACCGTTTTTCCTGCTGATATCCTCCCAGGGTAACATGTAGCGTGAAGAGTACGGCCCTATCTGAGCCTTGAGGTACTCCATACTGCACTTGTGATCAATATGTTACCTCTTCATTCACTGCTACGAATTTGATGGCGGTCAGATAAGTACGATTTGAGCCATGCTAATGCACTTCCATTAATGCTAACAGAGTTTTCTAGTCTATGCAAGAGAATGTTGTGGTCAGTAGTGTCGAATGCAGTGCTAAGATCCAATAGCACTAATATAGAGATACAACCACGATCAGATGATAAGAGCAGGTCATTTGTAACTCTAATGAGAGCAGTCTCAGTATTACGATACGGTCTGAATCCTGACTGGACATCCTCACAGATACTGTTTTTCTCTAAGAAGGAATATAGTTGTGATACCTTTTTTAGTATCTTGGACAGAAAATGGAGATTCGAGATAGGTCTGTAATTTATTAATTCGTTGGGGTCAAGTTGTGGTTTATAATAATAATAGCTGTAATTTAACTGCAAGGGTTTGTTGTTAGGTTAGAGTTGGGTAAGAGTTGGTTATGGTCAGGTTAAGGTTAGTGATCGTTAAGGTGAACTGATATAATTCCAGACTTCGGTTCTGTCCATTTCTCTTTACAGACGCTCAGTGTGTTTCTCCTCGACTGTCACATGTTCTTGTTATAAAACATCTAGTTTCAGTAAAGCTTCTTTAGATTCATCTGCTATGTTTTTCTTAAGCGTTTTTCATTCTTATAATCGGTCATCCACAAAAATATGAATGGGCTGTGTTTATTGATCCATGTTATGAATGACAGTATCTGCTTTGAAGAGAAGTGCAAGTTGTTTCATGCTGAACCTCAGTGCAACCTTTCAACAGTTTTGCATCAACAGAACGTGTCTTTGTTTCTAACAGAAGGTCTATTGTCATATTACTCTGATGTTAGTAAAGCTGATGTGCTGCGATGTGAAGTCACTGCTGGAAAACTGTGAAAATCATCTGAAATGTTGGAGTCTGATTAGTGCTCAATTATACATGCAGGTGATTCAGATCTAATCATGTGAAAAGTTGTTCACTGGAAGTTAAGAGTGTGAAAATCCTTTGGCTCTCATTAGTGATCTGTACATTAGACAGATCCAGAGTGTCATGACTCTAATAATGCACCGGTGTGCGTGAGCATGAGATGCTGGCGTGTTATTTTGGGCGTTTAGATCAGATAAGTGTCTTGTGTCTGAGGAGCAGCAGATGAACTCATCTCATCGTCCTCAGGGGGACGTCTGTGGAGATCTCGAGCATGTGACGTTACTGGAGTCATAATAACAGACATGAGTGATTTGTTTTGAATAGAAGGTGTGATGAATAATAAAAGCACTCATAAGAGAGGCACTATCCCTGTGCAAACATGATATTGTACATTTGAAATGATCAGTCGTGTCTTATAGATCAGCTCGTGAGTGTTAGCGCAGAATTTGATCTTAAACTATTTAATGTTCCTCCAGTAGATTATAACAGCTGATGGTAAGTTCTTATGGTTAAGGACTGGTTATATCTCGTCGCAATCATCTCTCTCGCTCTCAGACACCACACACACACACAGCACACACCCTGTAACAAGAATTGTACAGCACACACACCTTAAGCTAATAACAAAACAATAGCTGATTCAGAAGTGCCAGATTGTCACAGCAAAGTCAGAATGAATGTTGTAAGTAATCTTAAAGATTCCTAAAATGCATCTACTTTCGGAAGGCCAAAAAAAAGTACTTTTGCTTTCGCCTAGAAACACACAAATTCTCCCTGACATGCTGCTTCAACACTACTTCTTCTCGAATTCGACTGCTTACTGAAACTCTCTCGCCTTCTTTCTTTGTGTGCACATTTGGGCCGCTTTATGCTAATATTTCCACATAGTGAGTTAGATATGTGGGGGTGTGTTAGAACGATCCGTTTTAGGGGGGCGTGGCAGAATCTTTACTTTGCTAAAGAATATCTCTTTGGTTTTGAGGCTTTAGTCTTTGCAACTTCAGGAATCTTATCAATGCACAATCAGCTTGTGACACTCCAAAGAGAAAGAACAACTTGAAATCGCATCATATGACCCCTTTAACCTATTCTATGTTGCTGATAACAGGCGCTGTGTCAAAGCAGCTTCACAGAAATAAACAGGAAAAATAACAGAATTAATGATTAACTCAGTTGCAGAGACAAATTCAGATTCTGTAGTGTTTTTGTTCAGATCAATCCAGTTCAATAGTGGTTCAGTTCATTTCATTAACAGTTCAGTAAAAGTTCATCTATTTTGAAATGAGTTCAATTCTGCTATTTAAAGCAGCTCTACAGCAGACAGTTGTGTCATTATTCAGTTCAGTGTCGATTCAATCCAGTTCAATAACAGTGTCCGTGTTTTCAGATGTGATTCAGCTGTAAAGCAAAGACAATCAGTGTTGTTGAAGGAAACAAATCTTTTAAAAAGAAAAATATGCAAAGTGAACACAAAAATGAGGCTGTTTATGCTTTAAAATGTACAGATGCTGAATAAATGTCTGTTCTTGACTCTTGTGCGGTTCTACAGCGCAAAACTTCAGTGATGAAATTGAATGTTTCATAACTGATGAATTTTGCAACATTAACACTGTTATTTTCCTGTTTATTTCTGTGAAGCTGCTTTGAATCAATCTGTATTGTATAAAGCGCAATAGAAATAAAACTGATGCTACTTGACATATTTTGTGCATGTATTTCCCTCCTGTAGCAGCAGAAAGGAAAGGATCGATGACGTGTGTTAGTTGTTTGTGTTTGGATGCAGGAGCCGGTGACGGTGTGCTCGTGTCGGGGAAAGTTACTTTTAAAAAGTAATCTGATTACGTAACTCGCGTTACTTGTAACACTGGTGATTGTCATAGTAAACTAGTGGTTTCTAATCTATCGTCTGACGCGGTCTCTGCTCCTCTTGTGCTTCCAGATGTGGCTCCCGGCCGAGCAGAGAAGCTCTTTCATCCAACATGCTTCAGTGCCAGCCTTCTTTTTCGCCTTTCTTCCGATCCGCTCGAGGCGATGCGGCGGTGAAATGAAGGAGTCGTGAGGCGGTCTGGGGGGGCGCTTAAGTGCGCGATTTTAGTTACATCAACCACAATCGCAGTGTCTGGGCACGGATCCCATTTTGACCCTGTAGTTTTCACATGTGGGTCCGGCCGGCTCTCAGCCCGCGGCGGCCCTCGCTCTCATCGGAGCCGCTCGTTTGATCTCCGACTCCACGTGCCGCTCTATATTTCCCCTTAATTCGGCACGACTTTCTTGTGTTGATCACTTGCTCACCATGCTTTTCTATTTACAGCATTAAAGAAGCCTTATCAGGCTGGAATTTAATCTGAAACACAATGGGCCTCTTTCACATGTGTGTGTTTCTCAGCAGCCGAAGTCGTCACAGTTGGGTTAAACGAAAGCAGTGAATGGGAGAAGTGCAGTGAATTGCTCAGATAGCAAAAGAAACTCCACGATAGTGTTTTCTTGACTTTCAATAAAAGGAAAACATTGAGAGAGACTGATAACGGCAGTCAGAAGAGAGAACGAGGTCAAGTTTCTCGCATAGAGGACATACAGATCCACTACAGAGGATTTATCACTAAATGATTTACTGACTGATGAAGCGTTTGTCTGTTTTATCTCCTACTTTAGTTTCAATAAAAGATTTAAAGAGTGCAGACCAACCTTTGTAATGCGACTAAATGATTAGTTCAAAATGAGTTATTCAGGGAGTACGTCATGAACACAATCACACTGCAAAAATGATTTTCGCATTTCTGTCTGGTTTTCTAGTATAAATATCTAAACGTTCTTGAATCGGGATGCATTTACTTGACAAGTAACATGACTTAAGATATTAACAAAAAATCTAAATTTTGTTAGTTTTTGCTTTAAACAAGCAAAAATATCTGCCAATGGGGCAAGTAAAATAATCTTTAGCTTTTGAAAATGGCAGATATTTTAACTTGTTTTAAGATATTTATCGTAGGAAACAAGACAGAAATACTAAGTAAGAGAATCAGTGTTTGCAGTGCTGTCAGGTTCATCAGGCTTGAACTAGAGTAAAACCATCAGATTCATCCATGCAGCAAAGCATTGGAAAACAAAACGAATTTCACTTGTAATCCAGTGTTTTAAAGGCCAGAATGCCATAGTGCATCTATAGCATTTCTCTGTGTTTGCTCGTGATCAAGCGAAGGCTCCGCGGTGGTCTCTGGTGAGGTTTGGGAAACCTGCTTTAGTCCGTGTGAGGTGGTCTGTGTCACGGAGCGCTCATTAGTGTGACAGAGACCTGTAGACGGTGCTGCTGGTTCAGTGTGCGAGTGTCAGGAACATGATGGCCCGTGTACGGCTTGTGTTTGTGTTGCAGTTTGCAGTGAACATGTTCAGGGGTCTGCCGCCTTCATCGAACCCGACGGGAGCAGAGTTCGACCCGGAGGAGGATGAACCCACTCTGGAAGCAGCCTGGCCTCATCTGCAGGTGTACTGTACATCATGGTTTTCTGTGTGAATCTGTGTTAAACTGTAATGTATTTCTGTGATGCGCAGCTGTATTTTCAGCATCATTCCTCCAGTCTTCAGTGTCACATGATCTTCAGAAATCAGTATAATATGCTGAACTGCTCCTCCAAGAAACATTTCTGATTATTATCAATGCTGAAAACAGTCGTGCTGCTTAATATATTTGTGGAAACCATGATACACTACCATTCAAAAGTTAGGGGTAAAGAAAACTTTAAATAAAAATGTATTACTTTTATTCATCAAGGATCCATTAAATTGATCAAAAGTTACAGTAAAGACATTTATAATGTTACAGAATATTTCTATTTCAGATAAATGCTGTTCTTCTGAACTTTGTTCATCTGTGAATCCTGAAAAATAAAATGTATCACAGTTTCCACAGAAATATTGTGCAGCACTACTGTTTTCAACATTGATAATAATAGAAATGTTTCTTGAGCAGCAAATCAGCATATTAGAACTATTTCTGGAGGATCCTGTGACACTGAAGACTGGAGGAATGATGCTGAACATACAGCTGCGCATCACAGAAATACAAATACATTACAGTTTAACAGAGATACGACATAGAAAACACTGTTTCACATTGTAACAACTAGGGCATGTATTTTTTTGATCAATAAATGCAGCTTTGGTGAGGTTAAGAGATTTCGATAAAAATAAAAAAAAACACTTTTGGCCGATGGTATATTCAATCATTATGTTATGTTTATGCAATGTCTTACTGTGCCACATAAATAGAAACAATGTTTTCTGGTGAGTCTGTAGATGTAGGCAGTGTGTGACGACAGCAGCGATCATGATAACATGAGTGATTATTACAGCGCTGCACATCTGAATAAATAACGTCACCAGAGTTTGACCTGTTGCTCATCACAGCATCTTTCTGTTTCTCAAAGCTGGTGTACGAGTTTTTCCTGCGGTTTCTCGAGTCGCCCGACTTTCAGCCGAATATTGCCAAGAAATACATCGACCAGAAATTTGTGATGCAGGTATGCAGATATTTAATTTCACTATATATATATGCTGAAGTTTCAGTATTAGTTCAGACGTGTGAAGCGCTGTTTCTGAACTGAATTTCAGCTTCTGGAGTTGTTTGACAGTGAAGATCCACGAGAGAGAGATTTCCTGAAAACCACCCTGCACCGAATATATGGAAAGTTTCTCGGGCTGCGCGCTTACATTAGAAAGCAAATTAATAACATATTTTACAGGTGAGCAGTGCCTTCATACGTTTCTGAGTGTTAATGGTGTGATAATTCAGTCTTGGCTGGAAACAGGTTTCAGTATTTAGGAATTTAGCAGGTTTATATGTGACCCTGGAGCACAAAACAAAAGTGTCAATTTTTCAAAATTGAGATTATACATCAGCTGAAAGCTGAATAAATAATCTTTCCATTGATGTAAGGTTTGTTAGGATCGGACGATATTTGAAAATCTGAAATCTGAGGGAGCAAAAACATCTAAATATTGAGAAAATCATCTTTAAAGTTGTTCAGATGAAGTTCTTAGCAATGCATATTACTAATCAAACATTAAGTTTTGATATATTTACAGTAGGACATTTACAAAATATCTTCATGGAACATGATCTTTACTTAATATCCTAATGATTTTTGGCATAAAAGAGAAATCAATAATTTTTACCCATTCAATATATTTTTGGCTATTGCTACAAATCTCCCCAGCGACTTAGACACTGCTTTGTGCTGCCAGGGACACATGTTATAATTGTCACTTGTGTGTTTGGAGGTTTATTTACGAGACGGAGCATCACAACGGAATCGCTGAGTTCCTGGAGATCCTGGGCAGGTAAAACATGCGCTCTCCCAGTGCATGCTGGGAAATCTTCAGATTTCTGACAGCGGTGTTTCTTCTGTCCGACAGCATCATCAACGGCTTTGCTTTGCCATTAAAAGAGGAGCACAAGATCTTCCTGCTGAAGGTTTTGCTGCCGCTGCATAAAGTGAAGTCTCTGAGCGTCTATCACCCGCAGGTCAGTCACACACCAAGCTCATTAAACATCGTTAACGCACACTGACGAGCGTCACTAACCGCGTCTCGTCTCGCTCCAGCTGGCGTATTGTGTGGTTCAGTTCCTGGAGAAGGACAGCACGCTCACTGAACCGGTAAGTCGTCAGACTCTCAGACAGCATTTAATGCATTAAGGGATTGATGCGACCCATGAGGCTTTGCTGGCGGTGTGCAGGTGGTCGTGGCTCTTCTCAAGTACTGGCCCAAGACTCACAGTCCGAAGGAGGTGATGTTCCTCAACGAGCTGGAGGAGATCCTGGACGTGATCGAGCCGTCCGAGTTCGTGAAGGTCATGGAGCCGCTCTTCCGTCAGCTGGCCAAGTGTGTGTCCAGTCCGCACTTCCAGGTGAGCCCAGCGGAGAAGACCGAAGTTAGTCTGGTTTAGATTGGTTCGAGGTTCATTCTTGGTCTCCTACATATTACATGCGTGTGATGTAAAGTACTGAAATATTCCACATCCAACATACACTTTATAACAATAGAATGTTATAAACTATCAAGAAATGTGTGAATTAAACTGAAAATTCATATAGAGTATTGTTGGGGAAAGGAAGCTGAGATTTTAGTAATATAAACCATGGTTTTACTACAAAAAAAAAAATTTTTGCCAAGCAACACAACGTAAACACAGGGTGGTTAAACTTGTACGTCAGTTTACAACAGCTTTCGACCGAACCGCGTGTCTCAGCCAATCAGAGTCAAGCACCGGAACTCTCCGCTTTATAACTGGTTATACAAATGGTAGTCAATACCCCAAAAAAATCATGGTTACAATTTTACTATAATAAATCCATGGTTAATTTTGTGTAAATATGACAAGGCGATGGAATGTCTACGGATACGTTCCGCAACGTCCACTCCTCCATCCTTAGCAAACTGGCAAGTTAAATTCGCTCTATGCCCACGTCACAAGCATTACACTTTAAAGCTGCCGGAAACCGTTACATGCTTCATCTGCTGCCATAATCAATTCCAAAAATAAGGTACATGCATAATTATCCAATTTCGTTTAAATACTCGTAATTAGACTACAGTTACTTTTTTATTGCTGCTTAATCATCTGTTGGGGCAACACCATTACAGCACACGAGTTATGTATCCGATTACTTTTCTTCACAGTACTAGGTTACATACCTCCGCCATACCCGGGGTTCCGGACCCCCCATCCTCTCGTCGCTCTCTTCAAGCGTAACACCTTACTTTTTGTAATGTTGATGGCATCGGACAACGAAGCCTTGCGGTTATGAAGATCGTAGTCCGGTCAAACACCAGCAAACAGTAATATCCAGAGGTGTAATCCAATAAACGGCAATGGTCCAGGGCAGTCCAGCAAACAATCAGAACCAGAAACGGCCCAAGATCAAAAACACAAGGCTAGCACAACTGAAAACAGGAAATTAGGAAACATTAACAGGCTATCAAACATTCCCTGTGCAAGATGGTGTTGTGTGTGTGACTGACGAGGTGAATGAGAGACGGTGACTGCAATTGCGTGAGTGCTGATTGCTCTCCAGGCAGATGATTATGGGAAATGGAGTCCGGGGTAAAGTGGCAAGACTCTGGAGCTAGAGATCGTGACGCTTTCAAATTGTCAATAATGTATCCGAGTTAATTTTTTAAGTTACTTTGTTTTCTCATTTATTGACTGACAACTCTCCTGTCCCCATGTTGAGAGAAAACGGGAGTACTGCTGCATGTTCTGTCCTTCACCTAGATTATCCATTTCACTTTCACATTTGGTATGAAAGTGCCTTTACAGTTGCCAAAAATATAACTTTTGGGTTTTTTTATTGTTAAAATAAAAATAATAAACAAGCAAGCCAGTCCAGGTGACAAAAAGTAACGCTACTTTCCAAAAACGTAATCACAATACTGTAATGCATTACTTTTAAAAGTATCCAACACTGGAATTGCACATTGTTTTCACCGTACATTTCACATTCTCCGCAGTTTTTTTGGTCCTTTGGTAATGCAAGCTCTTTCGCGCTATGTATTGTATACAATACACAGGCCCCTATTGGAAACTCCTTCTATTGTTTTTGCCTGTGCACCTCAGGCGTTCCGTTCCATTTTTTTCAGTTTAATTTTTCTGGATTCTATTTTTTTTCTGTTTTAGTTCTTCTAGACTCTGTTTTAACGGTTAAATAACATTTTATTTATCAAAAAGCATCTCTAATTAATTGAAATCATAAAACTTACAATATTAAACAGCACTTTATTAAAAGTTCAACATAAATTAAATTTTTAAGGCCCTATGAAATGGTGTTTTATGTTTAATTTCTTACCAAATTCTGTTTTCCATTCATTTTCTGGATTTCATTTTAATGGTTTTAAATGGTGATACACAAATGAGGTCAAAAAGTAAATCTAAAATAGTCCTGATCTTTACATTCACTCTGGAAAGGGGATGTAATGGATTTCGTTACTAACTACAATTTCTAGCGTGTCGTTTGGAATCAGTACCAGACTACTATTTGTGTGTTGTGACGAGCGCTATAGAAATAAATTAGACGTGACGTGTGCTTCTGACAGGTGGCGGAGAGAGCGCTTTATTACTGGAATAACGAGTACATCATGAGTCTCATCAGCGACAACGCAGCCAGGATCTTACCCATCATGTTCCCCGCGCTTTACCGCAACTCCAAGAGCCACTGGAACAAGTATGGAATGCCGTTTAGATCCAGCGTCACGCTTTACTCGCTAGCATAAACATACTAAACGCTGTTTTGTTCGGTCTGAATGCATGACTCGTCATCTCTCTTCTCTGTGTTTGTGAAATGACTGCAGGACCATTCACGGCTTGATCTATAACGCACTGAAGCTCTTCATGGAGATGAACCAGAATTAGCTTCGTTAACACGGTCGGCCTTCGTCAGCACGCTGCCGCGTTCCGCGCCGAGAAGAACAAGTCTCAGGATAAGATGTTGAGACTTTCCCTAACCATCCGGCCGTCGTCTCACGTGAGACGAAAACACTGACGCTTCTGCTTCCAGAGAGAAGGCCAAGCTGAAGGAGAGAGAGGAGGCCTGGATGAAGATCGAGAGTCTGGCCAAGTCAAACCCGCAGGTGAGTTTCTCTCGACCCGAATCTCCACTTCCTGTCAGTCACATGACCTGATTCACGCTCTGAAGTGACCTCACGTTTCTGCTGACGTCTTGCTCGCCTCCGCGGTCTCTCTTACTCTTCTGCTTTCTTGTTCATCTGTCCTGTCACTGCTGTGACCTCGCTTGAAACTCTATGGGCTTCTGTTTCTGTGACTTCTGTCCCGTCCTAGGCAAGGTTGTGTGTTGATCCGTCTGGACTAAACAGTTCTGTAGAAATGGAGACTGATGATCCCTTTATAGAAGATGTTCAGATGTTAAAAAAGACAGTGCAGGCCAGAGCCCTTCAGGTAATTCAGAGAACTGAACAGAGCTTCATCATCCTCATCCTCATCCTCATCAGGTGTGGCAGAGATCTGGCCCATATGGAAAAGGACGATCCGCGTCACGTGTTCAGATCCTTTCTCTTCTCAATCTGCACCCAAGCGACAGCGTTTGTGGTTATGAGTTAGAAATCCATCTTTCCATACAGGCACTAAAGCTGGAGAAATGCTTCACCTCTCCACTGTCTGCTTTTATTCAGTGAATATCAGTCATCATGTGTGTGTATCAGAGTCAAATCAACCGCATTTCAGAAGCTTCCTCAGCTAAAATGTATCATTAAAGATGCCATGAAGTCAAAACAACAATTATCACCTGAGATTTAGAGCTGAATTACAAGGGGGAAATTACTCTGGAAAGATGAATTTTTGGAAATCTGCACAAGGGAGCCAGGAATGTCCAAAATCTCCATATCTCCTGACTGAACCACTGAGACCTAAAAGTGATTATTACAAAAGAACAGTTTGTTAAGAACCAGAATCTAAAAGGATCTAGAGATGTCTTTCATATTTCTTGAGTTACACACATAAAAATCTAGTGTTTTTGAACGGTCACCATTGGCAATATAAGTGCCCAGATTTGCATGCAGCAGCAATTCTTTACTAATAGAGCTTTCAATCTCTGCGTGAAAATAACATGATGCTGCCATCTTTCTAAAGGCATGTTCTTCCTCCTCCCGCATCTCAAGGCAGTTGTCATTTTGACCCTCCGCTACAAAACTGTGGTCATTACTCACACATGCATTTATATGTATGTCCTTTCTTCTTGCATTTATGCATTTCATTCCCAGAAAAAATCTAAAAATCGAAATCGTTCGTTTTAGGGTCCGGGTAGTGTCTGTTCTTCTATGTCGTACACAGATGACGCAGATGTGTTATAATAACAGCAGTGTTTGGGTGTTACTGTAACGAATTACGTCATTTAATACTAAATAAATGTAATTGTAATCAGTTACAGAGCAAACTTGTGTACTTAAGTTACGTTACTTGAAATGTAACAATTACAAACCTTTACATCTGAATTGTTTTCACCACACATACAGATTTCTTTGATTTCTTTCATAAATTTGCGCTTGAATGCTCCTAAAAATATGAGACTGCAATGGTGTCAGGAGTGGAGGACACCCCTGCTTATTTCCATAACTGATTGATTTCCTATTTGGGTTTATGTATACGCTTGAACTGTTTTTCCGAGCCGTTGTTAGATGCCAGTGCTTCTTGTCATAACTATGCAAAGATTTGATTTAAAAAACAGTATCACAGCTATTAAACTATATCTTATGATTTTAAATCCGTATTTAATCTCAGAATGATCTCAGAGTAAGTCTTATTTTGTGGTGGCTGTGCTTTAAAATAAAATAATTATAATCTTAATATTCGATAGATGAGGATTCTGAAACGTCGCCAGTACATTATTGTCTAAATACTGCGTAAGGTTACCCCGTGCCTGCCTTACACTGTTCTCAAAAATTTTAATTAAAAACATTTAGAGAAGATAATTCAAAAAGAAGCAAATTCTAATAATTTGGTTTTTCCGCCTCTCTCTCTCTCTCATGTGTGTTTCTGTGTCTCTCTGTGTGTGTCTGTGTGTCTGTCTGTCTCTCTGTGTGTGTCTGTGTCTCTCTGTGTGTGCGTGTGTGTGTGTGTCCTCTCTCTGTGTGTAGTGTGGGTGTGTTTTGTTCCTCTCACTCAGCTGTGTGTTGTGCTTTGTGTGTGTGTGTCTCTCTCTGGCTGTGTGTGTGTGTTGTGTGGTGTGTAGTGTGTGTGTCTATCTGTTTGGTGTGTGTGGCTCTCTGTACCTGTGTGTGTGTGTGTCTCTCTCTGTGTGAGTGTGTGTGTGTGGTCTCTCTGGGCTGTGTGTGTGTGTGTGTGTGTGTGTGTGTGTCTCTCTGTGTGTGTGTGTGTGTGTTGTCTTGTGTCCTCTCTGTGTGTGTCTGTGTCTCTCTGTGTGTGTGTGTGTGTGTGTGTTTTTTTTTTTTGTGTGTGTGTGTGTGTGTGTGCTCTCTCTGTGTGTGGTGTTGTGTGTGTGTGTGTGTGTGTTTGTGTGTGGTGTGTCTGTGTGTGTGTCTGTGTCTCTCTCTCACTGTGTGTGTTGTGTGTGTCTCTCTGTGTGCTTGTTGTGTGTTGTGTTGTGTTGGTGTGTGTGTGGGGTGTCCGCTCTCTGTGTGTTGGGTTTTTTGGTGTGTGTGTCTCCTTTGTGTGTGTGTGTGTTTGTGTGTGTGTGTTGTTCTCTCTCTGCCCTGTGTGTGTTTGCTGTGTACTTCTCCCTCTGTTTGTCTCGCGCTGTGGTGTTCCCTCATCGTCTTCTGTGTGTGTGTGTGTGTGTGTGTCTCCTCCTCTGTGTGTGTGTGTGGTGGTGTCTCTCCGTGTGTGTGTGTGTGGTTGTGGGTGTGTGTGTGTGTCTCTCTCTCTCTATGTGTGTGTGTGTGTGGTGTTGCTGTCTCTCCGCTCTCTGTTTGTGTGTGTGTGTGTGTCTCTCTCTCTCTCTGTGTGTGTGTGTGTGTGTTGTGCTCTCTCTGTGTGTGGTGGTGTGTGTTTGGTCTCTCGATAGGTGTGTCTCTGTGTAGTGTTGTCTCTTCTGTGTGCTGTGTGGTGCTCTCTCTCTCTGTGTGTGTGTTGTGGGTGTGTGTGGTGGTGTGTGTGTGCAGATTCGAGGCGAGCAGAGGGGAGCGGCCACTCGAGCAGGCGTAAACGGATCTTCCTCAGACTCCTTCCTTCCCCACCCACAAAGCCGTGCGAGCGCCCGATCGCAACCGAAGACATGCTGACCAACCACGACTAGCTCAGGTGTTCGTTTGGAGGCTCCACATCTCCGGGGTTTTCTTGACTCTCTCTCTTCCTGTGGTCCGGACGCTCGCCGCTGCGTGATTGAGAACACGGCTGGAGCGGAGCGGAAAGCTTTCTTTGTGTTTCACATTTGTGTTTATTTTCAGGGACTGTTGCCAGTGCCAATACTGTCATGCTGATTAGCTTCCATAGTTTTATTTCTCTGTTTATTGCTTCAGCTAATGTGGTGTTTCAGACTAAAGCACGTCTGTCACGTGTTCTCTCTGTGTGTCGCTCAGATCGGATGGCTTGGTTAGTTCACTTCTGTGCCATAGACAGTTTGGTTGAACGTGGTGTCTCCGCTCGTTGTGCTGTTTCACTGGTTCAAACAATGGTACGGTTTCTCCATCGGATCGACGGCTGAATGTCGCCAACATTCCCGGATCAGTTCATCCGACACGGAGCTCTGGGATCCGATGGAAGCTCTTCTGATCTCAGACTCTCCAGAAGGACCTCAGTGCCTTCCAGCGGCGGAGACGAGGGCCTTCGGTCCGTTCGGATGAATCCAGATCCAAACGCAGCGGTGTGACGCCGACGCTTCGATTGTTCATTTCCATCCGGATGCTTTCCTGTTATTTTATTGAACTACCTAGAAGCACTTCCTGAAAACTTGAAAACTCTACTCTGTGTGTGTGTGTGTGTGAGTGTGTGTGTGTGTGAGAATCAGTCGCATGCTTACAGTCATTTCTGTACCGTTGTTTGAACTCCTGTATGTTTAATCGCTGCATTTTATTCATTTCTTTTCACCTATAATAATTAATTCAGTATGTGAGTATATAAATGTTGATGTATAAAACACGTTTTTGTCTCGGCTTCTTTTCCAAACACACTCCACTGAAGAGTTTATACGTGTGTTTAGAGAATCGATTGTCTTTAACTCGGTTGCTGTTGAAACAAATGATTGAATGAGAAGGGCAGAATTATTTCATATTATATTTCTATTCGCTGTAACTCATGGTAAGTGTCCTTCACGTATTCTCTATTCGTTTAGAATATACAAGCATTTAATTTGCTTCTGTAGTCGACTCATGAACAGTGTTGGGGAAAGTTACTTTTAAAAGTAATGTATTACAATATTGCATTACTCCATAAAAAAGTAACTAGTAGCATTACTTTCTAGGGAAAGTAATGCATTACGTTACTTGAGTTGGGCTTGCTTCTTTATTTCTAGGAACAAAAAACCCAAAAGGTATAGTTTTGGCAATTATAAAGGCCACCAGAAGTGAAATGAATAAGCCTCAGGCTGAAGGAAGTGCTTCTGTCTCACTCCTAGCTCATAATTTCTCGCACGGAGATGGGGAGAATAAACAGGAAAACAAAGTTACTTGTGTTACTTATTTAAAAAAGTAACTTATTTTCTTGTAAATTTAAAAATAATCTGATTTCGTTAGCCCCAACACTGCATACGAACGTGTTTGTGCATTTGATAAGCGCATATATAGTTTATTAACAACAATATTATATGTACAGAATAAAAAAACTACTGATTAATGGAAGAGACTTGTCCATTTCTGAGGAGCTAATAAATATTTTCTATCAATTTGTACAATTCTGTCATTCTGGTATAGATTTTATTTGTGAGTCTCTCCTGGAGTTCAATGTTGTGTGAGCATATTGAAAATAAAGAGATCATGTGTATTTATATTTCAATCTTTAGTGTCTCATACAGTGTTTGAGCCTCCATTCGCCTGTCAAAACAAACATTAGATCAGGGGGTCCTGGAGGGTCACCGCTCCAAACACACCTGAAGCAGCTAATCAAGGTCAGACGAGAAACCTCCAGGAAAGATTTCAGACATTAGAGAAACATCTGCAGATGTTGGACAGATCGAATGTTGTGGATCATGTGTGTGTGTTTGTAATCTAGTTGATCAGTTCATCTGTATGTTTTATACTGATTTTTGCATGATCTTAAATCATTCTAACATGAACATGCACTCACTGGTTTAGTAGTCCAACCCTGTTTTGACCACTAGAGGACTTCATCTGCTCAGGATGAATCTATAAACCCCTTGAACCCTGATCTCAGAGCTCAAACAAACCTACAGCCATGAGAAATTAACACACACAGAAGCACTTTAATCAGCGAGTGTCACGCTTCATTCTGAGTCGGCTTGTTCTCGTTCATCAAAAGTGATCATTCTGTCATCATCGTTCACTCTCCTCATGTTGTTCCAGACCTGTGTGAGCTTCTTTCTTCTGTTGAACACTAAAGAAGATATCCTGAAAGAATGCTGGGAACCAAACAGCTGCTGGTAGCCATTTAGTTCCATTGTATAAAAAAACATTTACTCTGGAAGTCATTGGGGATCAGAAGCTGTTCTTTTGTGTATAAAAGAAGAAAGATTTAACATGAGGGAAAATAAATGATGACTTGAATTTGGGTGAACTATCCCTTTAATATGTGAACCACATTTGGACATGAAGTGATTTATTGTATTTATTTATTTCTCTCAGATCCGAACTGAGTCTAATGCCTGAAATGACTGATGTGTTTCAGAAACACGCCTGACCTCTGTGAAAATCTGCTTCCCCCTGCCTGATGGATTACTTCCTGTCTGGCATCCGAGCACTTAATCAAACATCATTACAGCCCTTCATCTGCAGCCTTCAGACGCATTAAATCATCCGATCCGACAGAATCAGCCTTACTCTCAAACAGCATTATAATGGTGCTGACAGACAGGCCGTCGAAAATAAAGAAAAAACTAAATCAATCCGCTAATCAACGCAAGGCCTTATTACACAAAAACCTTAAAAACAGAACAAACGAATGGTATTTTTCTTTAGTTGGAAAACATACGTGAAAACGTAACAGAATTATAAGATTAAAAAGATCATGACACCTGTTTATTATTATTATTTGAATATGTGTATTGAAAGTTTTTAAGGGGCTGGTCCTTTTGAGGACGTCGTTTTGATTGGCTAACGCCAATATTATACATATAAAACCATCAGCTACTGACAAACGTTATGAAATCATTTACTTACGATTTGTGGTGCAGCTGCGGTCAGATCCAGTACAGTTGGGCTGCTTCATCTTTCAATAAAAGTTTCTTTGCAATCTCTCCATTACACTGTGCTTCATTTACTAAACAATCTGCAGTCAAATGCTCCGAACAAACATATAATCCTCTGAGGTGATTAATAATGAAGCATAAACATATTCCTGAAGCTGGGATCCTTCTGAAGGTGGTACAGAGACGTGAATAAGCTGTTTACACCGGACACGACACTGCTCTGTTTGTTCTGCTGTTGATAAACTCGAGTGTGTCACAATCACAACGCACACCTGTACTCTATCAGTCCAGCGTCAGTGACTAAACAGTTTACATTTAACTCAGTGTTTAAATGGGTTCTGTGTGCATCTGACAAGACGCTTGTGTCTGGTACTAGTAGCAGAAGTCAACCGTTAAACGACTGAACGCCAGTGGGCGGGGCTAATAGTACGATAACGTTAAACGATTGGTCGATGTCTTGCTCTAGAGGCGGTCATATGCAAATATGTAATATAATGCATTTGGAGCTTCCCAAACTGAATCCCAAATTTCCCCCAGACATTAAAATATCCAAATGATTTGCCATTAGTAACCCTTTGCAAAAATCAATAATTATTTCTGAATTTTTTTGGGAAAAGTGTGTGAAAAATTGGGTTTTATGGTCGGTCACAATTGTGAGCGGTGGGATAATGTGTATACTGAATTAACATATTTCTGCACTCATAAAAACTTCTATATATCTCAGCTCAGCTATTTTAAACTCTGTTTGATCACATTCTAGGGTTACTATTATGCATAAAACCCCTTGAACAACACTGATGCCAAAATTGTTACTTTATGGTAACATATATCATAAAAGTGTTATACTAGTGCTACCAGTATTGCAACATCAATATTGTAACTTGAATTTAGTGCAATATTCATTTAGTGCAGCCTTCACTAATAGCTGCAACTGGATTTATATGTTTATTTACCTACATGGACTGTATTACCCACCGCAATCATTGTTGCCATCAACTGTCTCATATGAACAGAGGCGGACAAAGTACTCAACTCCATTACTTGAGTGAAAGTACAGATACTGCTGGTCAAATATTACTCCATTACAAGTAAAAGTTGTAAAGACAGATTTTTACTTAAGTAAAAGTACTTAAGTACCAAAAGTAAATTTCCTTTTTTATGTCAATGCACTGTTTTATTGTTGTACGTAATACTTGCAATACTTCTGAAGCAACTTACAATACATTACACCTACTGAATACACTGACTATCTTGTAGTATTCTTTGGAATAAAGAGCTTTTAGAATGTTAACCTATGGGGGGGGCGAATTAACACCCCTACCCACCCCACAAAAGCAGGATGGTAGTGATCTCACACAGCTCTGACAGTGTGTGCACACATCTATGTGTAGCCATTCATCCACATTTGAACAGAGTGGACAGTGAAATTCTGTAAATACAGAGTGATAAGGAAGAAAGAAAATCAAACCTGCTTTAAAACCCAGCAACACAACTGTAGCTGTATAACTTTACAACCTTAACACTGCTTTAACAAAAAAGCAAAAAAAAAAGCCTTATTTGACATCAAAACAACATTTTTTTAGATGCTGTCTAATCGCTCTCGCTGTACTTTGATGTCACACAAAGAACGGTCTGTGCAGTGCTGCTTCCAACACCTATTGTGTTTTATTAGGTGATGCACAACAGTTCTTCTGTGGTTTTATTGGTAATATTTTCACTTACACAATTTAGCAAAATCAGACAATATTGTGTCTAATATATACCACAATATTAACTTCTTATTATTGAATTGTTGTAAATAAATATCACATTTGCAACTGGTCAGTGTTCAAAAAATGCTGGGAAATCACTTCATGTAGCCCTACAAGAGTGATTACTGATAAACTGTCTGAAAAAATACAGTTTTTAGAGAAGAAAGAAATCCCCCACTGACTTTCAAAGCTGCTAACGACTTTCTACTTCGCGGATCTTGATAGAAATGTAGTGGAGTGAAAAGTACAATATTTGTCTTTCAAATGTAGTGAAGTTAAAGTCATAAGTTTCCAGTAAAAAATAATACTCAAGTACAGATACTCAAAAAGTGTACTTAGTACAATACTCAAGTAAATGTACTTAGTTACTGTCTGCCTCTGCTCATATTTGACTACTCTCAGCAAACCGTAATAATTTTGAATTCATATATTAATACTAGACACCTTGAAGATAACATGAACCAAAAATCTCTGTCATATCTTTATGTTAACATACTGTACTAGCCTTTTGTTGTGGAGCTTTGATGCAGCATCATCTTCTCAAGGTGCAAACAGGAAGTAAACTGCTTTGATCATGTGACAAGTTGAACTATCTATGTGACACTGCACAGCCTTAATTGAGACCCTTTATTTTTTCCATATTTGCAGGAAACGCACTAGTAACATTATAAATGAAAACCTTCTTTACGGTCACTATTGTGAGGGGTGGGATTAAAGGGGTTAAAGAAATACAGTTTACCTGCAGGATGTTGCAATGCTACAAAAACCTTTTATATGTCAAAAGCTGAAGGAAGAGAGTTAATCGAGTTCTCTTGTTGTGACCCCTTTGTTTTACCGGTCAAGCGGCATCAGATGAAAGGCTCATGCCAGTGTTACTGCAAACCATGCTTCTGAAACAAACTAACAATAAAGGTCAGAAAAGCCAGTCGGCAGGACAGATGCGGTCCAGCAGATTCACAGATGAGAGTTTCTCTGACTTCATGACGGTTCTGTGGAGGAAATGAAAGCAAGCGCTGATCTGCTTTAGATGCGCTGGTTTTAATGTGCTCTGACCTGGAAGCAGGAAGGCCATGGATTAGTTACCCATGATCCTCTGGTTCCTCCCACGCGCTGGCCTCGGAGCCGTAAGTGGGTCACGTTTGGTCATCTGAGGTACGAGCTTCAGAAATGAGACGCTGAGGAGCTGAGTTTTGATCATTCTTTCTCAGCAGGGTTGCCATAAAAAACATTTTGTTATTTACAGCGTTGGGAAGGTTACTTTGGAAATGTAACAGGTTACAGATGAAAAGTTACTCTGTTTAAAATGTAACAAGTAGTTATTTTTTAAATAACTGTGAGTGATTGCTGTTGTGTTCTTGTATTATTGATTCACCAGGAGAGGGCACTATGGGTTACTAAGTTGGTACCTATAAAAGGTGTAGAAGAATAATTGAATGTGAGCAACCATGTGGCATGCAGGCTGTGCTTGATGTTGGCCTTTGATGCTAATAAATCCTTGAATTGTAACTTCTGGAATCTGACTCTTCATGCTTACCTGGACTTGAAACAGTTACATTTATTTTGTAATTAAATTGCGTAATGCCGTTACATGTAACTAGTTACTCCCAAACACTGGTGTTTTTGAAATTTTTTTATGTAACTTATTTGATCTCACCTAGGTCAAGGCAACATTACTCATTTTTATTTAGTTAAACTGAAACTGAAATAAAAATGTAGAATTTTTTCATGCATCAAGTTAAACTAAATGAGTAATGTTGCCTCGAACACAGCTCCGGCGCTACACTGCGGCCCCTCACGCCAACTCTGCTTTTAAAAGAAAAACTATTTAAAAAATGAAAATGACAAAAAAAAAGTATCATTTTGAAATATGAAATTTAATTATATGAAAATTTAAAATTACAAAACTGATTCATATTAATCAAAAAATCTATCTCCTATATCTCATGAATACATAATAACACTAACCCTCAAATAAAATGAACTGACCTGCAATTTTACTTCTGAAGTACAATCAAATTGGAAATGCACATAACACAATTTTTAACCAGAAATGTTTGTCAAGACATATTTGATCTTCCTTTGAATTGCACTTTAGAATTCCCTGTGTGTCTGATGCTCCAGCTCTCGCATGCAGTGACCGATTCAAAGCGAGAGCAAATGTGAATGCGGTGACCTCGTCTGACCTCCCAGTCCCCCGTGGAAAAAGGCCCGGATGCCCAGAGAAAGCTGATTGTGTGCAGGTTTGAGAACAAGCGTCTGCCTGGGTCTCACAGCTGATGGATCGTGATCTGGGCCGTGACCCCGGGCCCCAGAGGTCATCGCGAGGTCGTCGTGTTCTCTGTAGATGAACAGCCCTTAATGAAGCGTGACCTCTGACCTCAGAAAGCCACGGACGTCCAGCGATTGTGCAAACGAGAGAAAGCGAGGCTAACCGCTGCCAAACACTTTCTCCCTCCGGCCGGGAAATATTAGCCTCGGCCACAATACAAAACAGTGTTGTACTTCTGAAGAAACGATTCCACGGATACTTCAATCAGTTCACTGAAGCGGCCCGCTGGCTTACAAGCAAGAAAACAGCAGGCTTGTGTCTTTCCTTCATGCCTTCTTACGGGGAAAACACTTTTGACTTAACTGAGAGGAACATTTTATAAATTTAATTTCACACTTTAATTGAAGGCCCTTCTGGACTTTGGTTTGGTTTTATGATTGAAGACTCTACATGATCGTGTGTCTGCGCCATGAAGACCGATCACTAATTACTCTTCCTCCGGTGAAAAAGTGCATCTGCTGTTGTCTCTCGCATCAAAATCCAGCCACATATGTGTTTAGAGCTGTTTAAACGCTGCTTGATCTGTGCAGATTTCTCTCCTGATTCACACCAGAACACTGACTCACTGGAGGAAGAGTTATTATGGATTATAGACTCTATGTATTTTAGTTAAAAGCGTCTTAATGCTGGATGTGTTTCAGCTTTTGTCTTCTCCAGATGTTAACTGATGGACTGGAGTGCTGTGGATTATTGTGATGTTTTTATCAGCTCTCGTTCTGACGGCACCCATTCACTGCAGAGCATCCATTGCTGAGACACTGACATGTTCATTTTTGGGTGAACTACAGTATTTCTTAAAGTCTAGTCTCATCTAGCCAATACATCATTTCTGAGGCTATTACAGACACACTCGTTTATTATCAGTTAAAGATGATTCTTTTGTTCCCCTGAGAAACAGTAACATTCAGCTGCTCATGTGATCTCAACATGTCGACCTCTTCGTTCACATGAAGATTCAAAACATGCTTTCCAAAAGCTACATTTCCTTGTATGTGACGTTTTAATTGAGAAAGGGGCTTGAGGTCACTTTTAAAGTCCAGTATTTCTAGAAGTGAAGCTCAAGTAGAACCGATGATCTGATTATGCTGTTTTAACGTCACATCAGCGTCATGCCTTTCTGTGGGTGTCTGTCTGTTGGCAGAGCTCGTTCTCAGATAAATTATGTTTAATAATGTGGAAGCGGTGATGACGCCAGAGCACAGGGCTTTAGCGCTCATGCTAATTCTCACTAGAGAAGTGCATGATGGGAGTAATATGTTAAAACGCTGAAGTGGTTCCCTGGCAGCACTGGTCACATACGACCGCAAACCCTGAATATAAAGCACTGCGAGATCTTCCAGATGGTCTGTATTACACTGAAACGCCAGCCTTTCTTCTGGAAGTGGATGATTATCTAAAAAAATACGCAGATTTCACACATAATGGATTGATGGACAGATGTCATGATCTGCTGTAAAGTAGATTTGCTGAGAAGTGTTTGTGTGTGTGTTGTGTGTTTGTGTGTGTGTGTGTGTGTGTGTGTGGTGTGTGTGTGTGGTGTGTGTGTGTGTGCGTGCGTGTGTGTGTGTGTGTGTGTGTGTGTGTGTGCGCGTGTGTGCTGTGTTGTGTGTGCTTGAGTGTGAGTGTGGGTGGTGTGTGTGTGTGTGTGTGTGCGTGAGTGTGTGTGTGTGTGCGTGAGTGTGCGTGAGTGTGTGTGAGTGCGCGTGATTGTGTGTGATCAGTGTTGAGTTCAGGTCACCAGACGGATTTGTGATGTGAATAACAGCATTCAGCTCCTGAAAACTCTTACATGTGAGAACACAAGAAGAGCAGATCAAACTCAGTCATCATTCCTCTCAGCTCAGAAACTCTTCCTCCAAGAAAAGTACAAGCAAGTCACAAATCTGTATAGTTTTGCATGGAAAACAGTAACCAAGCAACTGAAAAAGACATTTAGCCTTTGATGGTGAGGCGCGCAGCAAAAAAATCCTTGCTTTTTATGGTCCTGCACCACAGTGAAACACGGCTTCCGTGAGAATCAGCAATCAAATCAGCTCTGTTTGTTTGCCATGAACTAAAACAATACTGCTGATTGTGTTCTTCACAGAATGTGATCAGCTAGTGCTGAGTTTCTCACGAAAGACCTTCATGAACATCTGCGTTTTCCAGCCCTGCTGTGACACGTCCAGTTATTAGAGGGACAGTTCACCCAAAAATAACAAATTGTCATCATTTACACAAAATAAGACACTTGGAAGAATGTTGGTAATCAAACCGTTGCTTGACCTCACTGACTTCCACATTATGCAAAAGAAAAATACAGTGCAAGTCAATGGCTACCAGCAACAGTTTGGTGTCTCACATTCTTCAAAATATCTTTTGTGTTCAGCAGAAGAAAGAAATTCATGCAGGTTTGAAACAACATGAGGGTGAGTACCTGATGACAGAAAGATCATTTTTGGGTAATCTGTCCCTTTAAGACTTTTTTCACATAATCACATAAATGTGACCCTGGATCACAAAACCAGTCATAAGGGTCAATTTTGTGAAATTGAGATTTATAGATCAGCTGAAAGCTGAATTAATAATCTTTCCATTGATGTATGGTTTGTTAGGATCGGACAATATTTGAAAATCTGGAATCTGAGGGTGCAAAAAAATCTAAATATTGAGAAAATCATCTTTAAAGTTGTTCAAATGAAGTTCTTAGCAATGCATATTACTAATCAAACATTAAGTTTTGATATATTTACGGTAGGACATTTACAAAATATCTTCATGGAACATGATCTTTACTTAATATCCTAATGATTTTTGGCATAAAAGAAAAATTGATAATTTTTAGTCATACAATGTATTGTTGGTTTTGCTACAAATATCCCCCAGCGACTTAACACTGCTTTTGTGCTGCAGGGTCACAGATACGGACGGTCTCAGATGCTGTTTCAGAATATCGTCTTGTTTTCTGGTTGCTCGCTGCTTTTTTTGGTTGAAAACATTGTTTTGCAGCAGATTGCAGTTTAGCCTTGTTTAATCTGTTTTGTGTGCACTGATATTAAGATCTGACAACACTGATAATATCTTCCCTGTAGAGACACACAAACACAAACCGGCTTTAATAAATGTTGCGCACACAGACTGAACTCAGGCTTGGGAGAGATCAGTAAAAAAACTGAACAAAACAAAAACTCTGCCATAATTTTATTAAAATATATTTATTTAATACTACGTAAATCCATTAACATATTCATTGACATATCCCTTACTGATATAAAATTTGTATTTAACTTCATTTGGAGTATTACTTTATTGCACAATGCACATTTCTTAATATTATGCCTAAAATGTGTTTTAATATCACTATTAAATAAAAAAGGATTTCTGTATAATATCAGTCTTTAAATGCAAGATATTTAAACTGTAGCACAAGCAATGCTTCAGTATTTCTTTAGTTGGACTTCTGCACAATTAAAGTGCATTAAGTAAAAAATGAGTTGCTCTAGTTTAGCAGAGTTCAGGTAAAGCCAGTTCAGAACACCAAAAGTACACCATTAAGCAACTTGCAGAATACATGGCACAAGATAAATGTATCCGTTCTGGATCCTGAACCTCACTGACCACATCTTTGATGCTTTATCTGAAACTAAAGCCATGTATTTGATGATAAATGACCATCTAGAGCGGCAGGATTCTGGATAAACTGAGAATGGACTGAGAGTGAATACAGACATCACTAATCTCCCTCCATGATTCTGAACTAGACACAATAACGGGTCGTCTACTACTGTAGAAGTTCTAGTAATTGCTGCAGTCTATTTATAAAAGATTCAATATTCAACAGAAAATAAATAAGCTGAAGAAATGATTCAATGACTCGCTCGCTCGTAAAGACTTCACATGTTTCCTTCCTGAATAAATCAAACGTTTTTTGAACCAATCTCTGTTTTAAGTCACTTGTTGCACCTGCTGGTGTTTCGCTGTGAATGATACAATCTTTATTTGAAGCTGATTTACTGGCAGAGCTTATATCTGAACTGTACACTTTTATCCCAGTACTTCTGTGATTGTTTGAATGTTTGTAACACAGAAAGAACGATACAAATACTTTATAAAGCTGCTTTATATACTGTTCTCTGCTCAGGTGAACGCAGATGTGAATGTCACAGTGTGAGTCGATGCCACTGCTGCCATTACAGCCTGTTTGTGTTTCATTAGGAACTTAGTCTAGATGAACTAACTTAAGAATCAAGCTTCTTTACTGGCTCTTTAGATGACTAAAATAGTTCTTTAAAAAAGAAATGGTTCTTTTAAGAGCTGGTCCCTGGAAGGTTCTTCTACAGCATCACTGCAGACAAAAGCCTTCATTTATAATAGTGCAACTCAAAGTAAATCAAAGGACTGAAGAACAGAAACCTGACAGAATGGATGAAGTGTGAATATGATCATGCAGAACTGAAGATGACTGAATCAGTGTAGCTCAGATACACGAACACGCCTCCGGATGAAATGTTTTATTACAAAACGTCTTTGATAAAAAGGAATAATTTACATGCATTCGTCCTGTATTTTAGACATCAGTGTCGACCTTCTGGTCGTGAACCTTTTAAAAATCGACCTTCACAAAAAATACAGGAGGGAAAGAGCATCTACGCACAAGAAGAATCATCAAATGCGTTCTTTTCGTGTAGATTTGTAATGTTCATTTTACATCATGTTAGATAATAACACTGCTATACACTATTTAATATAAAAAATGACATTTCAGAATATAGCAATTAAAACAAAAAACAGCGTCTGAAGGAAAGCGCAGACAGATAAACCTCGCTCTCTTCTTATTTCACTCGAGGTTATTTGAGCAGATAGTTTGATTCGTATATTCAGTTCAGCAGCATTGAGTTGAAGAGAGTGAACTTTATCTGGACTCTGCACATGCATTTGGACGCTTGGATGCGACCGATTTTAATCAAAATCACAATTTAGACAGAAATGCATTTCACATTTAAATCTTCACATTATGCGCAGGCTTCGTTCATCGGAGGAAACCCAGCCTTCTCATCACCAGAGTCTAACGCGCTGTGACGCGCACCTGATCGCCAAGCGACGCTTCCATCCAAAGACTTCTGCGCAAAAACATCGCATAAAGCAGCGTTTCCATCCAACGAGTCAAAGAGAACAAAACCGTCACTTCCTGATAAACTGGCACTAAATATCACTAAGAAAAGTAGGAGAAGCCACTGAATATAATAATTTGCGCCTCAGAGCGAGCAGACGAAACACAATAAATGCTGTCACTGCTTTCAGAGGCGGATGCTGCTGTTTGGGAACGCAGTCGTTTAAGACGATTATACAGAAATACTTTGATGACAGACTTTACTCAGGCTTTTCAGAACAACATTTCAGATGCTGTGACCGAGATCGGTCCGCTGCTAGTCGAGTTATCCCGTCACATGACTTTTTAGTGGAAATGATTCGGTAAATGTGTTTCCATCGTAGTTTATATGCGTAAAGTTGATCCTACTCAACCGTGCGCATACGTTTTTTATGCGCATTTTTAGAATCTATGAGCATCTTGGCGTTTCCATCCGGTGAGATATTATACAAACAGGTGGATGGAAACATAGCTTGTGAAAATCGCGTCACTTTACACGCGAATCACGGCGTCGCGCAGCCGCGTGCGGTACTGATCCAGCCAGTTCCGGAGCTCGGAGATCCGGTAGCCCTCCGGTCCTCTGCCGCCCTGATACACCACCTTCCCGTCCTGGACGATGTAGAGTCTGTCGAAATACGCTCCGTACGCGCTGTTGCACGAGTTCTCCATGCTGTCTGCGACTATCGCGACGCCCGGCGCCTCCCGCGCCATCAGCCGCGCCGCGCGCAGCCTCTCCTCCAGACTCCGGTGCTTGAGGATCTGATACGGAGCGTCAGAACTGACCCAGCCGTCGGACGGGTGCGCCTCCTCGATGTAAATCACCAGCGCGTCGGCGACGTCCGCGTACTGGAGCACGAGCCGCTGGAACGCCTTGAGACGCGTCATGAACGGCGGTCAGCTGCAGCTTCCGAAATTCAGCAGCAGCGGCCTCTGAGCGCAAGCGAAGTCCAGCACGCGTCTGCGCGTCGGGTCCGCGAGCGGAACCACTGCACTGTTGGGCGCGTCGCGGCCGAGACGCGCGGACTTCATCCAGTCCAGCTTGTGTCCGTGGAAAACCGCTTTGAGAGACTCCCAGCTGAACATGCGGCTGCTGTCGGAGATGCACAGCGGAGGGTCCTCGTCCTCCTCCTCACTCCTCAGATGGAACAAAACTCTTTTTCTCACGCACAGAAAATCAAGACACCACAGCATGAACGCGGCGACGAGAAAACGCGGCAGGATCACCAAACACGCCAGCGCGTTTTTCAGCGCCTTCGCCGCATTCATGATCGATCCCAGAAGAGTTTCTGGTGTTCAGCGGCTCAACTTCCCTTTTATGTGATGAATGAATGTCAGTCAGTCACTCCGCCTCCAAACACACGCTGGAACACACCGAGGCGCATCACTCATATTCCGAAATGCCATTCCGTGGAGGAACGGAGCGCCGCGCAAACACAAAGCGTCTCCTGTTAACGTTAAAACTCTTGATGGCTTCAGAAGTTCTCGTCAGTCCACTTCAGGAGCTGTAGCAGCGCACGGACGCTCGCGAATGACTCCCTGACGCGCTGCGAAAGTTCCTATGATCTGAATGATAAGTGATTGAGCCGGTGGGCATCAGTCGATCATCTGAAGACAGCAGACGGCGCTAACCCTCTGATCTTCAGCCGGATCAAGCGCGCAAACCACTGCGCATTCACTGCCGCGCATCACAAGAGTTTCCATCATGCACTATTTCAGCTCATCGATGCATTGTGCCCTGCTGAAAAAAACAAACACAACATAGAAACCATCACAGAATTTGTAATGGTTTTACTGGTTATAATGGAAACTCTAATGGTCCCTGTGGGTTTCCACTGGTAATTGGGCACCTGCTATTGGTGGCTTGTTAACACCACTGAATCCTAATGAAATATGTCATCCTGGAGCACAAAACCAGTCGTAAGGGTCAATTTCTCTGAAATCTGAATAAATAATCTTTCCATTGATGTATGGTTTGTTAGGATCGGACAATATTTGAAAATCTGGAATCTGAGGGTGCAAAAAAATCTAAATATTGAGAAAATCATCTTTAAAGTTGTTCAAATGAAGTTCTTAGCAATGCATATTACTAATCAAACATTAAGTTTAGATATATTTACGGTAGGACACTTACTAAATATCTTCATGGAACATGATCTTTACTTAATATCCTAATGATTTTTGGCATAAAAGAGAAATGTATAATTGTGACCCATACAATGTATTGTTGGCTATTGCTCAAGACTGGTTTTGTGCTCCAGGGTCACATACAGAAGAATAAGTGCATAGTGTATAGTTTGTAATTTGGGACAATTTTACAGCTGTAGCACAGCAAATGCTTTTTAATGTCCAGGAGGCTGACACTACTGTTCACACGCATCAAGTGTGCTATACACTTTCAAGCAGTTTAGTTTGGAGTCGCTGCATGAGGTGCTGTCATTTACTGTGTCCTAAAACATTCATTCATCAACAATATACGAATCAAAACATGATTGGCCAAATAAAAAAGTCCAGTCATACATAAGTGTTATCCATCCGTCTAAACTCTGTGTGCGGTCTTCAAAGGACAGCATGGAATTGAATCAAATGGAATCGAGAGCTTGTGAATTCATGATTCAATAAATCATTGCTTTTGAAGAAACTGATTGAATGAATGATTCGGATGACTCTCTCATAAAGACTTGCTTCATTCCTTAAATAAATCAGTGTTTTTGTTTTTAGCATTTCTTATTTGAATAGAAAGCTATAGTGTTGACGGTAGTTATTGTTTCACACACATGATCAGGGCGTTAATCTAAAAACAGCCGTTGCTTTACGTGACAGCCGTGCATTACTGGATCCCCTTTCAACCTAAACATGTATGATTCTGCACACCGTATCATATTGCGCTTTAAATATGTCGCAGGTTAAGTTCATAAGTTCAGAATGCATTCTATGATGTTCAAACAACATTTAGCCAGACGAAAATAGGACACACTATTAGTACAGACAGAGTGAGTGTTCATATGCGCGGTGTATGTTACATGTGAATATCCACAGGAGCACGTCTGTGACGGATGCCAGCGAAGCCACTACCGCACTTCATGCATTATATTCATATTTGCAAATATGCACGTAAACTCTATATGTGACCTGGAGCACAAAACCAGTCATAAGGGTACATTTTGTGAAATTGAGATTTATGCATCATCTGAAAGCTGAATAATAATCTTTCCATTGATGTATGGTTTGTTAGGATAGAACAATATTTGAAAATCTGGATCAGCCCCCATCCCTGAGGTTGCAAAAAAAAATCTAAATATTGAGAAAATCACCTTTTAAATTTGTCCAAATTTAGTTCTTAGCAATGCATATTACTAACAAACAATTTAAGTTTTGATATATTGACGGTAGGAAATTTACAAAATATATTCAAGGAACATGATCTTTACTTAATAACCTAATTATTTTTGGCATAAAAGAAAAATGTATAATTTTGACCCATTCAATGTATTTTTGGCTATTGCTACAAATATCCCCCAGCGACTTAACACTGCTTTTGTGCTGCAGGGACACATATTTATGAAAACCGAGGTGAGCGTCTGAACTGCCCGTCATGATGAGACTCAAGAGCAGCAGCTTTTGTCATTCAGTCATGTAAAGAGTGTAAAACCCATCCGGTATCTGCTGCTGCAACCTCACACACGTCTCCAAGACGGAAAAGAGACAAACAGAGCTTTCACATTATGATGAAACTCACTCTGAAGACTCTTTCAGAAGAAACAAACCCTTCTTTCGCTTAATGGATTCTTCCCAAACAGCTTAAAAGTCCATGCGTACAAACATAATCAGGCTGTTGAGATAGCTGAGATTTCTTAGGCTATTATTTGTGAAAACAACAAAAAAAAATCTTCTTTCATCGTGGCATTCTTCAGGATAAAGAGAACACATAATCATGTCAGAGGAACAAGACTGTATGTCTAGATGCATGGTCTCGGGCTTCAGATGAAAGCGGCGTTTTCTCTGTAAACTGGATTATGGTGTTTCCATGGAAGCAGCTTCTTCTTCTCTCTGTTCTTCTGACAGTCATGAGTTCATTCTGCTGAATGCGTGTTGCTTATCTTTGTTTCTTCACTTAATTTAAGGTTTGCTGTTCCAAAAAGAGGAATGCAGCATCAGTGCAAAATCAGAACTACATGATCTTCATCTTGACTGCAGTCCTTCAGAAGCATCTTTGTTCTCATCTGAGTCAAGTCACCTTTATTTATATAGTGCTTTTAACAATACAGATTGTGTCAAAGCAGCTTTACAGTTTTAATTAGTGTGTAATAATGCAAAAGGACAATAGTAAACACTCAATTTTCAGTTAAAGGCAGTTCATCATTGAATTCAGTGATAGTCATCGTCCAGCTCAGTTCAGTTTAAATAGTCTCTGTGCAATCAAGTCCACGATATCGCTGGATATTAAGTGTGTGTTTGGTGACTGTGAGGATTCACGGCTGAGATTGGCATCCACAAACCCCGTCCAGATCTGCAATTTCCAGTCTGATCTCTCAGTTTAGCATGTGCTTATGCGTGTTTCTTCAGGAATGATTGATTTATTCTCTGGGCCTCTGTCTCTCCGCTGCGCTGCTTGGCTTGTAACCCAGTTACCTTCTATAAACCGAGCTGGCTCTTGGCAGCGGCGCTGGGTTTATCCGAGGACAGCGAGCTGGAAAATCACCCAGTGCGATCCGCAGGCTTACTGAGGTGGCTCAGGTCCAGCGCTGATGAAACACCATGAAGGCTGTCACCGGCAAACTGTCATCGCAGCCGCTTCATCATCCTGCAGCGTTTCTTCCACAGACTTTGATTCCCAGCGTCCCTCGCTCAGCTCCCGCTCCACTCACATGAACCAGTGTTTCTCAGCAGCCGCAGTCACAAAGGACACATCTGATAATCCCACAGTCACGAGGCTCTTTGATCCATGTGCATTTTTCTCTCTAACTCAATGGCTCTGCGTTTTGTACAAAGATGCGCACGTTTCTGTGGCGTCCTGAGAAATATGTCACTCTCGTGTGCCACTGTACACAGCAAGATGAGTGCATTATGCGCAGTGTTGGGGAAAGTTAAATTTGACCAAATTGCTGAAGACACCCAGATTTACCAAGCCTTATCTCCAAATGACTACAGCCCCATTGACTCCCTCTGCCAATGCATTGATGAAATTAACAGTTGGATGTGCGAGAACTTTCTTCAGTTAAACAAGGAAAAAACCGAAGTCATTGCATTTGGAAACAAAGATGAAGTTCTCAAGGTGAATGCATACCTTGACTCTAGGGGTCTAACAACTAAAAATCAAGTCAGGAATCTTGGTGTGATTCTGGAGACAGACCTTAGTTTCAGTAGTCATGTCAAAGCTGTAACTAAATCAGCATACTATAATCTCAAAAACATTGCAAGAATTAGAGGTTTTGTTTCCAGTCAAGACTTGGAGAAACTTGTTCATGCCTTTATCACCAGCAGGGTGGACTATTGTAATGGTCTCCTCACCGGCCTTCCCAAGAAGACCATTAGACAGCTGCAGCTCATCCAGAACGCTGCTGGCAGAATTCTGACTAGAACCAGAAAATCTGAGCATATTACACCAGTCCTCAGGTCCTTACACTGGCTTCCAGTTATATTTAGGATTGATTTTAAAGTACTTTTACTCGTTTATAAATCACTCAATGGCCTAGGACCTAAATATATAGCAGATATGTTCACTGAATATAAACCTAACAGAGCACTCAGATCATTAGGATCGAGTCAGTTAGAAATACCAAGGGTTCACACAAAACAAGGGGAATGTGCTTTTAGTTATTATGTCGCCCGCAGTTGGAATCAGCTTCCAGAAGAGATTAGATGTGCTAAAACATTAGTCACATTCAAGTCTAGACTCAAAACTCATCTGTTTAGTTGTGCATTTATTGAATGAGCACTGTGCACTGTCCTAACTGATTGCACTGTGTTTTATGTATAACCATTTTCTATTTTTATCTGTTTTAAATAATTTTTAAATCAAATTTTAAATCATTTTAAAAGTTTTTAAATTCCTTGTTTTATTGTTGTGATTATTTTTTATGATTATTTTAATTCCTTTTATGTAAAGCACTTTGAATTACCATTGTGCATGAAATGTGCTATATAAATAAGCTTGCCTTGCCTTTAAAAGTAATGCGTTACAATGTTGCATCACTCCTACAAATCGTACCTAAGTCTGTCCCTTATTTACCTTTTGTGGAAAGTAATGCTTACGTTTACTTTTGATACTCTTAAATCTGGGCAGGGCTTGCTGTGTTAGTTTTTAATATAAAAAGTTCTTCTTTTAGGAATGTAAAAGCGCTTTCACAGCAGAAGTGACGTGAATACGGCTCAGGCTGAAGGAAATGTGAATTCTGGTCTGTACCACAAGTATAGGGCGTCCGCTCACACTAATCACATGAAGAATATGCCGCAGAATAAGGAAGTTCACACGATTCGCAATAACTAAATGAACCAAATGTGTATTTTGCTTATTAGTATGTTTGAATTGGATCATCAAAGGTCAGCACTGAAGACATTGGTTAATAAAACGGGATGAAATACATAAAGGATATTTGCGTTGTTTAACATTTAATTATTGCAGGATTGCATCATATTCTGAGTTTGCGTTTGACAGTGTTTATTGATTGTGAGGAGCACTGAATGTGTTTGTGTGCAGTGAGATGAGTAAACACATGTTGATATTGAGTCTAGAGCTACAGTAACATCACGTTCACACAACACTCTGCATTTACTCCTGATTTCTGTCACCATGGCAATACCAGAGCTGTCACTCAACACATGGAAACAAAGTAACTGCTGGTACTGATTTCAAAAAGTAACTCCGATATCTCCTTCTAAATTAAAAAGTACTGCGTTATAGTTACTTGAAAAAAGTAATGTGATTATGTAACTTGCGTTACTTGTAATGCGTTCCCCCCAACACTGATTATGGGATGCACTTCCATCTCACACTATTAAACCAATGCACTTACATATAAAAACAGAAATAAATTCATCTCTTCTCTAACTCACTTCCTAATCCAGTTGTCTAATGAATCTGGCATTGTGTATTTCGACTATTGTCGGCTCTTTGACGAATTGCTCTTTCGTAAGTCACTTTGGATAAAGCATCTGGTAAATGCATAAATCTAAATATAAATGCAAAGCAAGGCTGCACATGGGAAAACAGAATTATGGATAGAAATTATATAAAAAAATGAACAAACACTAATGTGGACGACGCTTCCAGTTCATGATGAAATACATACGGTGAAGCAACACTGCAAAAACTGAAAGTTGTAAACATGAATGTTAATGTGAATGTGTTGACACGTACAACGAAACTTTAGTCTCTTGAGTAATTCTATGAGGCACGAGCGATTATATTTCTCTTCCGTTGAAGAGCTTTGCATGATTTTACGAGCTCAGAGAGCTGGAATGAAAGGCCTGTAACCCGTCATTTCGGTCTCATCAGCTTTTATTGTTTTTCCTGAAACGAAAGACTGCTCCTAACCCTCGGTCTGGAGATCTGCACTGATTTATTCGTGTCACAGTGACTATCTACATTCTCACCTCATGAAAACATTTCCAAACGGGCACATCGCTTGAAGAACTTATTTAATGTCGTAAACCGATATGAATAAGCAGACTTCTGAGAGTGTGTGTAATACTAGTTTGAAATTGACCTGATCTAAATAGCCAGTCAGAATGGTTTCTATAAAGCATATTCTCCTGCAAAGAACACTTTTCAAATGCTTTAATTTTCCTCATGACTGTTATTTGTAACATTCACCAGAAAACTCAGTGTTTTGGGGCCCGATGTTCAGAAGCTCAAAGTCTGTAAGCAGATTTTCAGCACAAAACAATCAAAGCCTTTAATTTCCCGCGGAATAATCTGAATAATCTTGCATTAACAGCTGGACGAAACACCTAATCTAACCTCCTAATTACAGGCTTGCATCATAACCACACTTTGACTAAAGAGTCTAGACAGAAAAACAACACAACACTATAATGATTGTTAGTGACTGAAGTGTTAGATCGTAGATGTTTCCGTTATAATAATCATAATCGCTCATGTGATCTCAAGCATTAACATTTTTGGGTTTTGGGGCCGGATGGTTGTGCTGACGTTGAGTTTTATATTGGGTTAAACACTGCAGGGGGCGGACCCAGATGAAAATTAACAAATGCATTAATTGTTTAATGAATGTTTTACTTCATTGGAATGGTACACAACTTGGTAAAGGTTTTGGAACTTGCTATGTGAACATAGGCTAAATGGTCCTGAAAAAAACAGTCACACAAAAATGACAGCATTGGAAATGAATGGGAAACACATTTCATCTAGTGGAAACTTCTGGTACTGCAGCCAAACCAAATCTGACTATGCTGATTGTTGCTGTTTTGTGATCTCAACCTCAAATTTGGAGCACAACCTGTTTAGATTTATGTCTTTGATTTTCTTGCCGTTTTAGAGAAAATTTTTCATATACATTTTTAAAATAGCATTTTCTAGCCTTTTTTCATAATAATAAACTTAAACGTCTATAGCCTTTTTTTTTGTTGCTCCATTTTTAAAAACTTTTCCACTTCGGCAATCATCTGATATGTGTATTCTTTAAAAAGAGACCAAAAACTTAAGTCTTAATAAGTGCTCCAAAGCATTCAAGATTTACGATAGTTTAAGTTTTCAGGTCTGTTCTTAAAAAGTGGTTAACGGGTAATAAATGGATCATAACTATTCCTAACTACGCCATCAGTATAAATTAGTACCATTAAAATCTCCCAAAAATACAAAATAATAACTAAACAATATTATCAAACTAAAATATAGTACATTCGTTTCATTGAATGTACCTCGCCACACGAGGAGCACCAGGGTTATTTACATGTAAATTATTTATATTTGTATTCACATTTGCTCAAGAGTCAAACACGACGCTCTTTTGACGCACGGCTGAGTCTAGACTGAATCAAGAATCACCACAAGGACTAAAATGCCACATAACATCCCGAACAACACACTGGCATGGGATCTTTTTGTTTTTCAAATAATTGATCTCTGTCCCATGTTGATCCAAATAAGTTCAAACTGTGTTTTTAACGCCAGACAGACACAATTCATGAATCCAGCGAAGAGTTGAAATCATCCTGAACAAGCAAAACATTTGCCTGCACTTGAAAACATCAAACCTTGATTTAAACATTTGTTGTCATGATGACTAAGTAACTGATACATTTTAAAAATGAAAGATGAAACCTCCCACAGTGTAAAATTGTGAATGTAAAGTTTTACAATAAGTTCTCATTTGGTAAAATGACTTAACATGAACTAACAATATCGCAAAGCGCATTAACTAATGTTAACAGACACAACTTTTGATATTAAAATGTATCAATAAATGTTGGGATTAACATTAACTAAGATTCATAAATTCTGCAGAAGAATTGGTCATTGTTAGTTTGTTAACTTATGGATTTAACAAATTAAACCTTATTGTACCAAAATATTTTTTATAAAGTTGTAAATAAAGATTGTAAAAGAAGAATCACACTTCAGCCATTCTATTTAAACATTATCTGTGTCCCTGCAGCACAAAAGCAGTGTTAAGTCGCTGGGGGATATTTGTAGCAATAGCCAACAATACATTGTATGGGTCACAATTATACATTTCTCTTTTATGCCAAAAATCATTAGGATATTAAGATCATGTTCCATGAAGATATTTTGTAAATGTCCTACTGTAAATATATCAAAACTTAATGTTTGATTAGTAATATGCATTGCTAAGAACTTCATTTGAACAACTTTAAAGATGATTTTCTCAATATTTAGATTTTTTTGCACCCTCAGATTCCAGATTTTCAAATATTGTCCGATCCTAACAAACCATACATCAATGGAAAGTTTATTTATTCAGCTTTCGGTTGATGCATAAATCTCAATTTCACAAAATTGACCCTTATGACATGACTGGTTTTGTGCTCCAGGGTCACATATGTTTCATTCAATAAGTTACTTGCCACTTCTTTGAAATAATTTGTGAAATTGCTACATTGTGTGAAAATCCTTTCCAGGTAAACCCCATTCCATGGGTTTGTGTGTCTCAGCTGAGCAAACGCTTGCTTTGAAACAATCGAGCGATGTTCTCCGAAGGATTCCCTGTGATCGTCGAGTTTCTCACCGCGACTGGAATGCAAATATAACACCACTGCAGACGCACTGCAATCCGCTTTCAAACGCAGGATATTAATGCAAGCGATGTGAACATGCCTCGCATCTCCTGAAGACTTCATGCTCACAGCAGAAGCTTTCATATGCATACTGGAACTTCCACTCACTTTCCCATATTTGAATCTTAAATAATTTCACCCACTCAAATAATAGTTTCTCCCATGAGAGAAAACTTCATCTTCTCTAGCTAAAGTGTTCATTGTTTCAGATATACTCAGTATTTCAGATATATTTAGACGTGTTTTCCCCGAACACACACACACACTGACAAATGTCTGCCAGATTCCAGGAGGTCAAAGGCCAACATGTGCGCCCTATGAAGTGCACTCACTGACCAGCTTCATGTGTAACACAATCTGCTGCACATCAGAAACGGTTTCACACAAGCAGACAGAATGACTGATGACTTCAGAAACTGATGTGTGCTTGCTTTTTTGCATGTGCTACACAAGTGTTTTCCGACTCTGCATTTAGAATATTTTGATAAACTAGCATGCATTTATGTATATGTATTTCTGTGTTGATGCAAACGCCGGTCAGACCATCAGTGCAGGTAAAGTGTGTCTGATATTTCGTCACATGTCGGTTGCCATGGGAGATAAAGTCCCGTCTGTCTCTCCAGCAAATCAGCGTTTTCATTTTCAGAGGAAATGAGCAGCTTTATTATGTGCTGCTTATGCAATCAAACTGTGTGTGTGTGTGTGTGTGAGTGTGTGTGTGTGTGAGAGTGTGTGTGTGTTTGGTGTGTGTTTGTGTGTGTGTGTTAGAGTGTGTGTGAGAGTGTGCGAGAGTGAGTGTGTGTGAGAGTGTGTGTGTGTGTGTGTGTGTGTGGGTGTGTGTGTGTGTGTGTGTGTGTGTGTGTGTGTGTGTGTGTGTGTGTGTGTGTGTGTGTGTGTGTGTGAGAGTGTGTGTGTGTGTGTGTGTGTCTGTCTGGTGTCTCTGGTGTGTGTGTGTGTGTGTTTGTCTGTGTGTTGTGTGTGTGTGTGGAGAGTGGGTGTGTGTGTTTCTGTGTGTGCGTCTGTGGTGTGGTTTGTGTGGTGAGAGTGTGGGTGTGTGTGTTCTGTGTGTGTGTGTGTGAGAGGTTGTGTGTGTTGTGTGTGTGTGTGTGTGTGTGTGTGTGAGAGTGTGTGTGTGTGTGTGTGTGTGTGTTTGTGTGTGTGTGTGTGTGTGTGTGTGAGAGTGTGTGTGGTGTGTCTGTCTGTTTGTGTGTGTGTGTGTGTTGTGCGAGTGGTGTACGCGTTTTTGTGACCAATGAGGACATAAATTTGTATAATGACTATTATTACAAGGAGAAGGTGACTTTTCAGGACGTACCCCAGTCCCCATTTCAAAACGCTTATAAATCCACCGAATGGAGTGTATGAAAATCTGAAATAGCAATAAAGTCTCCTGTGAGGGGTAGGTTGTAGGGTATGGGTTTGTGTAGGGCAATATAAATCTGTTCTGTAACAGATAAACCATACCTTATGGAGATCCCCACTTTTCAAAAATGAACCTGTTTGTCTGTGGTGGTGTGTGTGTGTGTGTGTCATTTGTGGGTGTGTGTTTGAGTGTAAGTGGGTGTTGTGTGTGTGGTGTGTGTGGTGCTGTGGTGTGGTGTGTGTGTGTGTGTGGTGTGAGTGTGTGTGTGTGTGTGTGTGTGTCTTTGTGTGTGTGAGTGTTGTGTGTGTTGTGTGTGTGAGTGTGTGTGTTTGTTTGTGTGTGTTTTTGTGTGTGTGTGTGGTGTGTGTGTGTCTGTGTGTGTGTGTGTGTGTGGGGAGTGTGTCTGTGTTGTGGTGTGGGTGTGTGTGTGTGAGTGTGTGTGTGTGTGTGTGTGTGTGATTGTGTGTGGTGTGTGTGTGTGTGAGTGTGTGTGGTTGTGTGTGTGTGTTTGTGTGTGTTTTTGTGTGTTTTTGTGTGTTTTTGTGTGTGTGTGTGGGGGTGTGTGTGTCTGTGTGTGTGTGGTGTGAGTGTGTGTGTGTGTGTGTTGTGAGTGTGTGTGGTGTTGTGTGTGTGTGTGTGTGTGGTGGGTGTGTGTGTGAGTGTGTCCCTGGGTGGTTGTGTGTGTGTGTGTGTGTGTGTGTGTGAGGGTGTGTGTGTGTGGGTGTGTGTGTTTGTGATAGGCTCGGTCCTCTATAATAAACTCGCAGCGCTATCGTGTCTCTCGTCACTGTCAGACAGACAGGTTTGAGCAGTGAGACGCAGACGGTCGGAGCGCATGCGCACTGCTCTGAGGTCGAATGAGGGACAACCACCTCCTTTATTCGTGTACGATAGCAGCACATTCTTTCTAAACAGCTTTTCACCATGCATATCTTTTCAAAGCAGCTTTACAGAAAATCACGATGCTAATGTTTATAATATCTTCATATCATGTAGTCGCATTTATCAGATTAGAGCTGGATGATGATATAGTTACATTTTGCAACTTTATAAACAATTAGTTGAGATTCGCTATATATTATAGGCCTATCGCTTTATGTGAGTGCATGCATGCGGATAAAGCTGAGCTGGATATACATATATCATCATACATATGATATGATATTAGTGAGCTCATCTTATAGACTGTCATTGTTTTTATATCAGGTTAATAATATTTTCTATATCCTAACAGACACAGAAACCAGTGCAAATAGCTAGATTTACTCATCTAAATAGGGACATTTAATAGTTTGTGTATATTTGAATGAATAAGTGCATTCTACAGACCGAGCCGAACCAGGGCAGTCATGATCTGATCTGACAGATGAAGGCCTCAGACTCAGTCTGTCGTGTTCTGGAGGAGTCTGAGGGCTCTGCTCTCTGCAGGAGTCTCTCCATCTGCTGCCCATCACCTGACGCTCCTCTGATCACAGAGAAAGAGGAGGAGAAATATTAGCGCACTGACACAGATCGCTGTTCATGTTCAGCTCTTCTTCTTTCTAATACATCTGGTTGAACATGATTCCAGTGGCACTTGAACATGATGCGCCAATATAGAGGTGTGTGCATGTGTTAACTCCACCTCTTTGAGAACTTGAACACTTTAATTGCCTCTGTGTGAAACAAGGGACATTCTAAAACGCTTAACGTGGCTTAATGCGTTAAGACAGTGTGTTTGAAAGACCAAACTCAGTAAACACAAGATCAATAAAGCATACTATATACAGACAAGCAGAGCCTATAATAAAACAGTTTTAATGCATGCACATTGATGTTTTCCTATGGGAAGAAAACGCTTAACGTGTTATTAAACGCATTGTGTTCGTATCCTGGACTCATCTGCTTGTCTGTACATAGTATGATTTATTAATAACCTGCTTACAGAGTTAGGTCTTATAAACACTGTCTTAATGCATTAGGCCACGTTAAGTGAATGTCCCTGAAACAATGCTTTTATAAGGTTATTCCTCTCCGTCCAAACACAGCGTGCGCACTAATCTAACTGATATTTTAAAGAAAAGAAATGCGTTTTTGTGGATTTTAATGTTCATTTATAACTCTATAATTAGTTTTCTCGCCTAAGTACAGCAGCTAACTACTAGTAAACGCTGCTGCGTGTTTCTGAGAGTCACAGCTAATTTAATATCTAAATAATTATTATTATATAAATAAATAATAGTAATGCAATCCGCGCATTTGTAGTTGAAACATTCTTCAACACTTGTAGCTACATGGAACGATCTGTAAGACTAATTTGATCCAACAAAGTAATCATCTGATCTGAAGAAACACTGGAAGCTCGTATAATGACAGCTGAGCTCGTCGTGTCACGTCCTGATGTTTGTGAACGAAAGAAGACAAGAAATCTGGCAACGAGTTGACAATAAAACAGTGTCGATATGTGATCTGTCTATAATTACACACCAACCATCAAGCGTTTCAGGCTAGATTTACTGCAGAACCCCGATGAGCAGTTCAGTCATCATCCTTATCTTTATTTCATCACTTATATAGAAATAAAGTCTTGACTGCTTGTTTATCATAAGCAGGTTTTCACTGAAGTCAAACCCTGAGGGTCACATTAAAACCACACATCTGTGACTGAAGCACCTGCATTTAAACTCAGATCATGAGGACCATTCAGAATCAGAGAGAGCTTCATTCCTTCCAGTCAGTTAGAAGTTACTTCTAGTGAGGCTTTATTGTGTTGTTCAGGGGTGACACTGAAGTTCATGCATCAAACCTTCAGCCTTTCACTTACCAACCCTTGCTCATCAGTGGATGCTCTGCAGTGGATGGGTGCCATCAGAACGAGAGCTGATAAAAACATCACAGTAATCCACAGCACTCCAGTCCATCAGTGAACATCTGGAGAAGACAAAAGCTGAAACCTCCAGCATTAAGACGCTTTTAACTAACATACCATAGAGTCCATAATCCATAATAACTCTTCCTCCAGTGAAAAAGTGCATCTGCTGTTGTCTCTCACATCAGAATCCAGACACATATTAGTTTAGAGCTGTTTAAACGCTGCTTGATCTGTGCAGATTTCTCTCCTGATTCACACCAGAACACTGACTCACTGGAGGAAGAGTTATTATGGATAGAGGACTCATATTTTAGTAAATCGTCTTAATGATGGATTTGTTTCTTTTGTCTTCTCAAGATGTTAACTGATGGACGGGAGTGCTGTGGATTATTGTGATGTTTTTATCATCTTTTTGGACTCTCATTCTGACGGCACCCATTCACTGCAGAGCAGGCCTATTGCAGAACCCTGAGCAGTGCTCATTTCTACAGGTTGCTGTTAAATGTAACGAACACAAACTGATAACAGAAGAGTTTATATCTGCAGGTCTTTCTCTCGATTAATAACTGAGAAGTGAGAACATGGACTCACTGATTGGTTTACGTTGGAACGGTTGTGATGAGATTGTTAGCAGCTCTGGAGAAGCAGACGTTATAAACGCCGTCATCGTGCAGGCAATGACTTCAAAGCTGCCCAGAATTTACAAATGACTCTCACAGCCCTCTGATTATGATGGATCAGCCTCTTTACTGTAAATCACATCCAACACTGTTTGTCAAGATGGCTTCTGTCCTGCTTTACTGTCAGCTCTTTCTGACGTGTGCTCATAAATCTTCATCTAATATCCCAGACCCTAAATAACTTGGAAGTATTTTGGTTAATTAATCAATATATACAGTATTAATCCTTCAAATAATGTACAAGAGGTTGTGTTATATACAGTAGTGAAGGGCGCTTGTTAGACAAAACCAAAATATTAACTACACACACACATTTACTTAGCTATCTAAATGGGGACTCTCCATAGGTGTAATGGTTTTTATACTGTACAGACCGTATATTCTATTGCCCTACACCAACCCTACCCCTAAACCTACCCCTCACAGGAGACTTTCTGCATTTTTACAATTTAAAAAAAACTTTGTTTACTTTATTTTTATACCAGTTTTACAAATAAGGATGTCCCCAAAGGGAGATGTTTGGAGATTTTGTCAGGTTTAGCTCACTTTTGGGTACAAATTTGTCCCCAAAATATGGTTAAGTAGGTACACACACACACACACACACACACAAACACAAACACAAACCACACACACACCACGCAAACACAAACACAAACACAAACAACCCACACCCACCCACACACACACACCAAAACACACACAAACACAACACAAACACACACCACACACAACACACACACAAAACAAACACAAAACACACACACACACACACACACACCACACCCCCCAACCAAACACAAACACAAACACAAACCACACACACAAACTCACTCAGCACCAACTGCACACACACACCACGGCACACCACACTCAGACAACACACAAACACGCACACACACACACACACACACACACACACACACACACACCCACACACACACACACACACACACACACACACACACACCAAAACACAACAAACACGACACACAACCCCACACCACACCCACACAAACACACACAAACACACCCGACACACACACACACACCACACCCCACACCACACACACACAAACAACACGCGCACGCACGCACGCACACGCACACAGCACACACACTCACACACAACACACACACCCCGTCCCAGCACAAAAGTAACCGTTTTTTCGTTACGGGATTTGCATTTGATAAATTTAATTTCCTTCTCGAGTCCTCAGGGCATTTTCGACCATGTTACTAAAACGGTGTTTTATTAAGCAGAGGCATGGCAGGGATTCCCAGAGGAACAAAAGACACATTCAGAACCGTGCGCGGGGGTTTGATTCCCGGTAACATCCTTAGACAAAATCGTAATATCTTTTCTATACAATAGGTAACTAGTTTTTCACTGTCCTCGCTGATCTTTCTACGCTTCATGAGGACGTTGCGCGCTGAAGCCATCACAACTCGCTGTTGTTCATGGGAACAGTTGGATGTCCTGCTTCCTTGTGTGTTACATAGAGAATTGTGTTGTGTTTTACAAAAAGTGTTTTCTGAAACTGGTTTATCTGACAAGCGCCGCTCAAAGATCATGAAACCTTCTCTGGCCAAAATATACTAAAAGCACTGTTGCAAACAGTGAGAGAAATGCATTTTTGAAATTTAAAATATCTTTAGTTCCAGCCCTCATATACCAAAATATATCTAAAAATGTATTTCAGGGGCAAGAAAACAGATTTCTAATCTTACAGCAGCCTACATTTAGGCTTGTTTGAAAATGCAGATGTGTTATAGGCTCACATGTGTTACAGATAATAACGTTTTCCTTCAGATGTGACACATGAAGCTATTTTCTGAGACTGAAATATATGGAGAGTAAAATATAGGCTATTTACTAAATATATATTTCTATTTCTAAAATGTATTTTCAAAAAATGGACAACGTATATTTGTAGAAGGGTCATTCTTCTTTCAAGATGTCTTAAAATGTGTTTCTTGCTCGAACATTTAAACTTAGACCACATTATTAGATTACATTTTGACTTTTTGAAAAAGAAATGTGTGCATTTATTCACCCATATGGAAGGTGACACCAGTGACAATTTTCATGAAAAATGCATTTTATAAAATATTTGCTGCAAGGTATGAAAGCACATGTTGTCGATCATGGTATACTCACTGAAGCAAGTAGTTTTTCACAGTTCCCTGACAACAAAGCAGCTCATGCCCGTGAGTTCAGCTACAAGCTTCATATGAAATCATGAGATGAGTTCTGATGACTGAAAAGAGACATTTCTAAATGCCATTTACATCATATATTTGATTTGTATTTTAAATGGTAGAAAAACCCAAAACATAGCACTTTCCCTCTGAACATGCAGTTTTGTGCTGTCTGGAATTCCATATAGAATATAATATTCCATGTTGATGGCTCAAGAAGGTGCAATTGTTCAAATAACATTGTTTCATTTAAAAATATAAATAAATTGTAACCCTAAAGTGTTTTTAAGTGTAATATTTCTGTAAAGGCTAGGGACAAAGAAATTTACATTTCCATAGAAAGACCCAGGAAACATATTTGCATAAATATATTCTGAAGCATATTTTAGCAATTTGAAATGCATTGAAAAATATATTTGAGACCGCCCAAAACCTCGCACTATATATCCATCAAGCCCTGTTCAATCCGGTCTATATCTATATCTACACAATCATTAGCGGCTCAGCATCCCTCACCTGCCGCCTGCTGGACAGCCGACGCCACTACCCTCGAAAGAAGTGTTCAGATATTTCATGATGTAGCCGCGACGAACATCTTTGATTCCGAACAATTCCGCGTTCAGAGAGAGAGAGAGAGGTGACGGAAACACATGGAAAGTGAATGTGAAATACACACGTGATTCCCAGTTTAACCGCTAGATGGCAGCAAAGTCCAGGAGTAAACAAACCATCATGAAGACACAAAACACGATCAAGAAACATCGAGATATACAGGAATCCAGGCGAAATACGAGCTATTGTAAAGGCCATTGTTTTGTTCATTTATAAGACTAAATACAAGGTTAAGATCTTGTAAGACCAAGTCAAAAAAGAAGAAGGAGTTCATGTGACCCTGGAGCACAAAACCAGTCATAAGGGTCGATTTTTTTTAAAATTGAGATGTATGCATCATCTGAAATCTGAATAAATCATCTTTCCATTGATGTATGGTTTGTTAGGATCGGACAATATTTGAAAATCTGGAATCTGAGGGTGCAAAAAAATCTAAATATTGAGAAAATCATCTTTAAAGTTGTTCAAATGAAGTTCTTAGCAATGCATATTACTAATCAAACATTAAGTTTTGATATATTTACTGTAGGACATTTACTAAACATCTTCATGGAACATGATCTTTACTTAATATCCTAATGATTTTTGTCATAAAAGAGAAATGTATAATTGTGACCCATACAATGTATTTTTGTGCTTCCTCACTGACAGATATTTGTTCTTGTTTTAAGCATAAACTAATTTCTTTTTGTTCAATTTATAAAACATTTTACATTTGCAGTAAATGCATCTTGATTTGAGAATGTTTAGATATTTACATTTAGGTCATAAATTAGCAGATACGATGCTTTTTACTCCAAAACGACTAAAAAAACATTTGGATGGAAATAGAAGCAATCAAAATCAACAAAAGAGCAACGATATGCAAAGATATTTGTTATATTGTGAAACAAAATCACGGGGCTGATATTGTTTTTTTTAGCAACAAAACCTTTAATGCCTACGTGACTTTTAAGGGCTCTAACGTCATATTGTGAGAAGTTGAAGGACAAAGTTTGAAGAGGTTTTTTAAGACTTTCTCACATAAACTTGTTTTGCGTTCTGCACTTAAAAAGAGACACTATGCAAAACCATATGGCCAGGACAGCATGAGCAATCAGAACGAGTATTAATAGTCTGCATTGAAAACAATGGTTTATTTAGTGCTATATTAATCATTTGTTCACATGTAAATATGTGCATGAAAATGAAAATGCTCAGGTGATGAAAACATCTCTTCGTGAATCGTAACACGCCAGCTTTAAACCATGTACGAGTCAATATCACAATCAAATAAATAACAAAAGATACAATTGAAACCAACATGTCAAAAATATTCCAATCAACCGTTGCTGTGATTTGCTCTCTTGGTCCAGTCTTAATATATGCAATTGTAGATTCCTTTCACAATCACAAAATCATTGATACATACTGCAGCTGTTATTTCATCCTCTCTTCATGTCTAACGCAGCGCAAACCCAAAATCCTCCTGCTCACGGCCTCCGCTTCATATTGCCGGTAACTGCTTGCCTGTAGTTGCTCAGCTTGCTTTCTCATTTCGTGCGAGACGTCATTCGCAGGATGATGTGAGCGCTATGCTGCTCTCGTCTGCTGGCTCTCAAATCTGCTGTTCCGCACCAGCTGGCTGTACTTACATTCGCAATACACACAAACTGTTATCATATCTCTGCTTTCTCGTTAAATTTGTTCAAGACGAATGCCCCCTCTCGTTACCATGACCATCCAGACAGGTGAGGATAGCCAGGATGAGAAGCAATGATCTGGCTGCGGGTGACCGCAGCGGCCCGGAACTCCGACTTTCGAAAGGCCTCGACGCCAGCAGCAGCTTGTGGAAAGCGTGAAGCCGTAACCCTGACGCTTTCACTCGCGGGGGTTGTGCTTGAGACTGGCTGATGTGGAGCTCCACAAGGACAGCCGGTTAAAGTCCAGATCTGGACAAGAGGCAGGGTAACGGTCTGTCATAGGCCACGTTTTGTTCACGCAGGTTCCCCTCCGTTCTTACAGCTAGAGCGCGCATGATAGCCACACATGCAAACGCACGGTTAAAAGGTCATTTCTTTGCATTAATTTGTGTCCTCCCCTGCAGCACAAAAGCAGTGTTAGTCGCTGGGGGATATTTGTAGCCATAGCCAACAATACATTGTATAGGTCACAATTATACATTTCTCTTTTATTCCAAAAATCATTAGGATATTAAATAAGATCATGTTCCATGAAGATATTTAAAAAATTTCCTACCGTAAATATATAAAAACTTAATTTATTAGTTATATGCATTGCTAAGGACTTCATTTGAAACAACCTTTTAAAGCTGATATGTTTAATTGCACCCTCGAATTCCAGATTTTCAAATAGTTGTATAAACCATACATCAATGGAAAGATGATTTATTCAGCTTTCAGATGATGTATAAACCTCAATTTCAAAACATTGCCCCTTATGACTGGTTTTGTGTCCAGGGTCACATATAGCAAAACTCAAACAGGACACTTTTTAATTAAAATGTTACACAAATGTAGTTTGAAAATATGAAGCAATAAACATATTGTTTATAAAGTCTTAGACACTTCAACACTTCGATTTTTGGCCTGAATTGATCTGAATAATGACTCTGTTGTGTTTGCTGTACAGCTGAATCAAATTTCCTTCATGATTGATGAATTTTGCAATATTGACAGTGTTATTGAACTGAATTAAACTAACACTGAACTGAACTGAGCTGAAAAACTACACTGTTGTCTGCTTTACAGCAGAATTTGAGTTTGTTTGAAATTGATGAAGTTTGCATCACTGATTCTGTTATTTTCCTGTTTATTACTGTGAAGCTGCTTTGAAACAATCTGTATGGTATGAAACATTATACAAATAAATGTGACTTGACTTGACAAATCACCTCCAGATCAGTTGATTCAAAATAAAAACAGCTCAAGCATCATTTGTGTTCCAGTGTCACTTGGTTTGCATCTAATGCAATGAAGTTCAGACATGTTTAAGTGTAAAGATGTGATGTTATCATCTAATCAGAGGTTTGCACGCTTGAGCAACTGATGTAGCTTCATTAATGAGCATTCGATGTCTTTGTAAAGTCAAATAAGGATGATCAATGCAGTCAATAATTAATGGCAGCGCTGGATGATCTCAGATCAATAGCATCTTTATGTGAGCAATTTTTCTGACTATTTTTTCACTCCACAGACGTTTAACAGAGGAAACAGTCTGTTGTTCCGTCTCTGCTTCAGTGAGAATCAGTTACCTGTTCGCTGAACACGGTCCTTTCTTCAGCTGGCAGTTTTCTCCTGTGTATGCAGGAGAACAAAGGCAGACGTGTCCTCCTCCTCCTCCTCCACACAGGGAGAGTTTCCCGAGCAGGGCTTTGATGAACACCGGTGAACCTCTGAGAGAAAACAACAGATTCACACAGTTACCGTCACAGCACACCTCCACCGTTCACACAACAGCTGCTGTATGCTGAAGCACTTCTCTCTGACAATACTGAGTAATCAAAGAAGAATCCTGAGCAATGATCTAATCAATCAATCTATTTCAAAGAATTCTGGCCATGCCCTTGTTCTCGATTTGCTCCTATATAAAGTCCTGTAGGACTCTGGACCTCGATCACAGCGCGCTCCCCCGTCCATTGTTTCTCCGCCGCTCACGATGCCTGCCCGGGTTCTTCCACACTCCGTGAACACAGTCGGTGAAGGAACACACTGATTCGCACCACACCGCACGCGCGGCCCAACCTGCCTCTGCCTGTAACACACACACACACCCACACACCCACACAGACAGAGCAACACTCTCTCACTCACTCACACAGGCGGTACACAACACCCGCACAGCACACCACAGACAAGCACACACTCCTCTCACTCACACACACACACAAACACACACACACACACACAACACAACACAACTCAACACAACACAACACAACACACACACACACAACACACACACACACGCACACACACACACACACACCACACACATACATATCCCATTCCAATGTGTCCACTGAACCTTTTAATTGCTTCTTAGGAACATCGGTGACCCTGGAGCACAGAAGCAGTCATAAGCAGCACAGGTATATTTGTAGTAATAGCCAACAATATATTGTATGGGTGAAAATTATTGATTTTGTTTTTATGCCAAAACTCATTAGGATATTTAGGAAAGATCATGTTCCATGAAGATATTTAGTAATTTTCCTACCGTAAATACATCAAAACGTAATGTTTGATTAGTATATGCATTGCTAAGAACTTCATTTGAACAACTTTAGATGATTTTCTCAATATTTAGATTTTTTTGCAGGCTCAGATTCCAGATTTTCAGATATTGTTCTATCCTAACAAACCATAACATCAATGGAAAGCTTATTTATTCAAACTTCAGATCATGTATACATTTCAATTTTAAAAAATGTACCCTTATGACTGGTTTTGTGCTCCAGGGTTACATATGTGAGGCTCTTCTAGTGATTAATTGTTCTATAGTTTCTTAAAAGGTTAATGACGTCTAACACACACACACACACACACACACACTCACTCTCACACACACACACACACCTGCATTCTCCAGACTGCTCACAGAAGCCGTGATGACATCCAGCTCCACATTCTGGACCTAAACACACACACACACGCACACGCACACACCCACCCACACACACACACACACGCATACTGGGGATGATACACACTCACCTGTCATTTATCATGTCTCACAACTCCAACACATAAAGCTGACCGAGAGCAGTAGAAACGCAACAGATACCAATGACGCGCGTCAGTAAAGCAGTGAAATAAGAGCGAAATAGTGTAGATATTAATATCGATATTTCACCTTGAGCAGAAACAAGCACACAGAGGAGCAGCAGAAATGAGAACCCGAGCCGGAGAAGTACATGCATCCTCCCGCAGCTCGATCCTCGATCCTCCGCTGGTAATCGCCGTCACTTCATCACACAAACTTACCGCTGAGCGCGCGAGCAGGACGTCGCTAAACTAAACTAGTCCTCCAGCTGCCTAACTCAGCTAAACTAGTCCTCCAGCTGCCTAACTCAGCGCGCTGGAAACACAGAAACTCATCTGAGAAAGTGCGCGACGTTTAGAGCGAGCTGTGAATCCGACTGAAGCTCCGCGAGCTGCTGCTGCCTCAGCCTGACACACGGAGCTAAACTCCACCCATCACCTATCTACACACATAAACACCACTGAACTAAACTCCACCCGTCACCTAACTACACACATAAACACCACTGAACTAAACTCCACCCGTCACCTAACTACACACATAAACACCACTGAACTAAACTCCACCCGTCACCTAACTACACACATAAACACCACTGAACTAAACTCCACCCGTCACCTATCTACACACATAAACACCACTGAACTAAACTCCACCCATCACCTATCTACACACATAAACACCACTGAACTAAACTCCACCCGTCACCTATCTACACACATAAACACCACTGAACTAAACTCCACCCGTCACCTATCTACACACATAAACACCACTGAACTAAACTCCACCCGTCACCTATCTACACACATAAACACCACTGAACTAAACTCCACCCGTCACCTATCTACACACACAAATATCACTGAACTAAACTCCACCCATCACCTATCTACACACACAAATATCACTGAACTAAACTCCACCCATCACCTGACTACACACATAAACATCACAGAGCTAAACTCCACCCATCACCTATCTACACACAGAAACATCACAGAACTAAACTTCACCCATCACCTAACTACACACATAAACATTGCTGAACTAAACTCCACCCATCACCTATCTACCCACAGAAACACCACTGACACTAACTCCCCCATCACCTATCTACACCCTAAACACCACTGAAATAAACTCCACCCAACCTATCAACACATCAACAACCACTGAACTAACCGCCACATCCTTCTACACACATCATAACTATCACTGAACTAAACATCACTGAACTAAACTCCACCCATCACCTATCTACACACATAAACACCACTGAACTAAACTCCACCCGTCACCTATCTACACACACAAATATCACTGAACTAAACCCCACCCATCACCTATCTACACACACAGTAGACAAGCTAACAAATATCCTGAACTAAACCACTGAACGAAACTCACCCATCACCTACCTACAACACACAATATCACTGAACTAAACATCACTGAACTAAACTCCACCCATCACCTAACTACACACACAAATATCACTGAACTAAACTCCACCCATCACCTAACTACACACACAAATATCACTGAACTAAACACCACTGAACTAAACTCCACCCATCACCTAACTACACACACAGATATCACTGAACTAAACTCCACCCATCACCTGACTACACACATAAACATCACAGAGCTAAACTCCACCCATCACCTATCTACACACTCAAACACCACTGAACTAAACACCACTGAACTAAACCCCACCCATCACCTATCTACACACACAAATATCACTGAACTAAACTCCACCCATCACCTATCTACACACTCAAACACCACTGCCTAAACTCCACCCATCACCTACTCACACACCAATATCACTGGGGGGGGGGGGGGGGGGGGGACTAAACCCACCCATCACCTATACTCCACACTCAAACACCACTGCAACTAAACCCCACCCATCACCTAACTACACACACAAATATCACTGAACTAAACACCACTGAACTAAACCCCACCCATCACCTATCTACACACTCAAACACCACTGAACTAAACTCCACCCATCACCTAACTACACACACAAATATCACTGAACTAAACACCACTGAACTAAACCCCCCCATCACCTATCTACACACATAAACATCGCTGAACTAAACTCCACCCATCACCTAACTACACACACAAATATCACTGAACTAAACACCACTGAACTAAACCCCCCCCATCACCTATCTACACACATAAACATCGCTGAACTAAACTCCACCCATCACCTACCTAAAACTCCAACAAATTCACGGACCTAAACACCACTGAACTAACCCCCCCCATCACCTATCTACACACATAAACACCACTGAACTAAACTCCACCCATCACCTAACTACACACACAAATATCACTGAACTAAACACCACTGAACTAAACTCCACCCATCACCTATCTACACACACAAATATCACTGAACTAAACTCCACCCATCACCTATCTACACACTCAAACACCACTGAACTAAACTCCACCCATCACCTAACTACACACACAAACACCACTGAACTAAACACCACCCATCACCTAACTACACACACAAACACCACTGAACTAAACACCACCCATCACCTAACTACACACACAAACACCACTGAACTAAACACCACCCATCACCTATCTACACACACAAACACCACTGAACTAAACTCCACCCATCACCTAACTACACACACAAACATCACAGAACTAAACTCCATCCATCACCTACACCCATCACCTAACTACACACACAAATATCACTGAACTTAACTCCACCCATCACCTAACTACACACGCAAATATCACTGAACTAAACACCACTGAACTAAACCCCCCCCATCACCTATCTACACACATAAACATCGCTGAACTAAACTCCACCCATCACCTAACTACACACACAAATATCACTGAACTAAACACCACTGAACTAAACACACCCCCATCAACCTACTACACACATAAACTCGCGTGAACTAAGATCTCCCCCACACCTAACTACAACACACAATACATGAACTACACCACCTTACTAACCCCCCCCATCACCTATCTCCAACACATAAACATCGCTGAACTAAACTCCACCCATCACCTATCTACACACACAAATATCACTGAACTAAACACCACTGAACTAAACTCCACCCATCACCTATCTACACACATAAACATCGCTGAACTAAACTCCACCCATCACCTAACTACACACGCAAATATCACTGAACTAAACACCACTGAACTAAACTCCACCCGTCACCTATCTACACACATAAACACCACTGAACTAAACTCCACCCGTCACCTATCTACACACATAAACACCACTGAACTAAACTCCACCCATCACCTATCTACACACACAAATATCACTGAACTAAACCCCACCCATCACCTAACTACACACATAAACATCGCTGAACTAAACTCCACCCATCACCTATCTACACACACAAATATCACTGAACTAAACTCCACTGAACTAAACTCCACCCATCACCTATCTACACACACAAATATCACTGAACTAAACACCACCCATCACCTAACTACACACACAAATATCACTGAACTAAACTCCACCCATCACCTGACTACACACATAAACATCACAGAGCTAAACTCCACCCATCACCTATCTACACACAGAAACATCACAGAACTAAACTTCACCCATCACCTAACTACACACATAAACATTGCTGAACTAAACTCCACCCATCACCTAACTACACACACAAATATCACTGAACTAAACTCCACTGAACTAAACTCCACCCATCACCTATCTATACACACAAACACCACTGAACTAAACTCCACCCATCACCTAACTACACACACAAACACCACTGAACTAAACACCACCCATCACCTAACTACACACACAAACACCACTGAACTAAACACCACCCATCACCTAACTACACACACAAACACCACTGAACTAAACACCACCCATCACCTAACTACACACACAAACACCACTGAACTAAACACCACCCATCACCTAACTACACACACAAACACCACTGAACTAAACTCCACCCGTCACCTATCTACACACACAAATATCACTGAACTAAACACCACCCATCACCTAACTACACACACAAACACCACTGAACTAAACTCCACCCATCACCTAACTACACACACAAACACCACTGAACTAAACACCACCCATCACCTAACTACACACACAAACACCACTGAACTAAACACCACCCATCACCTAACTACACACACAAATATCACTGAACTTAACTCCACCCATCACCTAACTACACACACAGATATCACTGAACTAAACTCCACCCATCACCTGACTACACACATAAACATCACAGAGCTAAACTCCACCCATCACCTATCTACACACACAAATATCACTGAACTAAACACCACTGAACTAAACCCCACCCATCACCTAACTACACACATAAACATCGCTGAACTAAACTCCACCCATCACCTATCTACACACATAAACACCACTGAACTAAACTCCACCCGTCACCTATCTACACACATAAACACCACTGAACTAAACTCCACCCGTCACCTATCTACACACATAAACACCACTGAACTAAACTCCACCCGTCACCTATCTACACACATAAACACCACTGAACTAAACTCCACCCGTCACCTATCTACACACATAAACACCACTGAACTAAACTCCACCCATCACCTATCTACACACATAAACACCACTGAACTAAACTCCACCCGTCACCTATCTACACACATAAACACCACTGAACTAAACTCCACCCGTCACCTATCTACACACATAAACACCACTGAACTAAACTCCACCCGTCACCTATCTACACACACAAATATCACTGAACTAAACACCACCCATCACCTATCTACACACACAAACATCACAGAACTAAACTCCATCCATCACCTACACCCATCACCTAACTACACACACAAATATCACTGAACTTAACTCCACCCATCACCTAACTACACACGCAAATATCACTGAACTAAACACCACTGAACTAAACCCCACCCATCACCTATCTACACACTCAAACACCACTGAACTAAACTCCACCCATCACCTAACTACACACACAAATATCACTGAACTAAACACCACTGAACTAAACCCCACCCATCACCTATCTACACACTCAAACACCACTGAACTAAACTCCACCCGTCACCTATCTACACACATAAACACCACTGAACTAAACTCCACCCGTCACCTATCTACACACATAAACACCACTGAACTAAACTCCACCCGTCACCTATCTACACACATAAACACCACTGAACTAAACTCCACCCGTCACCTAACTACACACATAAACACCACTGAACTAAACTCCACCCGTCACCTATCTACACACATAAACACCACTGAACTAAACTCCACCCGTCACCTAACTACACACATAAACACCACTGAACTAAACTCCACCCGTCACCTATCTACACACATAAACACCACTGAACTAAACTCCACCCATCACCTATCTACACACATAAACACCACTGAACTAAACTCCACCCGTCACCTATCTACACACATAAACACCACTGAACTAAACTCCACCCGTCACCTATCTACACACATAAACACCACTGAACTAAACTCCACCCGTCACCTATCTACACACATAAACACCACTGAACTAAACTCCACCCGTCACCTATCTACACACATAAACACCACTGAACTAAACTCCACCCGTCACCTATCTACACACATAAACACCACTGAACTAAACTCCACCCGTCACCTATCTACACACATAAACACCACTGAACTAAACTCCACCCGTCACCTATCTACACACACAAATATCACTGAACTAAACTCCACCCATCACCTATCTACACACATAAACATCGCTGAACTAAACTCCACCCATCACCTAACTACACACACAAATATCACTGAACTTAACTCCACCCATCACCTAACTACACACACAGATATCACTGAACTAAACTCCACCCATCACCTGACTACACACATAAACATCACAGAGCTAAACTCCACCCATCACCTATCTACACACACAAATATCACTGAACTAAACATCACTGAACTAAACTCCACCCATCACCTATCTACACACATAAACACCACTGAACTAAACTCCACCCATCACCTAACTACACACACAAATATCACTGAACTAAACACCACCCATCACCTATCTACACACACAAATATCACTGAACTAAACACCACTGAACTAAACTCCACCCATCACCTAACTACACACACAAATATCACTGAACTAAACACCACTGAACTAAACCCCACCCATCACCTATCTACACACATAAACATCGCTGAACTAAACTCCACCCATCACCTAACTACACACACAAATATCACTGAACTAAACACCACTGAACTAAACCCCACCCATCACCTATCTACACACACAAACATCACAGAACTAAACTCCATCCATCACCTACACCCATCACCTAACTACACACACAAATATCACTGAACTTAACTCCACCCATCACCTAACTACACACTCAAACACCACTGAACTAAACACCACTGAACTAAACCCCACCCATCACCTATCTACACACACAAATATCACTGAACTAAACTCCACCCATCACCTAACTACACACACAAATATCACTGAACTAAACACCACTGAACTAAACCCCACCCATCACCTATCTACACACACAAATATCACTGAACTAAACTCCACCCATCACCTATCTACACACTCAAACACCACTGAACTAAACTCCACCCATCACCTAACTACACACACAAATATCACTGAACTAAACTCCACCCATCACCTATCTACACACTCAAACACCACTGAACTAAACTCCACCCATCACCTAACTACACACACAAATATCACTGAACTAAACATCACTGAACTAAACTCCACCCATCACCTATCTACACACATAAACATCACTGAACTAAACTCCACCCATCACCTAACTACACACACAAATATCACTGAACTAAACACCACTGAACTAAACCCCCCCCATCACCTATCTACACACATAAACATCGCTGAACTAAACTCCACCCATCACCTAACTACACACACAAACACCACTGAACTAAACACCACCCATCACCTAACTACACACACAAACATCACTGAACTAAACTCCACCCATCACCTAACTACACACAGAAACAAATATACTGAACTAAACCCCACTGAACTAAACCCCACCCATCACCTAACTACACACACAAATATCACTGAACTTAACTCCACCCATCACCTAACTACACACACAAATATCACTGAACTTAACTCCACCCATCACCTAACTACACACACAAATATCACTGAACTAAACTCCACCCATCACCTATCTACACACTCAAACACCACTGAACTAAACCCCACCCATCACCTAACTACACACACAAATATCACTGAACTAAACACCACTGAACTAAACCCCCCCATCACCTATCTACACACACAAACACCACTGAACTAAACTCCACCCATCACCTAACTACACACACAAATATCACTGAACTAAACATCACTGAACTAAACTCCACCCATCACCTGACTACACACATAAACATCACAGAGCTAAACTCCACCCATCACCTATCTACACACACAAACATCACAGAACTAAACTCCATCCATCACCTACACCCATCACCTAACTACACACACAAATATCACTGAACTAAACTCCACCCATCACCTAACTACACACACAAATATCACTGAACTAAACACCACTGAACTAAACCCCCCCATCACCTATCTACACACATAAACATCGCTGAACTAAACTCCACCCATCACCTAACTACACACTCAAACACCACTGAACTAAACCCCACTGAACTAAACCCCACCCATCACCTATCTACACACATAAACATCGCTGAACTAAACTCCACCCATCACCTATCTACACACACAAACACCACTGAACTAAACTCCACCCATCACCTATCTACACACACAAATATCACTGAACTAAACACCACTGAACTAAACTCCACCCATCACCTAACTACACACGCAAATATCACTGAACTAAACACCACTGAACTAAACCCCACCCATCACCTAACTACACACACAAATATCACTGAACTAAACTCCACCCATCACCTAACTACACACACAAATATCACTGAACTAAACTCCACCCATCACCTAACTACACACACAAACATCACAGAGCTAAACTCCACCCATCACCTATCTACACACATAAACATCGCTGAACTAAACTCCACCCATCACCTAACTACACACAGGGGGGGGAAAAGGAGATGAAGTAAGAGGGTGGTGAGGGGCATGGAATAGGAAAGGAAGGGGTGAGATAGGGAAAAAGATGGATTTTAAATGAAGGGGGGGGGAACGCGCGGAGAACACATATCAACTTAACTAAACCCCCCACTGAAAAAGAATGCGGTCCCCATCCCTATCTACCCCCGATCACACAAATATCACTGAACTAAACACCACCCATTACCTAACTACAAGCACAAACACCACTGAACTAAACTCCACCCGTCACCTATCTACACACATAAACACCACTGAACTAAACTCCACCCGTCACCTATCTACACACACAAATATCACTGAACTAAACCCCACCCATCACCTAACTACACACACAAATATCACTGAACTAAACTCCACCCATCACCTAACTACACACACAAATATCACTGAACTAAACACCACTGAACTAAACTCCACCCATCACCTATCTATACACACAAACACCACTGAACTAAACTCCACCCATCACCTAACTACACACATAAACATCGCTGAACTAAACTCCACCCATCACCTATCTACACACTCAAACACCACTGAACTAAACTCCACCCATCACCTAACTACACACATAAACATCGCTGAACTAAACTCCACCCATCACCTATCTACACACATAAACACCACTGAACTAAACTCCACCCGTCACCTATCTACACACATAAACACCACTGAACTAAACTCCACCCGTCACCTATCTACACACACAAATATCACTGAACTAAACTCCACCCATCACCTATCTACACACATAAACACCACTGAACTAAACTCCACCCGTCACCTATCTACACACACAAATATCACTGAACTAAACTCCACCCATCACCTAACTACACACATAAACATTGCTGAACTAAACTCCACCCATCACCTATCTACACACACACACACAAATATCACTGAACTTAACTCCACCCATCACCTAACTACACACACAGATATCACTGAACTAAACTCCACCCATCACCTGACTACACACATAAACATCACAGAGCTAAACTCCACCCATCACCTATCTACACACACAAACATCACAGAACTAAACTCCATCCATCACCTACACCCATCACCTAACTACACACACAAATATCACTGAACTTAACTCCACCCATCACCTAACTACACACACAGATATCACTGAACTAAACTCCACCCATCACCTGACTACACACATAAACATCACAGAGCTAAACTCCACCCATCACCTATCTACACACATAAACATCACTGAACTAAACTCCACCCATCACCTATCTACACACATAAACATCGCTGAACTAAACTCCACCCATCACCTATCTACACACATAAACATCACTGAACTAAACTCCACCCATCACCTATCTACACACATAAACACCACTGAACTAAACTCCACCCGTCACCTATCTACACACATAAACACCACTGAACTAAACTCCACCCGTCACCTATCTACACACACAAATATCACTGAACTAAACATCACTGAACAAACCCCCCCATCACCTATCTACACACATAAACACCACTGAACTAAACTCCACCCATCACCTAACTACACACACAAACACCACTGAACTAAACACCACCCATCACCTATCTACACACACAAACACCACTGAACTAAACTCCACCCATCACCTAACTACACACACAAATATCACTGAACTAAACACCCCCCTACCTATTCACACACAAATATCACTGACTAACACCACTGAACTTAACTCCACCCATCACCTAACTACACACACAAATATCACTGAACTAAACCCCACTGACTAAACCCCAACCCTCACCTAGCTACACACTCAACACCACTGAACTAACCTCCACCCATCACCTATCTACACACACAAATATCACTGAACTAAACACCACTGAACTAAACCCCACCCATCACCTATCTACACACATAAACATCGCTGAACTAAACTCCACCCATCACCTATCTACACACTCAAACACCACTGAACTAACGCACCCATCACTACTAACACACACGCAGATATCCACTGCAACTAAACTCCACCCATCACCTACGACACACTCACAACCTGAACTAAAACTCCACCCATCACCTAACTACACACACAAATATCACTGAACTAAACACCACTGAACTAAACCCCACCCGTCACCTATCTACACACACAAATATCACTGAACTAAACTCCACCCATCACCTATCTACACACATAAACACCACTGAACTAAACTCCACCCGTCACCTATCTACACACATAAACACCACTGAACTAAACTCCACCCGTCACCTATCTACACACATAAACACCACTGAACTAAACTCCACCCGTCACCTATCTACACACACAAATATCACTGAACTAAACACCACTGAACTAAACCCCACCCATCACCTATCTACACACATAAACACCACTGAACTAAACTCCACCCATCACCTAACTACACACACAAATATCACTGAACTAAACACCACTGAACTAAACCCCCCCATCACCTATCTACACACATAAACATCGCTGAACTAAACTCCACCCATCACCTAACTACACACACAAACACCACTGAACTAAACCCCACCCATCACCTATCTACACACATAAACATCGCTGAACTAAACTCCACCCATCACCTATCTACACACACAAATATCACTGAACTAAACATCACTGAACTAAACTCCACCCATCACCTATCTACACACATAAACACCACTGAACTAAACTCCACCCATCACCTAACTACACACACAAACATCACTGAACTAAACACCAACTGAACTAAACCCCACCATTCACCTATCTACATAGTCAGGCGACAAATATCACTGACTAAACGCCACCCATCACCTATCTACACACTCAAACACCACTGAACTAAACTCCACCCATCACCTAACTACACACACAAATATCACTGAACTTAACTCCACCCATCACCTAACTACACACGCAAATATCACTGAACTAAACACCACTGAACTAAACCCCACCCATCACCTAACTACACACACAAACACCACTGAACTAAACACCACCCATCACCTAACTACACACACAAACACCACTGAACTAAACACCACCCATCACCTAACTACACACACACAAACATCACAGAACTAAACCCCACCCATCACCTAACTACACACACAAACACCACTGAACTAAACACCACCCATCACCTATCTACACACACAAATATCACTGAACTAAACACCACTGAACTAAACCCCGCTCTGTCCCATCACGCGATTTCTATCCGACACATAACATCGGCTGACTAAACTCCATCCCATCACCTAACTATCACACACAACTATCCGCTGAACTAAACACCACTGAGCTGAAAACCCCTCCATCACCTACACACACATACAACATCGCTGAAGCTACAACTCCAACTCACTCACACCCATCACCTAACTACACCACACAAATATCACTGAACTAAACACCACTGAACTAAACCCCACCCATCACCTAACTACACACACAAACACCACTGAACTAAACACCACCCATCACCTAACTACACACACAAACACCACTGAACTAAACACCACCCATCACCTAACTACACACACAAACACCACTGAACTAAACACCACGGAACTAAACTCACGCCTCACCATAACTAGCACACACCAATATCACTGAACTAAACACGCCCTGACTAACCACTCCACTCCATCACCTATCATCCACACAAACAATGCGCTGTCACTAAACTCGGCACTCCACCCATCACCTATCTGCACACACAACACGCAACTGACTAAACATCCAAGGCCCTCACCTATCTACACACATACAATATCCTGAACTAAACATCCCTGAATCTAAACCCTCAACCCAATGAACACCTTAACTACACACAAAACATTGCTGAACTAAATCCTCAGCCCATCACCTAATGCTACACCACACAAACAACCACTGTACTAAACTCTCACCCAATCACCCAAACCGTACACTCTATCTACACGACACAAATAACACTAACTAAACTCACCCCACCCATCACCTATCTACACACATAAACATCGCTGAACTAAACTCCACCCATCACCTAACTACACACACAAATACCACTGAACTAAACACCACTGAACTAAACTCCACCCATCACCTATCTACACACACAAATATCACTGAACTAAACCCCACCCATCACCTATCTACACACATAAACACCACTGAACTAAACTCCACCCATCACCTAACTACACACACAAACACCACTGAACTAAACACCACCCATCACCTAACTACACACACAAATATCACTGAACTAAACACCACCCATCACCTAACTACACACACAAATCTTCACTGACTTAAGCTCCATGTCCACCTCATCCCTAATTTAACGACTACACACACAAATATCACTGAACTAAACACCACTGAAATAAACCCCACCCATCACCTATCTACACACACAAACACCACTGAACTAAACACCACCCATCACCTAACTACACACACAAACACCACTGAACTAAACACCACCCATCACCTAACTACACACACAAACACCACTGAACTAAACACCACCCATCACCTAACTACACACCTCATAAACGTCGCTTAATCAAAAAGAAAAAAATAAACTCCACACCCAACGACCTATCAACTAACACACATAACCCGAACTGAAGCTAAACTCCACCCGTCAAGCCCTAACTAGCACACATAAACATCCACTGGAACTAAACTTCCCCCGTCACCATATCTACACCCGCAAATACACTTAGAAACTAACTCACCCATTCAGCCCTCTACACACAATAAACCCCACTGAAGCTAAAACTCTCACCCGTCACTCTAACTACAAACACCAAACACCACTGAACAAACTCCACGCCATCAGCCTAACTAGCACACATAACATCCGCTGAACTAAACTGCCATCCAATGCACCGTATCTACAACACTACAAAAGCAACCACTGACTAAGCGCTCCACTCGCATTCACCTTAACTACATCACATAAACATCGCGGTGGCACTAAACTCGCACCCCATCACCTATCTTACAGCACACACACCACAAACACCACTGAACTAAACTCCAACCCAAATCACACTATACTAACATAGCGCGGACGAACCAAATATCCCTTAACATAAACACCACTGAACTAAACTCCACCCGTCACCTATCTACACACATAAACACCACTGAACTAAACTCCACCCGTCACCTATCTACACACACAAATATCACTGAACTAAACCCCACCCATCACCTAACTACACACATAAACACCACTGAACTAAACTCCACCCATCACCTAACTACACACACAAACACCACTGAACTAAACACCACCCATCACCTAACTACACACACAAACACCACTGAACTAAACACCACCCATCACCTAACTACACACACAAACACCACTGAACTAAACACCACCCATCACCTAACTACACACACAAACACCACTGAACTAAACACCACCCATCACCTAACTACACACACAAACACCACTGAACTAAACACCACCCATCACCTAACTACACACACAAACACCACTGAACTAAACACCACCCATCACCTAACTACACACACAAACACCACTGAACTAAACACCACCCATCACCTAACTACACACACAAACACCACTGAACTAAACCCCACCCATCACCTATCTACACACATAAACATCGCTGAACTAAACTCCACCCATCACCTATCTACACACACAAACACCACTGAACTAAACACCACCCATCACCTAACTACACACACAAACACCACTGAACTAAACACCACCCATCACCTAACTACACACACAAACACCACTGAACTAAACACCACCCATCACCTATCTACACACACAAACATCACTGAACTAAACTCCACCCATCCCATCTAGTACACACACAAACATCACTGAACTACACTCGTACCCAAGCCGCATCACCTATCTACACACGTAGAACATCGCTAGACTATAACTCCACACCCATCACCTATCTACACATCATAAACATCACTGAACTAACTCCCCCTGGCACTATCATTCCACAATAAACTCGGGCTGAACTTAACTCCACCCATCACCTAACTACACACACAGATATCACTGAACTAAACTCCACCCATCACCTGACTACACACATAAACATCGCTGAACTAAACTCCACCCATCACCTATCTACACACATAAACATCACTGAACTAAACTCCACCCATCACCTATCTACACACACAAACATCACTGAACTAAACATCACTGAACTAAACTCCACCCATCACCTATCTACACACATAAACACCACTGAACTAAACTCCACCCATCACCTAACTACACACATAAACACCACTGAACTAAACTCCACCCGTCACCTATCTACACACATAAACACCACTGAACTAAACTCCACCCATCACCTAACTACACACATAAACACCACTGAACTAAACTCCACCCATCACCTAACTACACACACAAACACCACTGAACTAAACACCACCTAAACTCTCCACAGCCACCCATCCACTAACTACACACATAAACATCACTGAACTATACTCCTTCAACACCATCAACTAACAAGCATCACTCATCACTAAATTGCAGCTATTTTAAACAAGCATCCAGAAAACTGGAGTTACACCTTCTGAACTGCCTGAACACTAAACATGGGCTCATATCATAATTCTCGTCTCTTTTCTATTGTATTTTTCTTGTCAGTCATGATATAATTTTTTTACCTGCTCTCTGATCCTGACAATTAAAGAGGCTGTTTTTCCACTACAGCATGACTGTCTGACCTCTACATGTCTAAAAATGAGCAACAGTACAGTATTCATACTATAGATGTGGAAAGACTTGTGAGCTATTCTGAGCACAGCCTTAGTTTTCATGCTGTTTTAGGATAGTGCAGAGAGTTTTTGTTTATAAAGGATTTTTCATGATATGTTTTGATGAATGATTTGATCCCTAGCTCGAAACGAGGGGATTTCAGCTGCACCTTTATGCCCAAAGGCCCAATTAAACGTTAGTTGGGCCTCTAAATCATCGGCTCTCACTGAAAGAATCGCTGTACTAGCAGGGAAATGATTTCTTGGCTCACGTCTTCAAGCGCAGGGCAGCGCGTCTCTATTCTCAGCATTGACCTACATGTCTCTTATCGCCGGCGCAGCTCCGGCACACGTCTGGATGTAAACACTGATAACCTCGCTCTCGCTGGAAAAACAGGCCGTCTGTGAAAAAGCTGCAATACATTAGGATGAAACCACGGGGGACTGTAAAAACAATTTAATCTTGTCGTAGAAGCAATATATCCAACTTCATTTGAGCATGTTTTATAACCAGCACAGTGGCTGCTATGAAATATCAGCTTTTCATTCAGCTTATTAAAGGACAGGGATCAGCCATTGATCTGCGGCACTTTGATCTCATTTGAGATCCGTTATTTTCCTCCATCCTGAGGGTCTCTCCGGCTCGATGGGATGCTGTGGACAAGCGGCCGTCATTCAGTGATGATTGATTACAGCAAGAACAGGGAAAATGAACAAATGATCAGCAGCGCTGAAGGTGATGCTCTGCCTCTCTGGCCTTCATTTGGACTAATTATAACTCAGCAGGACAGGCGGCCTTAATGATGTTAGAGCATTTTACAAGCTCGTTTTATTTATAAACCACTGAGCTCTGTGTTATTTACTGATACAACCTGCAGAGAGACGGCTGACAATAAATGACATGCATATAACCGTGGCATAAAATAAAAGAGGTCGATTCAGTCTTAACACTTTGATGGAGTCTGCTGTAAACGTGATGTAGATTTACAGCAGTGAGCGTAATAACCAGCCGCTGTGGGACGGATCATTAGTTATTCCACACCTTTACATCTGTGATCTCGTCTCTGGAGGGATTCAGAAAAACACCTGTATTGAAAGATCAATTGCATGACGGGGGATAATTAGGTTTGTCCCCAAATACTACTCAATCTTACTTTGATGAGACTCATTGGTTCACAATTAATTATACTACTATAATTAATATATGCATCATAAGAAACCACCCTTATTATACAAAGGAAGAATCAACACGTTTACTTCAACAGGCGTGCTGAAAAAAGAGAAACAGCAGGTCAGTTTGAGTGATGACAAATCAATGGCAGCCGATTCACACAGCCATCAAGCCAAACATCACACACGGCCTCCAATAAACCTGCCGTCTTCCAGCCAAGAGACGCCTCTCATGCTCTTCCAGAAACATTTAAAGGGAAAAATTAGCTCTTGGGTATCAATCGCAGCCCTTTTAATTGAGGTCGTTTAATGGGCTGACATTAGACTGAAGAACATTGAAGATCTCCATTGAAACTAAATCAGCTCAATGAGTCCAGGGCAGATCAATGTGTTTTCCTCAGGCAACATAAAGGAGGTTCATTATTCATGTTTTTTTCCCCCAAGCCCAACTCAAAATCAAACCTTTCTGACAAAACTGTTGAGAGTTTCAGTGCTCGCTGACTACATTGATGTAGATGATGAGTTTGTGGGGAAATCCTCCAGTGATCATGATTCCTGACACGTCTATTGGTTTCTATTCACAGGTGCACGGCTGTGAACTTCATCTAATCCAAATCAAAGTGCAATTTTCACGCCAGGACATGAAACTGAGAGCAGATGAGCACTTGAGATATCTGTGGATATAAAATTCAAACCTATCAGTGAAAGTTAGCATGTGTAATGTTAAAGATTTGTGGCGATCGTTTTAAAAACAGCAACCACAGTTTGGCTTTTAAATAACATTTGCATTTATGCATTTAGAAGAGGCTTCTATCCAATGATACACAATAGAGAAGGATGAGCAATTTGTCACAGAGCCAGTAATATGCACAGTGTACAATGCCAGGTTTATTAGAAAGCGAGACTATAGGAAACAAGCCAGAGCAGAAGAAGAGGATGAGCTGAGCTTCTCATCTGTGACATTAATCGTGTTCCTGTAGCTCAAACACAGAGCATTACGATCACGGGTTTGATTCGCAGAGATTGCATGAACTGATCAAACATATACTGTATCTTGAATTCAGTGTAAGTCACTTCAGATGAAGCATCTGCCAAATGTAAATGATGCCACCGGAGCTGCTGACAGAGCAGAGCTTTGAACATTTCATAACCCTCAGAAATAATAACCTGTGAAACTACAGCATGTCACATCCACACAAACTCACTTCTGAATAAAAATCTAACCATAGGGGAGATCTGTTCCTGTTGTTCAGGATAACTGGAAAACATTGGTCCGTAGGTCTTTCAGGAGACTCTCGTTCACATCGTCCCCTAAATATGATGGAGTTACAGTAGTCTTACATCATTCAGAGAAACTGTTCTCCAGCTGAATCGGTGGAGAAATGCTGAAAGAAGAGATTAAAACAGTCAGTACCTTCATGTTTAATGAACGGCAGTGTAACATGTTCTCAGGTTCAGCGTGACCTTTACAGAAGTAAAACCTGTTCAAGCTGTTCTGCAGTCCATCATTACGTGTGTGTGTGTGTGTGTGTGTGTGTGTGTGTGTGTGTGAGAGAGAGTGTGTGTGTGTGTGTGTGTGTGTGTGTGTGAGAGAGAGTGAGAGAGAGAAAAAAATGAAAAAAAAGAGAAGAAAAAAAAAAAAAAAAGAAAAAAAAAAAAAGTTTTGTGTGTGTGTGTGTGGTGTGATAGAGGAGAGAGAGAAAGCGAGTGTGTGTGTGTGTGTGTGTGTGTGTGGTGTTCCTGTGAGGGTGTTTAGGGGTAGGGTTGGTGTAGGGCAATAGAATATACGGTCTGTACAGTATAAAAACCGTTACGCCTATGGAGAGTCCCCACATTTCACAAATGTAAACCTGTGTGTGTGTGTGTACTGGTATTAACTATGTTATAGGGTCCAAATGTCCCCACAAAGATGGCAATATCCGAAATCCTTGTCCTTTTGGGGACATTTGTTGGTCTCCACGAGGAAACAAGCTAATAAATCATACAAAATGAAGTTTTATGAAAATCTAAAAATGCAGAAAGGCTCCTGTGAGGGGTAGGTTTAGGGGTAGGGTTGGTGTAGGGCAATAGAATATACGGTCTGTACAGTATAAAAACCATTACGCCTATGGAGAGTCTCCATAAAACATGGAAACGCAACATGTGTGTGTGTATTTAACCTCTGACATGTGTCAATCTCATATTTCTGTGAATCATGTTTGCTGCCCTTTAACTAATTCCTGTTGAGTGTTTGTTTGCGTCTGTTATTCAGAGCCGCAGGGCGATTCATTGATTGCAGGAATATAAAGCTATTGATTTCATTCCCTAGAGGAGCTTCCTGTGGAGGGACTTCAGATTGTTTCATGGGTGTGTGTGTGTGTGTGTGTGTGTGTGTAACGCAGCTGCCGTGACGGCATACTCAATTTCATAAGCCGGCTCTCATTCATCATGCAAGACGTGTGTTTCCAGTAATGAAGCATCAGGATTCAGCAGCAAAAGCGACAGAACGAGGGCAAAACGCTGCTGTGGCTCCATTCACAGCTTCCATCCGTGTTGCGTTGCCATAGGAACAATGCACAAAGGAGGATGAGGATGATGATGATATCAGAGTCCAGTGTGATATGATAGAGGGATCGAGGATGAAGCATTACGTCGCTCAGCGTTTGATTAAACATAAAGTCAAGTTCAGTGTATTTATATAGTGCATTGTTTCAAAGCAGCTTTACGGAAAATCATGAGGTTAATGTTTGTAATATCTTAACATTGTCATGCCTTATAGTCGCATTTATCAGATTCTGATAAACAATCAAGCGTTTGAGATTTGCTCAACATCTCATCTTCAGTTCTGATGCACAGGTTTGATTTATATTTCTCACATTCCCTGTGAAACTCTTAGATGCGAGCACCAAATGGTGATAAGAACCCAATCGTTTAAAATCCTGTCTGTGCGAAATTGAGCTCCACCTGCAGAACCACAAACCTGAGGATTCGTCAGGACAGAAAGATGAACTGATCTGCAGATAGAGTGAATCCGTCTGCAGGAGTTTGTCTCCTGATGAAACACAGCATCTGATCTGGAAACAGTATCACAATACAGTCATTATAAATGATGTGAGGGAGATCATCACAATCACAGATTCATTACGTCTGCATTAAAAAGCACCAGCATGCATGTTTTTCATATGAATAGAAACTGGAATAACATTAGTATTACTGGAGAGTTATATGGACATCCAGACATGGACTGTGAGCCAAACAATAGGAGGATGAAAACATCAACAAGTACAACACTTTGTAATGTTCTCCATTACAAATATCGAAAGATTCTTAAATCAAGATACATTTACTGGAGATGCAGAATAACAGTAGACATTAAGTCTTATATTCTGAGAAATGCATCAATATTAAGAGATAAATATTGACATATGTGACCCTGCAGCACAAAAGCAGTGTTGAGTCGCTGGGGGATATTTGTAGCAATAGCCAACGATACATTGTATGGGTCAAAATTATACATTTCTCTTTTATGCCAAAAATCATTAGGATATTAAGTAAAGATCATGTTCCATGAAGATATTTTGTAAGTTTCCTACCGTAAATATATCAAAACTTAATTTTTGATTAGTAATATGCATTGCTAAGAACTTCATTTGAACAAATTTAAAGATGATTTTCTCAATATTTAGATTTTTTTGCACCCTCAGATTCCAGATTCCCTTTCGTGGAACTTCGAACTGCGTCCTCTAGGGGTCGCTAGGATGTGGGAACCCTCTCGTGACCCTTGTCCTGAATCCTACTTGAAAAAAAAACACCACTTGTTGGGCCGGCGACAGCCTGACGTCACTACCAGCTGCACTAGTACAAAATAGTCGCCGGTAGCGCACATCATCACTTTCTTCGTCTTCACTGACCGTGCTGTTTGAAGCGTGCATTCCAAAAGCAGCTATGGCGAGCACTAGCGGAGCGTTTAGAAAGTGTGTACATCCGTGTCAGCGGTTTTCTGACACCCGATGATTCACACGATCTGTGCGTTGTTTGTTTGGGCGAAGAGCACTCGATGTCCTCGAGGGGGCAATCTGCGTGCACTGTGAGAGCTTTTCGCTGAAAAATCTCCGTTCTCGTTTGTCTCTCTTTTCGAGTAAAGAGGGGCAGCCATGTGCTTCCCGCGGTTCAGGACCCTCCGCTGCTGAGGCACGGAGGAGAGTGAGCTCGTGGGGATCTCAGGTGGACTTAGCCGATGAGGCTGAAGGGGGGGTTTCCCCTCTTCCGCGCATCGGTGTCGGGTGAGAGACAGCCACTGGACGATGATATCTTCTCTTTGATATCATCTGATCCAGGGGCCAGTGATCAGTTGGGCCCAGCCCAACAAGAGCAAGGTATGGATGTGGAGAGTGAAGAAGCCGAGTCTGAGCTTTCCCAGTCCACCTGCCCTGTGTATGGTGAGCTGCTAGAGGTAATGGATTGGGCCATGGTGAGGCTCGAATTACCGTGGAAACGAGCCGGGGAGGTGACGTCGCGAGGTCGCCTCTACGAACGTTATCTCTCTGACCATAGACCTCCAGCTCAAGTGAGCCTTCCTTTCTTCCTGTTTCCAAACACAGATCGAGAAGGAATGGAAGAGGCCGTTTTCCTCACGCATATACTGTATCGGTCTCAGCATACGAGTTATGCGAACATCGAGTTGATGCGCGAAAGCGGCTATGAGATGATGCCCCCAGTGGAAAAGACGCTAGCCAGCTATCTCTCTATGGATGAGACATCGTCTCTCAAAACTCCCTCCACATTTCTCTAAAATCCACATAGCTGGTAAGTTTGCACGTTATGCTTTGCGCACTTTCTAAAATCCACGTTGCTGGTAAGTGTGCACGTTATGCTTTTTGCCCACTTTTCTAAAATCCTGTAAGGTAAGGGTTACGCGTGCTGTCTTCGTCCCCTTTGTTTCAAAGTGGAGTAACACACCACCCCGGTCCCTGGGTTCCACTCAAATAGTTTGTCTTGGTCGACACACCCTGGCGACAGCACTCCCCTCACCTCTGAGGACGGTGCTGGAGCTGCTGTTCCCGACCGACCATTACGTCCGGGTGACAATAGAACACTAAGAGTGCTCTTTGCGCACCTTCTAAAACCCACGTGAGTGGTAAGTGTGCACGTTATCCTTTGCCGCTTTTCTAAAATCCACGTAAGTGGTGGGTGGGCACGTTAGGCTTTGCCACCCGTCTAAAATTCCACCTAGGTGGTAGGTGTGCACGCTATGCTTTGCCACTTCTCTAAAATCCCACGAAAGTGGTAGGTGCGCACGTTCTTCTTTGCCCACCTCTCTAAAAATCCTGTACGGTGAGGGTTACGTGTTTCGGACTTCGTTCCCTGTTTCGGAGAGGGTTAGGCCCCGATTTCCTGGGCTCCTCTCAACCAGTGTGTCTCGATCGATGCACTCAGAAGGCACTGCCCCCCTCGATATCAAGGGGTACTAAGAGGGTGTCGTCTGGTGAGCAGGATCCTCTCCGAGGAGTGGAATCCCTCGCTCCATGGGCTGTCCTCGTGGTAATGTTGAGCACTGCTCCCCTTTCATGAAAGGGTTACCTGGAATGGGAACAGTATTCCTCCGCTGAGGAGAAACGGAGGTGCCTCTTTCATGAGAGGCTTGAGCTCGCTGTCTTTCCAGAAAGACCTCGAACCAGCTGCATCAGTAGGATTGGGCCGTCCTCCGCCTCCCTGGTGCACTGGTGATGTGGCTAGCCTGCAGTATGCTACCCCTCTGATTTTTAATCATGCTGCTGGTTGGGGGGCCCCCCCCCCTCTCGGTGAGAGGTGGGTTGGGCTCCCCCAGCTAGAATGAGCTACTGCCAGCCGGGGAAAACCCGGCATTAGTAAGGGTCGAGCCCCCTGGGCGTCTGAGGACCAGGCGTGTGTTCCCACGCCGAAATTGTTACTAGCTGGTTCCGCTAGTTGGAACGTGCTGCGGGTCGAGTCCCCTTCTCGGTGAGAACTGGGCGTGTTGCTCCCCCAGCTGATAACTGCTAGCTGTTCCACCAATGGAACGTGCTGTAGGTCGAGCTCCCGCTGAATGGATGTCTGCTCGCTCAGGTACAGGTTCGCGGCTAGCCATGCCAGCGTCACCTGGTGGACACAAGTGCGGCTCAGGAGTAAAGTGTAGAGAGCTGATGAACACACAAACAGAACACACACCATCATACACACTCAAAAAAAACAAACAAAAAAAAAAAACGAGAACCCCCTCTGTGTGACACACATACACCTAATATGGCTACAGTCCTAGGCATCCACATGGTGGTAGTTGGCACCTTCTATCTTTGCCTCACTCTCTAAAATCTATATGGTAAGAGTTACCGCGCCGCTTCGTTCTCTTTTTTCTGAGTGGTCTAAAACCCCGGTTCCTCCTGGGACCCACTCCTCATGGTATCCTCGAATACCTGCTCTGACAGGGTGTTTCCACTAGAGGCCTGTTGAGACAGGTCCTTCTGCAAAGTGAGGTAGCCCTGAGTGACAGGCCAAGACTAGTAATTGATCCAATAAGTAGGTTCTTGGTCGTATTCCCGTGGAGGAATCCTTCTTGATTCTAGGCCCTGGCGCCACCTCCTAGGAGGCTTTTTTTGGCACAGCTGGTATGGTGGCCCCTGCCGTCCCGCAGTTCTGGGAACCGAGCCAGCTGCCCTCATTACACCAGAGGTCAATCTTGAGAGACTGATTCCCATGGTAGACTATTGGTAGCCTGGGTTCTACTACCAATCTTGTCCCAGTGGGACCTGCACACTGTGAGGCTCTAGTAATGTCCCTTGGCAGCCTAGGCTTCTGGCCGTAGGGAGTAATGTCACTGACAGCCGTCTAAGTCCAGGACAGGGGCAACTCCCATAGCGATATGGTGTAGTTGGTACTTAGTGGCTTGCCATGGTTCTGGCTTGCACTCCCCTCAGCATGGCGGTGTGGGTATATCGTTCCCCATAGCGACCCTTAGAGGACGCAGTTCGAAGTTCCCATGTAAGGGAACGTCTCAGGTTACTTATGTGACCATGGTTCCCTGATGGAACGAGACACTGCGTCCTCAAGTTTTTTGTGCCATGCTGCGGACACAAGCTTCAGACGAAGAAGTGAATGATGTGCGCTACCGGCGCCTATTTTGTACTAGTCGCGGCGGTAGTGACGTCATGGCTGTCGCCGGCCAAACAAGTTGGTGTTTTTTCAATGTAGGCTTCAGACACGGGTCACGACGAGGCGTTCCCCCCCATAGCGACCCCTAGAGGACGCAGTGTCTCGTTCCCCTCAGGGAACCAGGGTTACATAAGTAACCCGAGACGTTTTCAAATAGTTGTATCTCGACCAAATATTGTCCTATCCTAACAAACCACACATCAATGGAAAGACTAAGACACTTAAGACTGGTTTTGTGGTCCAGGGTCACAAATAATAAAATTGATCAAATGAAGTAAGTTTAAGCTTAAAACAAGAATATATATTTGCTGATGGGTTCTGAAAAAGAAACTTGTTTTCACTTTGAATTAAGTTTGTATCAGCAGATATTTGCTCTTGTTTTAATCAAAGCTGTCTTCCTTTTGATCTTTTTTTTCAGTTTTTGATCATTTTGCTCCTTGTTGCATAAAAAGGTAAGAAAGAGATGGTTCTTTAAAGAATATTTGACTGAAGAACCTTTTACGTACCTTTATTTTTAAGAGTGTACATCATGTGTTTCTGAGTGATTTTAAAGGATTTAGGTGATTTTAGTCCCAAAACACTTTTTTAATTGAGTCTAAATTGGCAGATAATACTTAAATATTAACTGGAAGTTGCACTGTACTCGCACAAATTAATACAATCTCAATCTTCGTCTGTCTTTGTTAGACATCCTTCATTAGAAAATTCGATTCTAATCTGACACAGAAGATTCACACGACAATTAAACTTCATTCACAGGAACTTTAATCACGACTGATGAATCCTGCTACCTGATTATGAGGACAATACAGTACAAAGATTATTATTGTTATCTATTTTTAAATATTGTTCATTAAGTCTAATCATATAAAACAAAAGTGTGATGGATAGTTTTTAATAAGACTAAAAGCTTCTGAAATATATTCACATATAGGCATAGTTCACACAAAAATCATTGGATTTTCTGTTTGACTTTCTTTCTTCTGTGCAACACAAAAGCAGAGATTTTAGAGAACGGTTTTGTGTCCACACAATAAAGGTCAATGGGGTTCAAAACAGCATGTGTTTGTCAAAGCAAACACTATCAATACATCATTAGAAAGTCTGTTTAAAGATGACAGCAGGACAAGAGATCGATTAGAGAAGGATTATCTTATAATCACACATAGAGATGAAAGCTTTAACTGTATCGACTGTACAATAACCTCCAGATCTCTGAGCTGCAGTCATAAGAGCGTCTGATCATATACTGATATATACACATGAGCTGCGGTTTATGAAGAAACACAGAGAAAAAGCCCAAATCAAAGCCACTTTAAAGTGTCAAACACATTCAATAGCAGCTGGATTTCCAGTCTGTGAGGATTATTGATTCAAAGCATCAAAGCTTTTAGTTACTCATTTCATAAAGCGCTTAGTGGGTGTGTGTGTGTGTGTGTGTGTGTGTGTGTGTGTGTGTGTGAGAGAGTGTGTGAGTGAGAAAGAGTGGAAAGAGCAAGTAGATATCATCCTGTCAGAGTTCACATGCAGGCTGGACCTGATTGATAAATGTCCACTGCCACTGACCATGAAGCTGGAGGCTATTAGACAGGTGGCACTGTCTAAAGTACAACATCTGTTCTCCAACGTTCATATCCAGCAGAAAGTGCTGAGCGAAATGAATAACAAAACAGTGAGCTTAGTGCGAAAGTGGTTTGATCTAAATGCACATAGCACTCGTGACATTATTTTTCATCCCCAATGGGAAGGAGGACTGGGGGCACCAAACATGATATGGGTTTATACCAGCATGCGGATTTCCCATCTTCTGAACATGCTGAATAATGATGACAAAGATGTTAGGGAGCTGGCTCGATCCTCCCTGTTCCTGGACCTCAGGAGACGCAAGGTGCCGTTAGCCAGGGAGTCAGAGCCCCACTTCCTTGGCTTCAAAAGAAAACCCAGCGGGAAACTGGACACTCACTCTGCTGGTTTTGGTGTCTGGTCAGACTGGCCGGACCTGAATGATCTCTGTGTAAGAGCTGGAGTATCACTGGAGTGGGTCCGGTCTGACTCTGAGAGTGTGAGGGTCTCAGAGGATATCATCACTGACCCCCAGACTTATGTCAGAGCAACAGCCACATTTGGTGGATATAGCCACCCGCTAACATCCGCAGGTGCCCGGCGAACTCTCATGGATTTACATCAGTATCACCAAAAACAACACTGGACTGGACTGAACCTTCAGGGAAAACTTGCATGTCTTCCCTCTGCTGATCATTCTGTTTCTCACTCATTTCTCAAGAACACTGCACTCAGTGAGGACATTGCCATTTTCACAGTAAAGGCCAGATTACAAGTTCTTCCTACTAGACTCAACCTCTCTATCTGGTTTCCTCCAGCTCAGGTTCCTCACTGTCTGCATCACACTACAGAACAGATCACTGAAACACTGCCACATATCCTGAACGGCTGCCGTGCTTACAAGGGAATGTACACAGCACGCCACGACAGAACAGTGGACCTGATAGTGAAAGACATATCAAACCATTTACCACCTTTAGTAAGAATATACAAAGATTCCTGTGTAAAACCATCTATGTTTCAGTATCTTAACAGTAACTCTGAAATCTTTTCATGCCTGTCTGCTAACACACCAGATGTAGTTGTGGTTAACGAGGAGTGCAGAGAGGTGTTTGTTTTGGAGGTTTGCGTGCACCTTTGACTCTAGTATGGAGGAAGCTTTCATGACTAAAGTTATTAAATATCAACCACTCCTGAATACCATTTCAGAGATAGGTTATAGAGGCCGATTACTTGTTTTTATATTCGGTAGTTTAGGACACACACACAGGCTGGTTGTAAGAGGGCTTCAACAACTTGGGATGCCTAAAAAGAGGGCTAAACGGCTAGCAAAGTACTGTGCTTTGTCCTCTATCATAGGCAGCCGTCATATATGGAGGAGACGCTGTTATTTATACCCATAACAACTGAGTGATATGCCAAATATTGTGAAGACCTGTTGCACGCCATTGGTCCATGATTTTGTACATGTATTTAACTGCATCTATAATATTTACGTCCTTGTAAGTTATTTCTTTTAAGGTGACTTAAATAAATTGTTTAAAATGTGAGAGCATGTGTGTGTGTGTGGTGTGCTGTGTTGTTGTGTGAGTGTAGAGAGTGTTGTGTGTGTGTGGTGGTGTTGGAGAGTGTGTGAGTGAGTGTTGTGAGTGTGAGAGAGTGTGAGAGTGTGTGTGTTTGAGTGTTTGAGTGAGTGAGTGAGTGTGTGTGTGTGTCGGTGTGTGAGTGTGCGAGTGTGAGTTGGTGTGTGTGTGTGTGTGTGCGTGTTTTTGTGTGAGTGTGGAGAGTGGGTGTGTGTGTGTGGTGTGAGATGTGAGGAAGTGGAGGTGTTGTGAGTGGAGAGATGTGTGAGCGTGTGTGTGTGTGTGTGGGTGTAGGTGTGTGTGTGTGTGGGAGTGTGAGCGTGTGTGTGTGTGTGTGTGTGTCTGTGTTGAGTGTGCGTGTGAGAGTGTGGAGTGTGTGTGTGTGGTGTGTGTGTGAGAGAGAGAGAGAAATAGAGTGTGTGTGTGTGTGTGTGTGACAGAGTGTGTGGGGGAGTGGTGAGAGGAGTGTGTGATTGCGTTGCGTGTGTAGTGTGTGTGGGTGTGTGTGTGTGAGTGAGTGTGAGCGAGTGTGTGAGTGAGTGAGTGAATGAGTGAGTGAGTGTGAGTGTGAGTGTGTGTGGTGTGTTGTGTGTGTGAGAGAGTGTGCGAGTGTGGTGTGGGTGTGTGTGTGCTGTGTGTGTGTGTGTTCTGTGTTTGTGTGTGTGCTGTGTGTGTGTGTGTGTGAGAGAGTGTGTGGGAGTGTGAGAGAGTGTGTGATTGCGTGTGTGGTGTGTGTGCGTGTGTGTGTGCGCGCAGAAGAAAATAAGATGTAAATCATTATGACCTGTGCAGGTATTAATAAATACAGTAACTGATCTCAGACAGTGTTTGTCTTAAGTCTTCAGATGGGACCATCGCAGCTAAGCGTCTCTTTTGTGTGTCGTACCTCTGAAAAATAATTGGGTCCTGGTGGATACGAGCCAGTTTTATACATATGCAGGCAGCGGTTGTCATGGCAACAGACCACATTCTCCTGCTCTATTTTCAGACACACACACACTGATGTATATCAGAGAGAATTAGACCCCGCTATCTCACGAAGAACATGATCTAACAGCAGGTGTGTCCATAAACATGACACCTGTAAGCTTCACTCTCATTGCACTGATTCTGCTCACAGTGTTTTACTGTAATAACACCACACCGCTGGAGATACGATGAGATCACTGACTCTATGGATGCGCGTCTGTGTGTTTTTGTGTAAAGATATGCACTGTCAGATACTGATAAAGCAAAATAGTGACTGCCTCACACATCTGATGTTAAATGATTAATGACAGCAGTGATGATTAATAAATGCACATGCAGACAAACTGGAATAAAATTGTACATCACTGGAATTTATATTATTATTACTATTACTACAAGAATTGTGAACAGATATCATCAGAGATTTTTCAGTAGGCCTCAGTGAAAATTATTTTGATGTGCTGGATAGACATTTCCTTCGCTCAAAAAATGGCCCAAACTTGTGAAAATTATTTTGGCATAAATGCTGCATTCTTATATAATGTGTGTTTGAACTATGCTAATTTAACTTTGAATAATTGCCTACAGGTTCCTAAAGAATTTGCTGTTATGACAAAAAACAGAAAAGTGAATGACTAAATGCCTGAATATTCTCAACGGTGACTATTTATCTTTTTTCTCTTCTCTTTATGCTCTCTTATGCTCTGGAGAACTTTGCATTTTAGGCTTGCCTGAGCTACTGTATTCTGTTTTGCTGGAACTCTATTAAAACAAACGGCATTGCTTGTAATGATTTTAAAAAGCACGTATAGTGATGGGTAACACTGAGCTTTTCAAAACTCCGAATCAGTTAAACCATTGCAAAAAAAAATCTGTTAAACCATTGCATTGCAAAAAGATTTACTCCAATCGGATCGCGTTTTACAATTATTTGAATTAGATCGGGACTTAGGAGCGGGTTTGTGAATCTTTTGATTAATAACGGAACTTCGGATGGAAAGGGTCCGCAAATCCTTTTGCGAATTGAAAGATTTGTGACATGCACTCTGAGTCTGAAGTAATTCTGAAATGATGGTTCACGAATCATTGTTCATATCGGGACTTCAGCGCAGATCACGAATCATTTGATTCAGATCGGAACTTCGGAGCAGATTCGTGAATCTTTTGATTGAGATCGGAACTTCGCAGCGGATTCGTGAATCTTTTGATTCAGATCGAACTCTTCGGATGCGGATTCGGAATCTTTTGATTCAATCGGGACTTCGGCGGATCGTGAATTTTGATTCAGATCGGGACTTCGGAGCATGTATTGGGAATATTTTGATTCAGATCGGGACTTCGGAGCATGTATTGGGAATATTTTGATTCAGATCGGGACTTCGGAGCATGTATTGGGAATATTTTGATTCAGATCGGGACTTCGGAGCATGTATTGGGAATATTTTGATTCAGATCGGGACTTCGGAGCGGATTCGTGAATCTTTTGATTCGGATCGGAACTTCGGAGCGGATTCGTGAATCTTTTGATTCAGATCGGAACTTCGGAGCGGATTCGTGAATCTTTTGATTCAGATCGGGACTTCGGAGCGGATTCGTGAATCTTTTGATTCAGATCGGAACTTCAAAGCAGATTTGTGAATCTTTTGATTCAGATCGGAACTTCAGAGCAGGTTCGTGAATCTTTTGATTCAGATCGGAAGCTCGGAGCGGATTCGTGAATCTTTTGATTCAGATCGGGACTTCGGAGCATGTATTGGGAATATTTTGATTCAGATCGGGACTTCGGAGCGGATTCGTGAATCTTTTGATTCAGATCGTGACTGTGGAGTGCATATCGTCAATCATTTGATTCAGATCGTGACTGTGGAGTGCATATCGTGAATCATTTGATTCAGAACGGGACTTCGTGCAGATTCGCAAATCATTTGATTCAGATCGGGACTTCGGAGCAGATTCGTGAATCTTTTGATTCAGATCAGAACTTCGGAGCAAGTTCTTGAATCTTTTGATTCAGATCCGGGACTTCGAAGAGCGGATTCGTGAATCTTTTGATTCAGATCGGGACTTCGGAGCATGTATTGGGAATATTTTGATTCAGATCGGGACTTCGGAGCGGATTCGTGAATCTTTTGATTCAGATCGGGGGGGGACTTCGGAGCGGATTCGGATCTTTTATTCGGATCGTAACTTCGGAGCGATTCGTGAATCTTTGATTCAGAGGGGACTTTCGAAGCGGATTCCGTGAATCTTTTGATCAGATCGGCTTCGGACGGATCGTGAATCTTTTGATTCAAGTGGGACTATCAGCAGCGGATCGTGAATCTTTTGGATTCGATCGGACTTCGGAGGATTCGGAATCTTTTGATTCGATCGGAACTTTCGGAGCAGATTCGTGAATCTTTTGTCATATCGGACTTCGGAGCGGATTCGTGATCATTTTGATTCAGATCGGGACTTTCGGAGCGGATTCGTGAATTCTTTTTGATTCGGATATAGGAACTTTCGGAGCGTATTCGTAATCTTTTGATATTCGATCGGAACTTCGAGCGGATTCGTGAATCCTTTTGCTTCGATCGGACTTCGAGCAGATTCGTGAATCTTTTGATTCCAGATCGGGACTCTCGGAGCGGATCGTGAATCTTTGATTCCAGATCGGGACTTCGAAGGCGGGAAAATTCTTGAATCTTTTGATTCAGATCGGAACTATTCGGAGCTGATGCGTGAATCTTTTGATTCGATCGGGACTGGTTCGAGTCAGATTCGGGAATCTTTTATTCAGATCGGGACTTCGGAGCGCGGATCGTGAATCTTTTGATTCAGATCAGGACTTCGGAGCATGTATCATGAATCTTTTGATTCAGATCGGGACTTCGAAGCGGATTCGTGAATCTTTTGATTCAGATCGGGACTTCGGAGCGGATTCGTGAATCTTTTGATTCAGAGTGGGACTTCGAAGCGGATTCGTGAATCTTTTGATTCGGATCGGAACTTCGGAGCGGATTCGTGAATCTTTTGATTCGGATCGGAACTTCGGAACGGATTCGTGAATCCATGAACTATGGTTAATTTTCATAAGGTTAACAAAAAAGACAAACAAACAAAAAGTAATAAATGTACACCTTAAGAGGACACACATATAGAGATGCAGTTTTAACTGCTTTAGGACGAACAGAACTTTGGATAGTTTCCATATGCTTGTCTAGATCAACTTTGAATAAAGAAAAGAGAGATTTAGATCCAGATTTTTGTTTATGTGTGTGAAATATAGCTTGCAGGAAACACAAAATAAGTTACATTTTGCTATGTTCTCTTTTAAGCAGTAAAACAATTCAAAGAAAACATCCTTTAAACCGCTGCTTTTGTGTTGTTTGCTTTACATAATCAGAATTGTGTATTATTGTCTAAAGATTATGAGTAGCCTATGATGTTAGCTACCATAGCTATAAATAAAGACGTGAAACTGTGGTCAAAAGTCTATCATAATGTGAAAATGTTGGGGTGGTTGTCTGCTGTTATGTTCCCACCAATGTCAAAATCAAACACTGGCTCTAGTTAATCTCATATTATAACACAATTATTTAATGAGCGTCTGATATGACAAAGAAAGACATCAGAGACTGAGAGCAGCAGCTTCATTGTGTCCACTAGAGGACGCTGAAGCACACTTGACAAAAGATCAGTTTCTACTGAGATATGCAAATTAGAGGCGCGTGAAAGGTCATAACCCCCCACAGATCCTTCATTAAACAACTGCATTCATTTCATAGCATTATCCCAAAAGAGAAGTGGACTGCATGCATTAATGCAAGAGATCTTGATATCGTTGCCATGTGTTGCGGTTTCCACAGTTTTACGAGTGTACAAGGATATATGCAGCAATGTAAAGTGCAGAAAATAAAACAATTATGCAGTCCACTTTGCTCGCAAGGCACTATTTTCTGTAAAGCTGCTCTGATGCAATAAATACTAGGAAAGTGCACAAACTACACTTAATTGACAGTATTTCAGGTGTGATTGATCAATTACTAGCTGACATTCAAAACCCTGTTTCATAGACTGCTTAGTGTTAAATACTGTATGGCCGTGTTCAATCGAGTGAATATTTTAAAAGTATATTAGTATGATTGTGTTGTTGTTGCTGTGGATGAAGAAATGTGATTGTGTTCAGGTAGACACACATTAATCAACATCACATTTGGCAAGTTGCTTAAGAGGTCTGAAGTTTGTTCCGAAGTTTGGAGTCATTGCAGTATGATTAAACGATGGATCCGTGTTGAGGTTATGAATCAGAGAGGACGTCCCTGATATCTGCACTGTCATTTTACTGCAGTTTTCTCTAAATCGTAATCTCCACACTGATGTCAGCATTGACACTGAGGAACTGAGACAGCACATATCATCTAAAAACTCATTCATACCAGAGATGATCACTGAATTTTTATCATTCTAACTCGAGACTTAAGTTAACGAGGGCCACCCATGGGTTCGATTCAGAGAATTGCATTGCATGCAAGCATACATTGCATGTATTTTTTCAATTAATGCATTAAACTGAAAAAAGGTTCAACCATGCATTGCAAGCCAAGTTGGTTTGGTAAAAGCATCTGACTAACGTGAATGAGGTATTGAGATGAGACAAATCATCTGAAGTCTCAGAGATTTTCCTCCGGATGTTCCTGCGCATTGCATTGAGATCTGTTGATATTATGAAAATGAAAGAAACTGGCCAATCCATGTTTTCAGTGCAAACTATTACCTATCATATGCATGCTCAGATAAACCCAACTATTCAAAAAAGGTTAAATGAGTGTAATATTAATGTTCTCAGTCTACAGAGGTTTTATTCACACTGTTGGTGTTTGTTTAGCCTCATCTCTGTTGACTCTGCATACTAATGACTTGCATCTGCATGCAAACAGCAGCATCTGAGATCATCCTCAGCAAGATGTTCAGTGTTGGTGTGTGTGTGAGACAGACTCTTTTGTGCTGAACTCTCCATGTCTGCTCAGCATATTGTTTATTGACGTGTCTATTGATGAGTCCGCCAGCTTCCCTCACTCCAACAGTTCAGTCATCACTCATTCTAAACAATCTTCCATTTAATTGTCTCTTATATTTATGTGACTCCATAGGCATTCAATGACCCAAGAGACTACAGAATATATGTTTTAGGTGCTCAGTAGGCCAGATGTTTCTTAGTTTCAGCCTTCAGATTGCCACTGATTCAATAGCTTGCTGTCATTAGTCAATACAGCACTACATTTTCTTTAATCAGGTATTGAACTGGCCATCTTAAGTGGATTGTTCACCTAAAAAGGTAATTCTGTCATCATTCACTTGCTCTCACGTCGCTCCAAACCTGTATGACTTTCTGTCTTCTGTGCAACACAAAATGCCTCAGTGTCTTTTTGTCCGTATAATGGCAATCTATGGGCTCCAGTGTTGTTTGGTTCCCAGTGTTCTTCAAAAAATCTTCATGTTCCACAGAAAAAAAAGAGAGGCATTCAAGTTTGGAACAACATGAGGGACTGTAAATGACGACTGAAATATCATGTTCTCTTTTTTTCCCACATATGTCCTGGCTGGGATTTCTAAAATGCCTAAAATGCGGGTTTTGGCTTTGATCTCCTGTTGACAGTCTCTCTGTAGTCTTTATACATTATATGTACGTGTTTTTAATTTGCTTTGGCTGTTCTCTGTAGATTTCATATTCTCCCATGCCACGATTGGTTAATTATGTCTCAAGTTTACTCTGAAAATATACTGCAGCTAGTTGTTTACATCGTCGCTTTGAATGTTCTTCATTTCTTCACTTTAGTTCAGCTGCACTTTGCTCTGATGCTCCATTAAACTACACACAAACCGGCAGCTTGTAGCCTATAATTTAATCTAAAACAGAGAGACATAATCAACCAGCCATACTGCTCACACAGAGCCGGCTCTAACACTGTAAACAACAACTCCAATGAGGAATCGATTTATGGAACTCAAGTTCTGCCCCACATCCCGTCCATCATGTGGCATCATGATCAATGGCCTGTTCTAAAGAGCAACTGACCTGGAAAGTTAACCAGGACTCTATCCGAACACGTATGGAAGGTTTGTTCGCTATGTCTCCACTAGAAAAGATTGTGTTTTCACCTTTGCGACATGTGTCCATATTTAGAAAGTCGACCGGTGCATGCAGCTGTATGCATTTGTCCCTGCAGTGCCGAGAGAGCGTTTGAGAAAGTGTGTCACGCTCACAGAGTTCAGCCACTCATCACGGGAGGTAAATGCATCTAGGGCTTTAAAGCTGTCGAAATCTGGCCAGCCAAGCTCAACATGGTCCAGTTTTCTACGCACACCAATAATGAAAGCGAAAATGCAAAACGGCTCAGCGAAAACAGGAAGAGGGGTTATGGTCAATGGGACGGTGTCCACCCTAAAGAGGCAGCCGAGGCCCAAGATGGCATCTGCAAGGCAGGAACGTGGCTCCTGTTCATCTACGGCTTCTTGTCCAATCTTCTCGGGATGCCTAAGCGACCTGGATGAAGATCCTCAGCCACGCTGTCCATCCAGCATTTCCTCTCCTACCCTGCACAGGCCTGGTTCCACCTCCAATCTGAAGTTCTCTGTCTCCAAAGGCTCCTTGTCAAGTCTAAAGGGTTCGTTGACCAGCCTCATGAGCTTTCCCACCTCCTCGGTGCTGCAGAGCTCCAGCCCAAGCCTCCGGAGCTCCAGTGAGGACGACAGCTGGGACACCAACAGCTGGAGCTCCGGAGCCACTTGTCTGCTGCGCAGCTCTATTAAGCAGCACAGCGAGGAGGTTTTCCGGGTGCGTGCCGGCTCCGCAAGTCGACCCGAAGGTACGAGCGATTCCGAGACAGGCTACCAGAACTCTGACAGCTGCCAGGGCAGTGTGATGGGATCGGAGAGACAGGAGGGAGCGGAGCAGGTCGATGCAGCGAGGAGGGACTCGTTGTCGAGTCAGGGCACCTCCGCTGCTTCAACGGCGTCATCCGACTTAGAGCAGAAGATTGAAGAGAAGCTCAAGTTTTCTCAGTTTCTTGATGAGGTAACATGTAGGGTCCTGGACCCCGAGTGTCTGCAAGCCTTCAGAGCGCCTATCCGACTATGTCTCTCCAATGCCTAAACCCAACCCAGGTTTCCAGTACTTGGTTTGGTTCCAGTAGGGATTCTGCCTGTGATTCCAGGGACAGTAACGTGTACAAATGGGCCAAGTGCATGCCGAGCTGCAAGATTCTGGACGCCAGCAAAACCCTGAGAAGAACTCAAGAGGAAATGGAAATGTTAGGAAGGAGCTACCTAGAGACTGACATAGACAGAGTGTCAGTCTCTGACCGCACCGCAGCCACCGCACCGCACCACCTCGCTCCCGAGACCTGCTGTGAGCGGCGATATGGTGAGTGGTAATTCCACTTGTATTCCACTTATAATGTTATCAAGATTTTTACATCAAAAACATCATCATTTAGAAGTAATAGGCTATTTTCTATCCTGTTTTAACCCCCCTCATCAGAACGCTCAGTTTTAATAGACGTGGAGGACTGTAGTAAATGTTGTGATTGGCTAATAGTTGTGTCTGTTGGACAGCGTACATTCCTCATAGATGGATGCTGCTGTGATTCTGTCAAAACATAAATGTGACCCTGGACCATAAAACCAGTCATAAGTGTCAATTTTTTTTATTTATACATCTGAAACCAGTCTTTCCATTGATGTATGGTTTGTTAGGATCGGACAATATTTTTGGCCGAGATACAACTATTTGAAAAAATCTGGAATCTGAGGGTGCAAAAAAAAGCAAAATTATCTTAAAAGTTTTCAATGAAGTCCTTACAATGCTATTACTAATTCAAAATTACGTTTTGGAATATAGCTATATATCTATATATATATATATTTATATATATCATATCTTCATGTAACATGATCTTTACTTAATATCCTAATGATTTTTGGCATAAAAGAAAAATTTATAATTTTGACCCATACAATGTATTGTTGGCTATTGCTACAAATATACCTGTGCTGCTTATGCTTTTGTGCTGCAGGGACACAGATACTCATATCAAACGATCTGTTTAACAGACAAAGCAATAGGGATCACGTAATGAAAACAGTTACACTTGTGTTGTGACATTACTCATCGGATCCAATATATTCGGCACAGCATCGTCTTTTAGTTTCACTCTCTCTGAAAATCCCGCGTCGAATTGTGCCTTGTTTGTAAACAAATTCGTGGTAAAAGGACTTACGAGTTCTTACTGACATGGCCTGGATCTTCCTTAAAGGGGTCATATGATGTTGCTAAAAAGAACATTATTTTGTGTATTTGGTGTAATGAAAAGTATTTATGCAGTTTAAGGTTAAAAAAAAAACCCCCAACAACATGTTTTCCAACTAACTGTACTTATTGTTTCTTGCTCCTCTATGCCCCGCCTTTCTGAAACGCGTTGATTGTTACAAAGCTCATCGATCTGAAAAGCCGCGGTGTGCTCTGATTGGCCAGCTATCCAGTGCGCTGTGATTTGCCGAATACCTCAAGCGTTTGATGGAAATGTTACGCCCCTTACCAAACTGTGATGCCCTGTCCCGGAGCGACAAGACAAACCCATTAAAAACAGTCCTTCATAAAATGCGCTGGACACATCTGATATTTGGGTTGAAGTGTTCTGGAACAGTGTTTGTAAATACAACTTACCTTTTTGAAGACCAAACAAAGTAGTTTCGCTTTCACAACGAAGCACAGCGTCTTCATGACATGGCGGCGGCAGCAACAATACTACAGCGAGAATAAAAGTTACGCCTTCTTTTTTTGCGTGAACATTTGGGTGGCGTTAGGCAAATCTTCCCACATAGTGATGTAGACATGTGGGGGTGTGTTAGAACGAGCAGTTTTAGGGGGGTGTGGCAGAGTTTTAACTTTGATAAAGAATATCTTTTTTTTTGAGACTTTAGTCTTTGCAACTTTACGATCTTCTTTATGCACCAAGAGCTTGTAACACTCCAAAGCGAAAGGAAAAAATTAAATCGCATCATACGACCCCTTTAAGCATGGATAAAGCACTAGGGATTGCACAGTTACACTTGCGTTGCGACATTACTGTCGGATCTAATATAGTCGCACAGCGTCGTCTTTTAGTTTAAATATTTCTGAAAATCCAGATCTTCCTTAAAAATAAAGTTCATTCACTAACGTTGGGATCAGAAGGAAGGCAACAATGTTTTTCCACAGCTTGGCACTGCACAGCGTCTTGTTGTCTTTAGAGCATCTTTATCGTTTGGTTTCTGCGTAGGCCTGCGTTTACTGCTCTTTTTTACCTACTACATGTGTGAATCGGTGGGTGGGGCTAAACAGGCAGTGGTGTAGAATCTGTGTGCGGTGCTAAACAGGCAGCGATGTAGAATCGGTTGGCGGGGCTAAACAGGCAGTGATGTATAATCGGTGGGCGGGGCTAAACAGGCAGTGATGTTGATCTTCTTCTGCGGAGGCGGTGCTTATCCACACTATTACATCATAGAGTAGAACATTCCACAAGCTGTGGTTTTGGCAGACTGCCTTCAATATAAGCTGTTTTTAGACTAATGACAAAGTATTGAGTTCTGACACTTACAGGATGTTTTTATAGTACAATGACCTCTTATATTTCAAAAGTTCAAGGGAATTTTGGTTTCTCAGTTCATGACCCCTTTAAAAGGTTTTTGAAGCAAAGAAAGATGGGAGTACACGGATGTCTTGAGACAGAGCATTTCACAACCTGAGAGCCACAACACCAAAAGTCCTGGCACCCATAGTGACTAAACTAAATTTAGGAGTCATTAACAATCCGGCACTAGATGATCTTAAGGAGTGATTCATTGATCAGTCATTTATTCTTGTTGCTCTTTGTTTACTTTCTAAGGGAACTGGTTTGGAATGACAAATCACCAAATGCAAGATACTTGACTTAAGAAAATATTTTGTCCTTTAAAACAATGTGCAATGCATCATTTCAAAGATTATTTTGAGGTCAGAGAAGTAATCGAGCCCATCGCTGCTCTGTGACAGCACTTATTAAAAATACAACAGCGTTTCCTAATATTCACACTGAAGCCGCCGCTGTCTGGACACACTTCTCTCATCTGCCGGGGAACAGCAGCCATATTAATAATTCATTTTATCTTTTTTGTATGGAAGGGCTCCTTCTCAAATGCCAGTCATAAAGGCCATGCAGTGCTAAAACAACAGAAACGACACTTATCGTGGATCGAGTAACTGCCATAGCAACTGTGTGTGTCTGAATGGAAGAATTCATCATAATCTCCCTGCTGCATTACAGACAGTGAGACCAAACTGAAGCAAAGCATAGTGAGTCTGGGCTGATTCAGCTCTGGTGGGCGGATGCGCTTGTTTCTCAGATCTTCTGGATAATAGTGTGCGTGACGGGATTTTCTCGCTCAGAAATAAATGCATTGAGGAAACATGTGTGACAGGGAATGATGGGCGTGAGTTACTCAGTGTTTGTGAATATAGTGGATTGTTGCCATATGACAGTTTTGGTTTGTGTGATATAAAGACATTCTGCAGGAAACGCTAGTCTCAGATTCATGCTGCTCGAGGTGTGAATGCACTGAATCTGCAGAACGACGCTCTGTGTGTGTGTGTGTGTGTACATGGTTTTCTCTACTTTATAGGAACCAAATGTCCCCACAAGAGGGCCTTTCGCACTGCTTTAGTTCCAGAACTAAATGTACAGTACTAAAGTACTGGCACGATTTTGCGCGAACTATTTCCCAGTACTATTCAAAGGGTTGCATTCGCACCAAGAGTGTGTACTAAGAAGTGACGTAAGCCGGTCAACAGCGTCGTCATTTGTGCGCGGCGTTCAACAACAGAAACAAAGAAGAACAACATTAACAACAGGAGGATGGAGGACGCTGTGATCGGAGCTGTGTTTTTGTTGTGTCTCGCGGGTTTCACAATAATGGACATGGAAAGTCGACGTATACGTAAAGCGATTGAAAGAACGGAAAGGAGGACTACGAATCTCCAACGACAACTGGCAGTGCTACATTTGCTACAAGTGCCTGCACTTCAGCGTCCGTCCATCTATCGCTGTTCTCCATACTTGAGAAATAAGTTGACACAATGTTTACAGTATGTTTACACGGTGTTTTAAATCATGGCGGGTGAGGGCGTTTTCATACGCGTTTGGCCAATCAATGTCTACTTACGTCACGATTAGTACCAGTTGTGCTGTTTAGACCCTCTCCGGAGTAGGAGCTAATCTGGTTCTCGAAAAAGGCAGTCCGGTACTAAAATCGCTCCCAGTTCCGGCGGTGCGAACACGCAGAAAAGTGGGTAGTTCCACAATTAGTTCTGGTACTATGAAAAGGTTCCCGCGGTGCGGGAATAGTAATACGCGACATTTTTTTGGTCCCCATGAGGAAACAAGCTTCTAAATCATACAGAACGAAGTGTTTTGAGAATCTAAAAATGTCTTGAATGTTTACTATTGTCCTTTGACACACTATTTTCCTGTTTAATACTGTAAAGCTGCTTTGACACAATCTGTATTGTTAAAAGCTCTATAGAAATAAAGGTGACTTGTCTTGACTGTAGTTTTGTGTGAGGGGTAGGTTTAGGGTAAGGGGATAGAAACTACAGTTTGTACAGTAGAAAAAACATTACGCTTATGGAATGAACCCATCAAACATGGAAACCTAACGTGTGTGTGCATGTGTGCGTGAAGCTGTGTGTTTACAGTGTTGTAGTTGCATTGTGAAATTATATCATTGACATATTCCATGTCCTAATTTACAGATTATTACTTACTTTCCTCAGATTCTGTGTTAAATGAGTTTCTAATAGTTACTTTCTGCACGTTCTTTGTTTCATAATATGCAAATATGTCGAGAGCTGGTCTTCACATTCGTCATCTCACCTCCCAAACGAGCATGTTTAATTAACGAGCCGTGATTAATGGCTCATGAATGCAGAAGGTTTCTGTGATGTGTTAATGACAGCTGTCAATCACGTGAATAACTGTGAGTGTTCTTCATGTTTCTTCAGGTTTCTGATGAGACGCGAGCAGCAGCAGGGAGCACCTTCTCTTCTCTTCTCGTCTCTTCTCTTCTCTTCTCTTCTCTTCTCTTCTCTTGTGTTGAATGGGTTTGTCCCTCCTCCTCCGTCTCTCTCTGGTTCCTCTGTAGCGTCTCAGACTCAGCTCTGGTTTTGTAAATGTTGCTCTGTGTTTAGAGGTAGAACACGCGTGTGCACACGCTCATCTGATCATGACACGCAAGCTTCACAGACGGTGAGTGACATGCGTGTGAAGTGCTGCATGATTGCATGTGTGTGTTTCTCTGCTCTCGGCTCTATTCACTGATAAACTGTTGGAGAATGACAGATGATGGGTAATTCTGAGGTTAACACAGCTGTTATTGATAGTAGTGTTTCTGTGCTTTATTATGACAAGATCTCTGCTAGTAAATGCTGCTCATTTGATGGAGTTTAATGAGCTTTCAGAGAGAAACAGGATGAAGCGTCAGACTTCCCACTTCACTTTTCCATGTTTTACTGTTTTTTGTGAGGACATTTTTTTCCCCTCACAACCAAACACACACACACACACACAAAGGCACACTTGGTTTAGCAATGTGTTTTTACATTTACATTTAGTCATTTTGCAGACGCTTTTATCCAAAGTGACTTACCATTGGGGAATACATAAAGCGATTCTTCTTAAAGAGGCAAACCGACACATGAAGTGCTTGAAATACCAAGATTCAGGCATTTGTTCAAATAAGTACAAGCTAGAAAGGGAAGGAATAAATAAAGAGAAAGACAACGTTTTTTTAAAAGATGAAATCAAATAGTGTTGAAAGAGATGAGTTTTCAGCTGTCGCTTGAAGAATGTCAGGTAATCAGCATTCTGGATAGGGGTTGGAAGATCATTCCACCAACCAGGAATGGTAAACGAGAATGTTCTGGAAAATGATTAGTGATTTTGAGCCTCTCTGTGATGGAACCACGAGGCGTCGCTCACTAGCGGATCTCAGGCTTCTGGAGGGGATGTAGATTCGTAGTAGTGAGTGGAAGTAGGCGGGTGCTGAGCCTGTGGCTGTTCTATATGCAAGCATCAGTGTCTTGAACTTGATTCGAGCCGCAACCGGTAGCCAGTGCAAGGAGATAAAGAGAGGTGTAACATGGGCTCTTTTGGGCTCGTTGAAGACCAGTCGTGCCGCTGCATTCTGAATCATTTTTAGAGGTTTGATTGTGCTTGATGGGAGTCCAGCCAGAAGAGCATTGCTGTAGTCCAGCCTAGAAATGACAAGGGTTTGGACAAGAAGTTTTGCAGCATGCTCCGTTAGAAAGGGCCTGATCTTTCTGATGTTGTGCAATGCAAACCTGCAAGATCGAGCGGTCTTTGCAATGCAGTCTTTGAAGGTCAGCTGGTCATCAAAGATTTACACCAAGATTTCTGACCGAAGTTGATGGGGTAATTGTAGAAGAACCTAGCTGGATGGAAAAATCATACTGTAGCGTTGGAGTGGCAGGGAAGACAAGAAGCTCAGTCTTTGCCAGGTTGAACTGTAGGTGATATTCTTTCATCCATGCAGAGATGTCCGCAAGGCAGCCTGAGATCCGTGCAGCTACCGGTGGTCATCTGGTTGAAATGAGAGATAGAGCTGTGTGTCATCAGCATAACAATGGTAGGAGAAGCCATGTGCCTGTATGATGGGACCCAGCGATGTAGTGTATATGGAGAAGAGGAGCGGTCCAAGAACTGATCCCTGAGGAACCCCAGTGACAAGTTGATGTGCTTTGGATACCTCCCCTCCCCAAGACACCCTGAAAGACCTACCAGTGAGATAGGTTTCAAACCAGCGAAGTGGGATCTCTGTGATGCCCAGTGAAGAGGGCAGACAGGAGGATCTGATGATTCACAGTCTCAAAAAACGGAAGATAGATCCAGCATAATGAGAACTGATGATTTGGAATCAACTTTTGCAATCCGCAAGGCTTCAGTGACTGACAGTAACGCAGTCTCAGTTGAATGGCCACTCCTGAAGTGTTTTGATACTTCTGCCTAATGTGAGCTTCAGACACTGATGCAGAAGGACAGAAATGCCTGGGGCTTCATTAGACTTGGGTTGTTAGGTTGTTTTGTGGGTTGTTTTGTGATGTTTTTACTGAGAAACACGTGGCGCTTCATGCAGCTCACTGAGTGTATTTTGATTTACAGATTGAAAATTCACGCACATTCTGTAAACAAAGCTGCAGATGTCAATGTTAAAGTCAGCGAATAAATATAATAATAATAATAATAATTTCATTACATTATATAGCGCTTTTCTAGGCACTCAAAGCACTTAACATTGTCAGGAGGTATCTCCTCATCCACCAGCAGTGTGCAGCATCCACCTGGATGATGCGACGGCAGCCATAGTGCGCCAGAACGCCCACCACACACCAGCTTACTGGTGGAGAGGAGACAGAGTGATTGAACGCAATTGCCAATCAGAGGCGTTTAAGTTACAATCCACCAGAGTTTTTGTCCAGTGCGGAGTTTTGCAAACTCACGAATCCTCTCATTATAACAAAACTTCATGAGACTGTGATGAACTAAGACGAGGGACAGCTTTTTAGTGATTATAAAGGGGGTGCTCTTTGTGTGCTTTCTAGGCTATATATAATCCAACACAAACTGGCCACACGAATCGTTACGCGACAGCATGTTGTGTATTTTATCTAAGGATTTTCTCTAAGATCTAGCTGCTCTGAGTTTCCCTGCCTGACTGACAGCTTCACTTTAAAGAAAGACCTTCAGTCAGGAGAGATTTGCCATCATGCCGTTGGTTTGTGTATCTGACGGTCGTTCTGACAGCGGCGTCTGTCGTATCGCTGGTGTTTTACTGCACTACATGTTTGTTTGATATTCCAGCTGCACACAAACCCGTCGGGGTCGAGATCTAGAATATCTGTTTCACTGACGTGTGTAGAATGAGTAGAAAACAGAGGAAACGGAAGAAAACAAGAGTGAAGAAGCTGATAAACAAACGTTACGCATCCATCTGCAGGCCTGAGTCAGTCCGACAGGAATACAGATCCAGAGAAACAAACACAAACACACAGAGCACCACTCCATACTTCATCTGCTGCTGGATTATTTTCCTTTAGCATTACTAAAATATTTAGGAACCGCAAGTGTGTCAGACAGACAGGAAGTGAGCATTGCAGACACAGGAAGTGTTAGTTAAATGGAACGTTCACATGGATTTCATTTACTCTGCTGATGCCATTCAAGCCTGCATCTGTACTTTCTTCCTCTTATGAAGACGTTTTGAGAAATGATCAGTGTTTTTGTCCATACAGTGGAGGTCAGTGAGGTCCAGTTTAACAGAGGTTTGAATGACATGAGGGAGTAAATGATACATTCCGGTGAACCGTCACATTAACGAGTGAATATTTATTTGATTTATTTTCACAAAACGAGTTTGTGAGTGTGTGTGTGTGTGTGTGTGTGAGTGAGTGAGTGAGTGTGTGTGTGTGTGTGTTGTGTGTGGTGTGTGTTTGTGTTTGTGTGTGTGTATGTGTGTGAGTGTGTGTGAGTGAGTGTGTCCTTTAGGAGAGTGTGTGTGTTTGTGTGTGGTGAGTGTGTGTGTGTGTTTGTGTGTGTAGGTGAGTGTGAGTGTGTTTGTATGTGAGTGTGTCTGTAGATGAGTGTGAGTGTGTGTGTGAGTGTGTGTGAGAGTGTGTGTTTTTGTGTGTGTGTGTGTGTGTTGTGTGGTGTGTGTGTGTGTGTGTGTGTGTGAGTGAGTGTGTGTGTGAGTGGTGTGTGTGTGTGTGAGTGTGTCTGTAGGTGAGTGTGTGTGTGTGTGTGTAGGTGAGTGTGTGTGTGTGTGTGTGTGAGTGTGAGTGAACGTGTGTGAGTGTGTCCTTTAGATGAAGTGTGAGTTGTGTTGTGTGTTTTTGTGTTCGTATGTGAGTGTTTTGTTTTGTGTGTGTGGTGAGTGTGTGTGTGGTGTGTGTGATTGAGTGTGTCTGTGGTGAGTTTGTATGTGTGAGTGTGTCTGTAGGTGAGTGTGTGTGAGTGTGTCTGTAGGTGAGTGTGTGTGTGTGTGTGTGTGTGTCAGCGGGTGTAGTTTCTCATTAGTCATGTGACAGATGGTTCTCTGGTCTCCTGCAGTCGTCGGTGCAGCGTGACGTCTCTGTAACGCCGCGAGCGAATCTGTCGACACGATTCATGTGAGATTCTCTGGGTTCATATTGTCTGAATGTCAGTGAGAGCTCTGTTTGCATTGTGAAAGTCACAGTCCCAGCGACTCGTTGCTCGTTATTTCAGAGCCGTCAGAGGAAATACAGCAGCATGATCGCTTCTACATCAAACACATGCAGTCAGGTCTTCAGCATTATACCACCTGTGCCGTTTTCCTTTTGAATGAAGGTTATTTTTCTGAGCTTTGTTCTTGTTTTAAGCATAAACCTTTATCATAAGACAAGACTTCTAGTCATATGTGTTATTTGCGTCTTGCATTTGTAAATAAATGTATCTAGATTTAAAAATGTTTAGATATTTGTATTGGAAAACAAGACAGAAAGAAGAGGAAGAACATCAGTGTCTGCGGTGCATTTGTTCATTTAGAAGCAGCTTTTAAATTGACCTTAAAGCTTTAAAACTAACAAATGAGAAAATATGTTAATTGTCACAAACAGTAAACCAAACATCTGATGAGCAGTGTTTTTCTTGAGCCGTTTTGCTGCTGTAAATCAAATGGTTTTTAAACATGAATAACAGTGTTTAGAATAATTCTGTAATGTAAACCGGTTTGATGCACTGATTGAGAAAGCAATCGTGTCTCCCGTGTGTCTGTATGTTGTGGTGATACTGAATAATGATGGATGAATACTCTTGACTGCTTCGGCCGTCTGTGTCTGTCTCTGACTCTGCAGGACACACTGAGAGAACATGAAAAAGATTTATATTGGGAAAACCGCACTAAAAGTACCAAGAAATGGTAGTAAACATCAGAAGAGGAGGTAAGAGTCTAAAATCAGAAAACAGAAAGCGAGTTATTGAATCATCAATCCATCCATCAGGCTCTTCATCTAAATGTCATCAGCTGAAGCCATCAGACCCGCGTGTGATCGATGCCAGCAAGCAGGTGAACGCTGCTCAAATCCAGTTACAGCCAAGCAGACGTTTCCTGATGCGTATCACCATTCTGAACATTAAAGACGACAGAAAACCAGCTTTCCTGAACTGGAAACTATGAGGCTGAATATTATTTTGGCCCTGCGATGGGGTTTTGTTCATGTATTGAAGAACACAACACTCTCTCTCTCTGTCACACACACACGTTTGTTTCTGTCAATTGTGGGAACTTTCCATAGACTTCTATTACTTTTATAATGACCAAACAATATTTTCTATCCCCTAACTCAACCCTAAACCTACCCCTTACAGAAAACCTGTTTGCATTCTTACACTTTCAGATAAACATCATTTACTATTTTTTATCATTTTTTTCCCTCGTGAAGAAAAAAATTCAGGTTTTACTATCCTTGTGGGGACATTTTGTCTCACACACACACACGCACGCACGCACACACTCTCCTCACACACACACTCACACACACACACACACACACACACACTCACACACACACACACTCTCTCTTCCTCTCTCTCACACACACACACACACACACGCTTACACACACACACTTACACACACCGACACGCTCACACACACACACCCACACCCTCTCACACACACACACACACACATTCTCTCTCTCCCTCAACATCACACACACACACCCACCACACACTTTTCTCTCTTCACACACACAACCACACACCCACACTCTCCGTCTCTCACAACACACACACACACACACTCTCACAACACACACACACAGTCTCTCCTACACACACTCACACAACACTCACACAACACACACACAACACCCACACACACAACACACACACACCCACACACCCACACACACACACAACACACCACACACCTCTCACACACACACACACACACTCCTCTCACACACACTCCTCTCACACACCTCTCTCACACACACACACACACTCTCTCTCACACACACACACACACACACACACACAACCAACACACTCTCCTCATCAATACACTCACACACACACACACTCCTCTCACCACCCATCACACCAATCAACACACTCTCCTCTCCTCACAACACACACACACACACACTCTCTCTCTCTCTCTCTCTCTTTTTCTCTCTCTCTCACACACACACACAGTTGAATGTGATATAAATGGACAGAAATCCGATTGAGTGAACGCAGCTCAATCATAATTATTCTCTTTCGTTTTATAATTTTGAGGGTCATTAAAGTGTAACCCTTTAGTATCTCAGATGTCTGGATATTCCATAAGCGCATAAATAAATCACATTTAGTGCTTTTGATCACAGTCTGTTTGCCGTGGAGTGAGTGATGCATTTTAATGAATTAATCATGTTCATATAACCGCATGTACATCATTCTGAGACTTATTTGGGCCCGTGGTTGAGAAGCACTGTTGTTGAGGAGTAAATGAAATGATCTGCCTGTGTTTATGTAGTTGGCTGCAGGAGCAGAAGGAGGATCTGCGCAGACGTCTCGGCTGCACCACACACAAACTGCAGCAGCTGCAGAGCGAGTTCGAGTCGACGCGTCAGTATCTGGAGACGGAACTGCGACGAGCTCAAGACCAACTCGACAAACTCACAGAGAAACTGCGCAGGTCCGACAATGAACCAGCTGATCGAACAAAATATAGTGTGAATTCCCAAAGAACCTTCCAATGAACAGTTCTGAAAAGAACCACTTTTTTCTTTGATAATCTAAAAAATCCTTTTAACATGACAAAGTCCACTGGAAACCTCATGTCTAATGGAAAAGCTCCATGAATTTTAAAGTTTCTTCAAGGAATCATTCTAGTGAAGGAGCTTTATTTTTAAGAGTGTTCATCAATTTGAAACTAGTTCAATTCAGCTATAAGCATTTCTACAAAAGGCAGCAATGTTGTTATTTAACGTGAGTCAATTCAGTTCAATGCCATTGTCGATTTTGCTAAATGTGAGTCTAAATGAATGATGCTCAGAAACACAAGACAAAAGCATGTGTTTGACTTCATCATCATCATCTTCATCATCTCTCCTGCAGGATTCAGAGCAGCTACACAGCTCTACAGAGAATAAACCAGGACACGGAGGAGAAAATCCACCGCATGGTAAGAAATCCTGATCTCAAATTCATTTAAAAAACAAATAAAATCCCAAACCAATTTTTGTGACTTACAGCTCTCCTCATTATTGCTTGATGATGATAAAACTCACATACCTTTGTTTAGATCTCAAACGCTGATGATGCTTTATCATAAATAATCACAGTAACTCTTCAGAAACATTCGCTGAACACACAGAACGACTCTTATACCAGCCTCAGAGTAGTGTTTATCGCTTATCGAGAGCGACTGACGTGTTGAAGCACTTTCAGGAGGACTACTATAAGCGTCGACTCGTTTAGTGATCAACAAGTGCTGCTCTCTGAACGACTGAACTGCAAAAATCAAGGTGGAGATGAAGAAAGACGCAGCGCTGCCACAGATCAATAACCGCTCGAGCTTCTCACTCTCAGAGCGATCACACGATCAGAGCCGGAATGAAAGCGGAGTCTGGTGATCTTAAATCCAATTAAAGTATTAAATCAGCTTAACGCACAAAGACGAGCTGTGAAATGGTTTTGTGTGGTTTCAGCTCTGATTATTAGAGGAACTGATCGGCTTCAGGCTGCAGACAGGAGATTAATTCCACACAACACCATACTGAAATGATTGATTATAACTGACTGTTTGTCATAGCTTTAATCTATTTCTTTCACTTGTGATGTTCATGCATTTATTGATGGTTTGAAATGGACTTGTAAATGTCTGAAAGATCTTTATTTCTATGGAAGCATATGGGTATCAAAATTCATTTTGAAATGTAATATGCAAAACGGCAATGTATTTCTGTATTTAAATGTACATTTCCCACACATATGTGCAACATAGTGCAAAATAAAAAATATTACATTTCAAAATGAATTTTGATACCCATATGCTTCCATATATTTCACTCTGATATCTGCTGCTGCTGCATTTCATGCTTGTCAGTTATATTTACATTCATAAATTCATAGTTGGCCAATTAAATAATTAGCATTTTCTTGCATATGAACGTTTGAAGTTACATTGATGCAATTAGCAGATGCTTTTATCCAAAGTGACTTAGAAAAGAAGAACAAAAGCAATATGTCCTAAGTATACAATGCTGATTAAGAATCTTAAGAAAGATATTTGTTCACGCTACAGAATGAGTTCAGAAGTGATTCCCTGTGAGCTGCTTGATGTGTAAAATCAGCAGGAATAGAAATAGACTGTGAATGAGAATAACCTTTTTTGATATGTAATTTTAAGTTAGTCAAAGAGTGGAAATGAAGGTCTGAGCTGTCTGTGCCGACGGGACGATCTGATGGAGAAATCCCAGAATGAACTGCGTGGAAACTTTCATTCAGCATCAAGTCACGTAAATCATTGTGCTTCATCTACATCTCCATGTACAGTATATACCAATGACAACAACAGAAAGACAGTTAGAGCAATAATAAACGGCTGGAGATGAATGCGATGATGAGATGAGTCTTCAGAAACTCATGTTCTTCCTCAATATTTTTGTGCAAATGTCTAAAGGTTCTTAAATTAAGATACATTTACTGGAGACGCAAAGTGACAGAAGATAAGGAGTCTTGTTTTTCGGAGAAATTGATGAAGTGAGTTTATGTTTATAACAAGAACAAATGTCTGCCAATGGGCTCAGAAAACAAGTTTTCCATTTGAATTAAGTAGATTTTTTCAGCCTATCGGCAGATATTTCTTCTTGTTTTAATCATAAGCTCATTTCATTTTGATCAGTTTCTATCAATTTGCATCTCCAGTAAATGTATCTGGATTTATGAATGTTTATTTTTTTTTACACACACACACACACACACACTCTTTCACACACACACACTCACACACACACACACCACACTCACATCACACACACACACACACACACACACACACACACCACACACACACACTCTCTCTCACACACTCTCTCTCACTCACACACCCCACACACACACACACACACACCCACTCACACACACACACTCTCTCTCACTCACACACGCACACTCTCTCTCTCACACACACACACACACACTCACACACACACTCACCACCATATGCACACACTCACACACACACTCACACACACAAAAAAACACACACACACACACACACACAACACACACACACACACACCCACACACACTCACACACACACACACACAAAAAAAAACACACACACACACACACCCACACCCCACACACACACACACACACACACATCACACCACACACACACACAAACACCCACCACACAGAGTCCGTCTTGATGCTTCGGCCGTTTCAGTGTTTGTCCTGAATTTGCATTTTCTGTGTCCTCATTAGTCCAAGTTTCTGAGTGAAAACACAAACGAGACCCCAGAGACACGCATCAGTGTTCAAATCCGTTTCATCCGCAGCAGAAGGAATCGCAGCGACAGAGCCTTACGACGGGCCATTCATCCACATCCAGCTCTTTCTAAACTGAGAGACGACATCTACATTCACTCTAAACTAGGGATGTCAACTTTAGATTATTTCCATGATCGATCAGCGTTTAAATACTGCAAAATGCGTCTATTGCAGTGGCATATATTCACCAGCATGACGTGCAAATGCCACTCAAAACACCCGAATAAAGAGGTTTAGCTAAATAAACTTTTGGATTGACAACTATTGGCATTTAAAATAAAATGATCCCAAAGGTAACTGCGGCGCATGTTTCTGTGTCGCGGAGCTGCGGCAAAACACACTGCTGCTCACATTAAACATTTAAATGTAAGTATTATGACACAAGTGAGGTACAAAGCTTTGTTTACGAGAGAAATAGGCCTAATGGGTTAGCAGGCAAATGTTACATCACTTGTGCATTCATGCTGCTCGATACATTTAAAGCCATACGCGGCTATGTGTTCTGTTTTGCCGGTTGGTCACGAATTTAATATTTATTGTTTCTTTTCCCAAATCCTCTCCGTCTCACCCTCTAATTTCACAGGTTTATTTTATTGTCCAGCACTTTTAATCACTGTTTTCGCATCTCTTACTGTGGTAAACATGTGGGGGGAATGAAGATTTTGAGGCCTGGGACTTAATTCGTTCCCTCATTTTAGTTAAATCATGGGTTTTCTAGGGAACAAATGAATGAAACATGGACACAAGTCACAGAAATGAATTAAGTTGTAGGAATGAATTTATATATCCAGCCACGTCACCATCACTCAGCCGCTCGCACGTGTTTTGCACACGAGCTGCACGCAGCCCAAAATTAAACTGCTTAATCGACCATTGATAGCTTTAATCGATTGTCCAAAAATCATTGATCATTGAATAATCGCAGACATCCCTCCTCTAAACACAGTCAGCCTGCAGAAACACACTGGACTCTCTTCAAAGATACTTGCGCATCTCACACTTCCAGCCTCATTATTTTCAGTTTTTGAGTAATCGGCTCACAGGGGATTTGAGACCAGAACAGAAACACACACACACTCACACGCACACTCCAGACACCACTCAGACACACACTCACACACACACACACTCAGACACACACTCACACACACACTCAGACACACACTCAGACACACACTCACACTCACACTCACACAACCACACACACACACACTCACACTCACACACTCACACACTCACACTCACACACTCACACACACACACACACACACACACCACACACTCAGACAACCACTCACAACTCCACTCAACACACACATCAGACACACCCCACACTCACACACACTCAGACACACCTCGACACACGCGCAAACTCACACACACATCACACCACACACACACACTCAGACCACACTCACACTCCACTCACACAACACACACTCAGACACACACTCACACTCCACACCTCAGACACACTCACACACACTCCCACTCACACACACACACACACACACAACACTCACACAACACACACACAACACACACACAAAACACACACAACACACACACACAACACACACACTTGGATTTGTGGTTTACGGGGACATTCCATAGGCGTAATGGTTTTTCTACTGTACAAACTGTATATTCTATCGCCCTACACCAACCCTACCCCTAAACCTACTCCTCACAGGAAACTTTCTGCATTTTTAGATTTTCAAAAAAAACTTATTCTGAATGATTTATTAGCCTTTTGAATTACGGGGACACTCAAAATGTCCTCATAAATCACCTTCTCGTTGTAATACCTATGTCATACCCATGTCATTATACAAATTTTGTGTCCTCCTATGTCACAAAAACGCACACACACACACACACACGTTAAACTCCAATGTAAAACTCAGTAAATAGTCATACTCAGGTGAAACATCACTGCAGGTCACATGACCATGATTGACAGATGTTGCCATAGAAACAGCATCATATAAGTGAAGAGAGACGAGTGACGTACCTGCGATTAAGCCACAATCACAGTGCATCACTCGTTCAGTCCAGCGCTGATCTCTGATGAACGACTGCTGTAGAAGAGACACACACAGTGCACTGGTGTTTTCATCAGCAGAAATCAACTATTCATTTCAATCATCTTATTTGAGCTTGAACTATAGACATCTTGAAATACCGGTTGATGTGTGTTGGATTCTGGTTTATATTAAAGCTCCTTCACAGATTAAATGCTGCAGTACATCCGTCATGTGAGTGTCTGATTGTTTCTGTTAATTATATCCAGAGTCAGACAGAACGAGGTCTGTGCAGATATAAATCCTGTCAAATTAAATCCATTAATCATATGCAAATACTGCTGATGCTCCACATGGTTTGTTCAATGAATGCGAGCCGAAAAAATAAAGGGATTTTCATTCCAACAAACACACAAACAAACAGATGCTTCGAGATCTGATGACTTACAAAACTCGTCTGATTGATTAACAAATTACGGACTGAACTGAAGCTGACTGAAATTTATTTGTACAGCACTTTTCACAATAAATATTATTACAAAGACGCTTTGCAGAAAATCTTCATGATAATGTTTATTACATCTTGCAGTATATAGTACTGTAATACACTCTATTGCCAAAAGTATTGGGACACCCCCTTCTGATGAACAGGTTAGGGTTAGTCCATGAGTAGAAATATAAGGTAAAGCAGCTAATAATTCCAGGGAATTGTGTGCTTCTAATTTTATAGCAACTGTTCGAACAGGAGCCTTTTTTATTCTAACATGACGATGCCTCTGTGTATAAGACAAGGTTCAAAAAGGAGTGGGAAGAAAGGATGGTATGCTGGTGATTTAAAAAAAAATTTTTTTGGCAGAGCTTGAGCTGAAAACTCATCACCAAACACCAGTGACGTGTGCATGTGGCTACAGTCATTTCAGACACCTCCAAAACTGTTGCAACAGAGATGGAAATACATTTTTTAAATACATAAATTATGTTTCCATCTTTGATGCCACAGTTTTGGAAGTGCCTTTTTCTGTTCTAAAGAAGGGGGTGTACCAATACTTTCGTCCATATAGTGTATGTATAAGTCATTGGTGTTTGGTGATGAGTGGTGATGGCTTTATCATTAATATTTCTACTCATGGAAATTACTAAAGTAGTCAAACCTGTTCATCAGAAGGGGGTGTCCCAATACTTTTGGCAATATAGTGCATGTTCATGTTGGTTCTTTGTGTTTCAGACTCAACGTCACGAAGAGGAGAAGAGATCTCTGAGTCGAGAGATCGTCACGCTGAAAAACCACCTGATGGAGGACAAGATCAGCATCCAGCAGCTGCGAGAGGATAACGTTCGTATCATCCACAGGCTAGTGACGCCTCCACAGCTTCATCAGAGTGCTCAGATCCCTGCTGGCTCATAGGAACCATCGTCTGCCAGAAGCAGGTGTTCTTTGAAGGTTCCTGACAGGTTTCACCTAATATTTATCAGCCTCGGGCGCTGAGAGCTCTGTGATGGAGCAAGCGTTTGAGGGGCAGCCGGTGCTTCAGCATCCACTTGGTTTCTCTCTAGGCTCATTAGTGAGGGTCCACTCAAACTCTTCTGGTTTAGAGATATAAAGGCATGCGGTTCAAGTGACTGATGGACTGGGAAGATCAACACGCTAGTTTGAGAATCATGGGTTCAGAACTTTTCTTGACATGATGTCAGTTTAACCCACTGATGTCTAACTACACTAACATAATCAGTGCTCCCATCAGCCGCATTCAGCTCAAATGAAATGAGGAAAGACATTCGTCTGCTGTGTTTGTCAGTAAATGGCAGATGTGTAATGTTGATAGAGTGAGAGTTGAATATTGAATGATCATTTGCCAAATTAAATCATGTATGGTTTCTGCTTTTCCCGCAGGATCTGTATAGGAAAGACTGTAATCTGGCGGCTCAACTGATCCAGTGCGGAAAATCTCCTTACAGAGCGCACAAACTGTCCGAGGTACGACTGATGCACACACATACACACACACACACACTCACACTCACACACACTCTCTCTCTCTGTCACACACACACACACACACACACACACACACACACACACTCTGTCTGGTCAGCTATCCTTGTGGGGACTCTCCATAGGCGTAATGGTTTTTATACTGTACAAAACGTATTTTATATTGCCCTACACCAACCCTAAACCTAAACCTACCCCTTACAGAAAACTTTCTGCATTTTTAGATTTAAAAAAAAAAACTTGATTCTGTGTGATTTATTAGCTTGTTTACCCGTGGGGACCTCAATTTAGGTCCCCACCGTGACACAAGTCCCCATGAGTCTGTGTGTAGTCAGGTTTAAGTCCCCCCAGAATAGAAAAACAGGTACACACACTCTCTCTCTCTGTCACACACACACACACACACACACACACACACACACACACACACACACACACACACTCTCTCTACTACTCTCGTTCCAACACAAACACAACAAACGCCACTGGTTTCTTTTCAGAGGGAAATCATCCTAAAAATAGCACAACCTTAATGAAAGTCAGAGGCGCAGCAAATCCTTTCCATTTTCATTCTGCAGTCGCAGGTTTAAAATTCATCGGTTTCTTTCCGTCTCTTTCTGCCGGAGGCCAGACGGATTTCATCTGAATATAAACTCTCTCTGCTACGTTTGATGATGGCAAAGAGAAATGTGCTGGTCTGTTTACTGTCTGTAGTCTGTTTACAGACACGCTCCATGTGCTGTTAATCACAGAGAGAACAGAGCGCTCTTCCCATAATGCAGCTCTGCTGCATCCTTCTGATGGACTACAGAGGATGATGAGGTCAGATGAAGGTTTTCTTCATACGATTCACCATATATGCCATTTACATCCATCAGAATAAAGGAAGTTTCATCAGCAAATGCAAGTTTCTCTGGGAACGCAACAGTTTTGTGAGAGAAAGCAAAGTTTCTTGGGGGAACACAATACTTTTTCAAGAGATTGCAATGTTTCTTGGGGGAGCGCAATACTCATGTGAGAGAATGCAGAAGTTTTGCGAGTGCATGCAAAGTTCCTTTGGAGAATACACTAGTTTTGTGAGAGATGCAAAAGATTTGTGAACGCAAAGTTTCTTGGTGGAACACAATAGTTGAGAGAGAACTATGGAATAGAGAGATCTCATTTCCCCCCCTCACCACATCCCTTTAGAGGCTCCATAGAAGAAAGATACGAGTATGATTTCTTATTTCCGACACATGCTACTTGTTTTTTTTTTTTTTTTTTTTTTTTTAGGTGTGTGTAGTATTAAGAGTTTCTCTGTGTGTTTGTTTTAGCTTCCCGCTGATCTTCAGGATCGAGTGAGCTCCCACATTGCGCGCAAGGGTCACGGCCGGAGCGCAGCGCTGCATCACTCAGACGCTGTTCCCACCGCCGTCATCGGCCGGGTCCTGGAGAAACCGGAGCCAGGGAGAAGCTGTCCGGTCACACGCTCACCGAGCCCACAAGCCCCAGAATTCCCATCCGGCACGGACAACAAAGTCCAGCAGCACACGGCGTATAAGTTGTCTGACCTGTACTACAGTGACACAGCACTGTACTGTCCCTCTGATGAGCGGCGGCGCGACCGCTGGACGGAGAGACGACAGAGTGAGGATCAGAGCGGACGGATCCGAAGACACACGTCCACCGGCGGCAACCTAGACGATGAGAGCTTCCCTCTGCATGAAGACCCTTTCCGTGGGTTCGTCCTCAGATCTCTTCCAACCTCCAGCTGCAGCACGGCTTCAGACGAGAAGCTTCACGTTTCGTCTTTGTGCACAGACTGGCGCGATGGAGACTATGAGCGCAAGAACTTGTCCTCGTATGGAAAGGAACTTCCAGGTTTTCCCAAGTCAAGCAGCTCCCAGCATGTGGGCTCACAGAACGGCCGATCCGGAGACAGACGTGTCCTCGTCCCTGCGGACCCGACGGATGGCTGGTGGCAGATGAGCATGGAGGACATCAGCAGATTCTCGCCCTTCGGTTTCCCAGAGCACCACTTCAAGATCAAACCGGGTCCTCTTTACAGCAGCTTCCAGGATGGAGACAAAGTCTTCCACAGCCGCGTGCCGGATCCGCGATTCCCCGCGTCGGCGGGATCGAGTCCTGCGCTGAACCCAAAGACGAGTCTGAATGCACTGAAGGCCGAGAGAGGACTGATGTTGCGCTCAAAGGGTTCGACAAGCAGCTTTTTCATAACTGGAAACGCCGAAGACGAGGAGAGCGCAACTAAAGACGCTTTACAGAGAGATCACGCTGATGAAAGCCCCGGCAGTTCAGCGGAGTCACTAAACCAGGGTCTGGACGTCCAGAAATACAAAGATCTTCAAAACCCTGGAGCTCAGAAAATGACGCCACAGCATCAAAAGTTTGGAAACGCTGGACTCAGTCGCAAAGACAGTCTGACTAAAGCTCAGCTTTATGGAACGCTGCTTAACTAACAGACAGTAAAATGTACTGCAGTAAAATAAAGAACAATATGTGAACATGTTTGCAAACCATTTGGCTGTTGTGTTTGTCTGGCGGGACTTGATTTAGTCATGTTGAGATTCACTGGATAGTGGAACGAGTCTTTTCATGACCAATGGCTGATTTTACACATTTAATTCATCAAGTCAAATCTGAATAATTATCTCTGTAAACAAAAACAGAAATCAACAGCCATAAACATCATCATACAGTTTGTTCTTTTACTAAGGCAGCTCCTGTGTTTAAAAACTATCTGATTGTAAATATGTTAATATTTCATCTTTAGGACTAGAGCAGATCATTATTCAGGTGTATTTACGGCAGAGTTTTTCTAATAGTCAAAGTTTGTCAGTGATATTGAAAAACACTTGTTTTCAACCTAACATTGTTTTTATCTTCAAGGTACACCAGGAATGTACAGTGGGGCAAAAAAGTTTTAGTCAGCCACCAATTGTGCAAGTTCTCCCACTTAAAAAGATGAGAGAGGCCTGTAATTTTATCATAGGTATACCTCAACTATGAGAGACAAAATGAGAAAAAAAAAAATCCAGAAAATAACATTTTATGATTTTTTAACGAAGAATGGTAAATTCCTCGGTAAATAAGTATTTGGTCACCTACAAATAAGCAAGATTTCTGGCTCTCACAGACCTGTAACTTCTTCTTTAAGAGGCTCCTCTGTCCTCCACTCGTTACCTGTATTAATGGCATCCGTTTGAACTCGTTATCAGTATAAAAAGACACCTGTCCACAACATCTAAGGTTTGAGCAGACTTTTTTTTAGTAACACTCCAAACTCCACCATGGCCCAGACCAAAGAGCTGTCAAAGGACACCAGAAAAAAAAAATTGTAGGCCTGCACCAGGCTGGGAAAACTGAATCTGCAATAGGTAAGCAGCTTGGTGTGAAGAAAAATAACTGTGGGAGCAATTATTAGAAAATGGAAGATATACAAGACCACTGATAATCTCCCTTGATTTGGGGCTCCACGCAAGATCTCACCCCCGTGGGGTCAAAATGATCACAAGAACCACACGGGGTGACCTAGTGAATGACCTGCAGAGAGCTGGGACCAAAGTAACAAAGGCTACCAACAGTAACACACTGCGCCGCCAGGGACTCAACCCCTGCAGTGCCAGACGTGTCCCCCTCCTTAAGCCAGTACATGTCCAGGCCCGTCTGAAGTTTTCTAGAGAGCATTTGGATGATCCAGAAGAGGATTGGGAGAATGTCATATGGTCAGATGAAACCAAAATAGAACTTTTTGGTAAAAACTCAACTTGTCGTGTTTGGAGGAGAAAGAATGCTGAGTTGCATACAAAGAACACCATACCTACTGTGAAGCATGGTGGTGGAAACATCATGCTTTGGGGGTGTTTTTCTGCAAAGGACCAGGACGACTGATCCGTGTAAACGAAAGAATGAATGGGGCCCTGTATCGTGAGATTTTGAGTGAAAACATCCTTCCATCAGCAAGGCCATTGAAGATGAAACGTGACTGTGTCTTTCAGCATGACAATGATCCCAAAACACACCGCCCGGGCAACGAAGGAGTGGCTTCGTAAGAAGCATTTCAAGGTCCTGGAGTGGCCTAGCCAGTCTCCAGATCTCAACCCCATAGAAAATCTTTGGAGGGAGTTGAAAATCCGTGTTGCTCAGCGACAGCCCCAAAAACATTACTGCTCTAGAGGAGATCTGCATGTAGGAATGGGCCAAAATACCAGCAACAATATGTGAAAACCTTGTGAAGACTTACAGAAAACGTTTGACCTCTGTCATTGCCAACAAAAGGGTATATAACAAAGAATTGAGATGAAATTTTGTTATTGACCAAATAATTATTTTCCACCATAATTTGCAAAATAAATTCTTTAAAAATCCTACAAAATGTGAGTTTCTGGATTTTTTTTTCTCATTTTGACTCTCATAGTTGAGGTATACCTATGAAAATTACAGCCCTCTCTCATCTTTTTAAGTTGGAGAACTTTCACAATTGGTGGCTGACTAAATACTTTTTTCCCCACTGTATATACAGTATGCAAATGAGGTTAATTTATACCTTATATTAATATATAGACCAAAAGTGAGTGATGAGCTGAACTCATTACAGTTAGGTCCATATGTATTTGGACAGAGGCAAATTTTATTATTTTAGCTGTTGACCAAAACATATTCAAGTTACAGTTATATAATGGTGAATGCACACTCTGAGCTTTAATTTGAGGGTATTCTCATCAAAATTGGAGGAAAAGTTAAGGAATTACAGCTCTTTAATATGTTCCTCCCCACTTTTTCAAGGGACCATAAGTAATCGGACAATTGACTCAAAAGCTGTTTCATGGACAGGCGAGGGTTAGTGCTTTGTTATTTCTACATCAGTAAAGCAGGTAAAAGGTCTGGAGCTGATTCTAAGTGTGTCATCTGCATTTGGAAGCTGTTGCTGTGAACCACATCATGCGGTCAAAGGAGCTCTGCATACAAGTTAAACAGACGATTGTTTGGCTTCAAAATTGAATCAAATCCATCAGAGAGATAGCAGGAACATTAGGAGCGGCCAAATCAATCTCTCTCTCTCTCACACACACACACTCTCGCACACACACGCACACAGCTGTATGGCGTTTAGACAGAAGTGCTGTATTAGAAATATCTGCTCTGAGAGGAAAGATCTTTGACTTTCTTCCAGCTGATGGAAATAAAATCACATTAGAAAACTGCTGGTGCCTAATAGATGCTCTTCCACAGCAGCTGAACCCATATCATCTCTAAAACATGAATAAGATTGTGTTGTAATGACAGGATATATTTCTGTTAAAGCATATACTGTAGCAGTTTCAGAAAAAATCTCAATTGACCCCAAAACATTGACTCTTATGACTGGTTTTGTGGTCCAGGGTCACAATTAATTTAACTCTTACACTGGATAATTCTCCTTGAAATCTCACAAAATTCAGAGCCCGTGGGGTTCATGATGAATGATGGGATACACTTGGCCTCAAACAGCGCTCTGATCCGCTTTTAGAAACGGTTTCTCTCCTGTGCTTTAGTGTGCGTTAAGAGCACTGAACCTCGGTGTTTCACACTCTCTGAAGTGTCCAAGAGCACAAGTGTGTGTTTTGAGACAAGCCCAGTGAGGACCGTGAAATATCTATAAATACCCAATTAAAACCATTTTAGAAATCTGGTTTACTTTGAGCAGAGAAATGAGAAAATGCTTCTGCTGGAACATTTCTAAATAAAGTTGTAGAAGCTCCAGGAGAGAAAAAGTGCATCCACCAGTGAAACGATTTAAACTTCAGCTCATCGTGATGAAGCAATAAACTGTGATAAAGCCATGATTTCATCTCCTGCTGCCAGAGTTTTGACATGCATGAACATGTGGCGTCACTAGACTCAAAGCGTAAACCTTACATGCATTCATGTTAATGCAGAAGTATGTATGCGCATTCAGACAGATGTGATTGTCGACAGCTAAAGTAACGGTGGTTGCGTGTGTTTTCCTCTTTCTACCTCACTAAAGGAGAAACGACTTCTAGACGCATGTCTCTATATTTTTGCTGTATTTTTCTTTACTAAATAAATCTGAACGATGGAACTGTTTCGATGTCATTCTCATTTCTTAGCGTGAATTGATGAGTATATTTAAATACAATACGTTATAATGAAAAATGTATAAAATATACACTACCAGTCAAGTCTCTTCTGCTCACCAAGCCTGTATTTACTTGATCCAAAACACAGCGAAAGCAGTAAAAATAATGAAATATTTTTGATCAAAATGATGATAAAGACATTTATCTGAAATAGAAATCTTTTGTAACATTATAAATGCTGTTCTTCTGAACTTTCTATTCATCAAAGAAACCTGAAAAATCGGAAATTCAGCGGTGCTCAACATGGATAATAATCAGAAATGTTTCTTGAGCAGCAGATCAGCATATTATACTGATTTCTGAAGATCATGTGGCACTGAAGACTGGAGGAATGATGCTGAAAATACAGCTGCGCATCACAGAAATACATTACAGTTTAACAGAGATTCACAGAGAAAACAGCTGTTTTAAATTGTAATAATATTTTACAATTTTACTGCTAGCTGTACTTTGGATCAAATAAATGCAGGCTTGGTGAGCAGAAGAGACTTCCTTAAAAATATTACAAATAAAACTTTTGACTGGTAGTGTATAGAAAAATATAATGACGTTACACATCTTATCCGTTTTATTAAGGACACACAAAAAAACAAGTATAAAAGTAAACAAACAAGAAACCATGTAACATTCAGTGGATTTTACAGTTTAACATCATATATTGATTTGATTACCCATAATCCTCACTGAGGACAAGCTTCAAATTGAATCAGAGTTTGGTGTCCATCGTTATCAAACACTGAGCGATCAGCTGATCAGCTCCAGACCTTGATCTCTCCCGTCCAATCACACGTGGCCGTGACGGCGGGAATGATGGGATGCAGCGCGGCGCAGACGCAGGCGTGTTGGTGAGCGTGAAGCGTGCTCAGGCTGCGTGAGCTCTGGAAGTCATAGAAGTGCACAGAACCTGTAGAACTGCCAGAGACCAGAACGCTTCCGTCCGCAGAGAACCCACAATGCACTGCAAAACCCTCCACCTGCAAACCACAACAACATCACAATTATTAAATCAGTCACACCATCTTCTCTGGAACTGCAGCTGGAGTTAAAAGGGTCATGACATGGATGTTTTTACCATTTTAACATGTTCCTAGAGGTTTACTTAAAATGTTAAAGTTTTTCACACACACACAAAAAAAACTAAATATGTGGAAAAATGACCCTCATTCTGAACCGACCTGTTTTAAGGGGCGTGTCCTTTAAGTCTTCTCAGTAATCAGCAGCTGTTGTGATTGGCTAACATCATTTCATAGGAAACAGTATCAATGCCCCTCACTATTGCATGTTTTGAGTGTTTTGACAACATAATCAAAAATAAAATGGTCATTTCCAGACAAAGCATTGTGAAATCATGTACTTATGGTTTGTGATTAGGGGTGCTCCGATCACAGAAAGCAGTATCTGCCGATCTGATCACCGATACCCATCATTTTAAAGCCTTCTTTTTATCATTTTTGTGGGTTAAACATGAACCACTGAGGACGCAACCCCAGTGGGAAAGCTTGAGTCCGTTATCATGAGCGTGAAAAAAAAAACACACCATATACACACTGCAAACGGAGTAATGAACCTGGCGTTATGTGTGTGCGCTGCGAGTGTGCATGCAGTCATCTCAGGAGAGCGCGCGAGCGCTGAATGAGTTTAAAACCAGGGTTCCTCAAACCTTGCCCTGGAGGGCCAATGCGCTGCAGAGTTTAGCTCCAACCCTGATCAGACTCAGCTACCTGTGATTTTCTAATGATCCTGAAGACAGTGATTAGCATGCTCAGGTGTGTTGATTAGGGTTAGAGCTAAACTCTGCAGGAAAGTGGATCTCGTGGGCCAGATTTGAGGATCCCTGGTTTAAACACTGGCAAGAATTAAAAAGAAAAAATGCAATTTATAAACTTTAGTGACGATGTGACAATTCCTGTGTCGACTGTGCAGCTCGCTTATAGACAGACGCGATGTGTGGTGATTTGAAGCCATTTGCATTTTGAGAGAGAGAGCGCGCACGGTGATTCGCTCACGCTGTTTGTGAAATTATGTCTCACAGAAACTTTTTCAAATTACTTTAGAAGTTTTTTAATGAAGAAATATGAACTGTACCTCGATTCTGCATTATAATTATTTCACCCGCGCCGCACAGAGACTGAGACGGTGCACGCTGCATGTCGAGTCAAACCTCTCACGGCAGCGTCATCAGCCTGAGATCAGCCTTTTTAGAGACCGCCAATCAAACATCCCAAAGCGATTATCGGCCGATAGTGATAGGTAGCCCTAAATTGGGCACACTATTGGCTAAATGCAGCTGCAACCAGATCTAGAAGCTTATCTCTAGATTCACGAGTTCACACTTACATATAATGAACCGAGTAAAGGTTATGCGTATTTGGCGTGCTGTCCGGGGAGAGGGCTCCGAGCTCGGTTTTTTAGCCCGGACCCAGAGCGCTCCCCCCGAGTTTTCCTCCCCGTGCTGGGGTTGGAACGGGCTGAAGGTGAGGAGTCGGGGTGGTGGAGGGATGCTAAAGACAGGAGATAATGGAGGTAAGGCTGCTTTGATTATTTATAGAGGTTCTCTCTTGTGCTGATTGGATAGATGGTGTAATTACTGATGATGAACTGGCCGTGCTAATTATCTGCGCGCGCTCCTCCCGAAACTTGTTAATAAAACATCACTTCACGAGTTCACACTTACATATAATGAACCGAGTAAAGTTTATGCATATTTGGCGTGCTGTCCGGGGAAGAGGGCTCCGAGCTCGGTAATTACTCTCGAGCCCGGGTACTCCCCCTGTCCGGGGAGAGGAGTCCAAACTCTGGTTCAAGCCCGGACCCAGAGCGCTCCCCCAAAGATGCAATTAGTATGGGACAGCAGCCAGAGAGGAGCATTGATAACCCCCCAAATTTGCAGAACTTAAAATTGGTGGGGTGCTGGACATCGCTTGTAGTAGCGGCACTGCTGAGGCTTAGGAGAGAGAACTAGAGGCTTCTGCGGAAGCGGGCGCTGCTGCGGCATCTGAAAAAGAAAAACCCCTGTGGGAGTGGGAACTGCTACGGCATCTGGAAAGAAAAATGGCTTCTGCGGGAAGCAAGCGCTGCTGCGGCAGTGTAAAATACAGATAATGGCTCGAGCGGGACCGGGGGAACTGCCTGCGGGCAGTTGGCGGGAAATATGGGAAAAAAAGTGCTGCGGCAGTGGGGAAATATGGAAAAGCTCCTGTGGGAGCGGGGACTGCTGTGGCAGTGGGGAAATACAGAAAGAGGCTCCTGCGGGAGGGGGAACTGCTGCGGCAGTGGGGAAATAAGGAAAATGCTCCTGCGGGAGCGGGCACTGCTGCGGCAGTGGGGAAATATGGAAAGCTCCTGCGGGAGCGGGCACTGCTGCGGCAGTGGGGAAATATGAAAAAACTCCTGCGGGAGCGGGAGCGGGACCTGCTGCGGCAGTGGGGAAATATGGAAGGGCTCCTGCGGGAGCGGGAACTGCTGCGGCAGTGGGGAAATATGGAAAAGCTCCTGCGGGAGCGGGCACTGCTGCGGCAGTGGGGAAATAGGGAAAGCTCCTGCGGGAGCAGGCACTGCTGCAGCAGTGGGGAAATACATAAAAAGGCTCCTGCGGGAGCGGACACTGCTGCGGCAGTGGGGAAATATGGAAAAGCTCCTGCGGGAGCGGGAACTGCTGCGGCAGTGGGGAAATATGGAAAAGCTCCTGCGGGAGCGGGCACTGCTGCGGCAGTGGGGAAATATGAAAAAAAAATGCTCCTGTGGGAGCGGGCACTGCTGCAGCAGTGGGGAAAATAGGGAAAAGGCTCCTGCGGGAGCGGGCACTGCTGCGGCAGTGGGGAAATATGGAAAAGCTCCTGCGGGAGCGGGCACTGCTGCGGCAGTGGGGAAATATGGAAAAGCTCCTGCGGGAGCGGGCACTGCTGCGGCAGTGGGGAAAAAATGGAAAAGCTCCTGCGGGAGCGGGAACTGCTGCGGCAGTGGGGAAAGATGGAAAGCTCCTGCGGGAGCGGGAACTGCTGAGGCAGTGGGGAAATATGGAAAGCTCCACCGGGAGCGGAAACTGCTACGGCAGTGGGGAAATATGGAAAGCTCCTGCGGGAGCGGAAACTGCTGCGGCAGAGGGGAAATATGGAAAGCTCCTGCGGGAACTGCTGAGGCAGTGGAGAAATATGGAAAAGCTCATTTGGGAGCGGGAACTGCTGCAGCTGTGAGGAAATATGGAAACGCTCCTGCGGGAGCGGAAACTGCTGCGGCCGTGGGGAAATATGGAAAAGCTCCTGCAGGAGCGGGAACTGCTGGTCTTGAGTGGGTGGGGCTGTACTGGACATTTAAACGGGGGTGGCCGATGAGGGGTTCGTTGAGATTCCTGATGTGGGCGGTCAGATCGAATCGTAGCTCTTGAAAGTTCGACGGAACAGCGGAACGAAGTGTTTGTATCTGTGCTGGGAGGGCCTTTTGGGTTGAAGCTGGATGTGATAGTGAGCTCAGAGCATCTGAGAAAACCAAAGAAAGCCAGGATGAACATAGCGTCAAGCGTGTGGGCGGTGTGAATGGAATGATAACCTCTGCGGAGGGTAGAAATACATTTGGTCAATATTTGTAAGGTAATGGGTTGCCTGGTGTCTGGGCGAGTGGGATGGGATCTTTGGATACCTTTGATGAGTAGGGAGGTCTGAGAATTGACTATCTGGGGTGAGGGTGAACCGTATAAGAATTTGTGAAAAAACTGGATTCCGCTTAAATAACCCTTAATGGAGCTGATTTGGAGGTTTTTTGTTGATGTTAAGGTGAGAGATGAATAAGGTGATGGCGAGCAAGGAAAAGTCAGGGAACGGCAGGTTGTAAGCAGAGTGAAATGCTTTAAAGCATTTCCAAGCTGTTAGGTAAGATTGGAGGGTCCTGGGGGAGACGGCTTGTAGGATAGAGTTGAGGGAAGCTTCGAGTAGAGGTCTCAGAGGATGATTTATGGGAATATCAGCTCTGAATAGGGAGGTACTGGGGTTGGGACTGGATCCGCCTCTGGTGCCAACATTCTGAATTATGCAAAGATACTGTGTCTGATGTTATTGGCCACGGGGGTGGTTTCCCAAGGCGAGCGGAGTCGGAGGGGGGGGCAGTGGCGTGTGGCGGAAAGAAAGAGCGAAGGAAGACCTGAGAGAGGGCGGAGTGGAAAGGTTAGGCCGCCGGAACCGCTTGCGAGGCATGGGCTCACGCTTGGGGCAGTTCAGGGGAGGAAATAGAAAGAGGGAAAGAGAGGGGATGACGGGCATCGGGCCCTGCGTCCGGTAGCGGGGCAGGCTCGCGATTGGTACAGCGCCGGTTGAGCGGAAGAAAAAGGAGGAAGAGAGAGGGGGGGGGGGGGGGGGGGAAATGCGGGCGTCGGGGCCTGCGCCCCTTAGCGGAGAATGTAGCGCTTGTGACCGTTCCGATAGCGGAAGAAAAAGGAGGAAAGAGAGGGGAATGGCGGGCGCCGGGGCCTGCGCCAGTAGCGGAGGCATGCTCACGCTAGTGATGAATGGTGGGGCTGCAGGCCATGGGTAGGGGAGAGGGTATGGGGAGGTGTGTGGCGAGGGTTGTGGGTAGGTCTGCGCCGCTAGCGGAGGCGTGCTCACGCTAACGCGGCGGCTCGTGGAGACTGGAGCTGGCATTTCGTCGAGCTGGCGCTCGGTGGATGGAGGAGGGGGTCTGGGGCTGGCGGCATCCGGGGCGCGGCCCAGGCTTGCCGAAGGCTTTTTGCTGCGGCCTACTGGCCGGAAGCCCGTCTTCGAAGGAGTGGTGGTTAATTCGGGCCGTGAGTATGGAACACTACGGCCCTGGCTCGCTTTGTCCGCGGCCTTGGATGGAGGAGTGAAGCTTGGAGGCGCCCCTGTTTGGAGGGAAGGATAGAGGGCGAGGAGATCTGCCTTGGCACGTTGACGCCGGAGCTAACGAGCACCTGGCGTAGTTCTGACACGGTCCATTTCTCCGCAGCTGGGGCGGAGGAGAGGGCTGAGGCGTAGGAGGACGCTGGAGAAGGTGGCTGACGCCTTGAAGGCGCAGGTGATGGCGTGCCTCGGTGCCTGGAGGTATGTGCGACGGTGGCGCGGGAGGGCCGGCGGCCCCGAGTTGCAGCCGCGGGCTCAATTATGGTGTCCTGCGGAGCGCTGGTGTGCTGGACAGCGACCGAAGACGCTGGAGGACCCGTGGTGTCAGACTCATTGTCGTCTGGAAAAAGTTCGATATCTGACATGCTAAAGACAGGAGATAATGGAGGTAAGGCTGCTTTGATTATTTATAGAGGTTCTCTCTTGTGCTGATTGGATAGATGGTGTAATTACTGATGATGAACTGGCCGTGTTAATTATCTGCGCGCGCTCCTCCCGAAACTTGTTAATAAAACATCACGTGTTTCTTTGTGATTCTCCCTGACACTGTGCCTCGATTACAAAACAAAATCCTCCGAGACGCCATTAAAATAAACTGTCCACTTGTTCCCACACTGGGCTCCTTCTGATATCTGTACAAAGACTGCATTTCACTGCATTAGTCCTGACGACAGACTCGAGCGCTGGACTGTCAGAAAGAGAACCGCATCGGTTACGTATCCAGTGTAGCAAGATAGTGCAGTGATGTAGTTTCTATTGTTTTGAGCGGACGCCCGCATTAAGCTGCTCCAAGCTGTTAGCAGATTGCTGAAGACAGGGGGGCGGCATATGTCGATGTGCTGCTCTAGAGGCGGAGTTTATGCAAATGTTAGTGCCCTGTGACGTCACCTTGCACCTCAGATCCAAAAGTATCGAGCTTCTGGAGCCTTGTAAATAAAGCTTTGTTATAATGAGGAGGCGTTTTAAGTAGTGCAAACTTGCAGATGTTTTAATGGTTACAAAGCGCTTCTTCTATGCCCAAAGATCACAGGGAGATATGATTCTACCTGTAAGGACCTTTTATATGCAGTGACAACACTACATAAGAGTTGACCTTGTGTCTCATAGCGGCGTCCTCTTGTTGATCCTGTAGGGTCCCACGCTGCGCGGCAGAAAGCTGGTTTGTAGACGCAGTTGCGTCTGAGACACGAAGCTGCTCTACACGGGTGAGAAGCAGACAGGCAGTGTCTAGCGCTCATGCCCGCACAAAACACAACCAGTCATCACAACACACACACAACACCAACAACCAAAGCCTCCAACACAAACACAACACCTCATCACAACACAAAACACAACACACTCATCACAACACAAACACAACACACTCATCACAACACAAACACCAAAACACACTCATCACAACACAAACACCAAAACACACTCATCACAACACAAACACAACACACTCATCACAACACACTCATCACAACACACTCATCACAACACAAACAACAAACACAACACACTCATCACAACACACACAACACACTCATCACAACACAAACACCAAAACACACTCATCACAAAACAAACACCAAACACCTCATCAACAAAAAAACACAACAATCATCACAACACCACACACTCATCACCCCACAAACACAACACAACTCATCACAACAACACTCATCACAACACCAACATCAACAACCAAACAAAACATCACAACACAAAACACAAAACACAACAAACCACCCACTCATCACAAACAGAAACACAACACACCATCATCACAACACACACACAAAACACACAAAACAACACAAACACAAATACACACCAAACCTACAAACACTCACAAACATCATCAAAACACAAACATCCAACACAAAACACCATCACATCATCACACTCACAACCAAACAACCAACACACAACCCTCATCACAACCAATCCCACTCATCACAACACCACTCATCACAACCACATCATCCACAAAACAAACACAACACCACCTCATCACAAAACAACACACCACAACACACTCATCCACCCTCTTTCCTTTTCTATTTCCCCTTCTTACCCCCTCATACACCCAAAAGAACAACCACTCATCAAACACACAAACAAACACAAAACACAAACACATACACATCACACAAAAAAAAACAAAAAACACAAAAAACAAAACAACCTCAACACACTCATCACACCACTCAATACACAAACATCCATCACAAAACCAAACACACACACTCATCACAACACTCACAACACACTCATCACAACACAAACACCAAAACACACTCATCACAACACAAACACAACACACTCATCACAACACAAACACCAAAACACACTCATCACAACACAAACACCAAAACACACTCATCACAAATAATCACATTAATATTTAAGTACAAAATTTATCAATTTCGGGTGTTCAGTCATTTGATAAGCCCTAATTTGAAGGTCCTTATTGAGGAAGGGGCGATCTAGGAGCGCTCTTTTTAAGCGCGCGACCCCTCACGCCCGCAGCACCGTTGTCTTCAAGTGGAAGATGTTGCCCGTTGGCACGAGTTCTGCGCGGTCGCTATCAAAAGTCCCAGGCGAGAGCGTCCGGCTCGGAGGAGTCCCCCCTCGAATGACGCGGAGTCGGGGGCTGTGACGAACCCCTCTCTCCACCGAAGCATTCAGGAAAAGACAGCAGCGTCTGCCATGAAACTACTGTCAGCCCCTTATAGACCCCACGCACTTCTGGTAAGAAACACGCACAGAACCAGCCTGAGACCACTGGCCGCCCAGAGGATCATGGGACAGGCTCCCCTGAACCCTCAGGATCTGACTCCCTACAGCAGCGAGCGTACCAGGGTCTGACTCGGACTGAAGCTCCGCCCTAAAAAGACGTCGCGGATCAGAGGGTCGCGGAACCGCGAGCCGCACCACCTTAAATCCGTTCGAACATCTGCCCCCTCCCGGGATGGTCTTCCCTGAGGAACATCAGTCAACAATCAATCAATCAATCAGTCAAGTCGTCTATGAGTTCTAATATTTCGGTACCTGTGAGCTCTTGTCTGACCCAATGTGTTACCTCGGAGACCACAACATAGCCCGGGTTGGTAGCTGGGCGGGTATTTGAACATAGCCACCCACCCATCTACACACTGTAGGCCCTTGTTTCCACCAATATACATTTCTCTTTTATGCCAAAAATCTTTAGGATAATAAGTAAAGATCATGTTACATGAAGATATCTTGTAAAGTTCCTGCCGTAAATATATCAAAACTTAATTTTTGATTAGTGATATGCATTGCTAAGAACTTCATTTGAACAACTTTAAAGATGATTTTCTCAATATTTAGATTTTTTTGCACCCTCAGATTCCAGATTTTCAAATAGTTGTATCTCAGCCAAATATCCTAAATTTTCAATCAAATGAGATTTCAATCTCATTATTGGTTTCTCTCTGAACGGTGAGAATGTATCTCGTCATCTACAGGCTGATGTTTGGGGAGTGATGAGAATCATCCTCCTGCATAATTATAATACGCTTTCCCAGTGTTTTTAATTAAGAAATGTAATTAGCACAGCGCTGACGGCCGATAAGAAACATGTCTCTCATGAGCAGATAAAGTCAGTGCACAGGAAACACACATCAGCTCCTTTCTATCATGACTCAACAGAAGATGATCTGATTCAGTTCCTCGTGTAAGGTTCTTTTGCACTGAATCACATACAGATCAGAGTCTTCAGCTGAACCCGATCCACTCTCAGGACATTTGTGAAGGTGAACTGACCCGTCTCCACATCAGTGATCGCTGCGCTGCCGTCAAACGAGCCTGAGAGGAGGCGTCGCCCGCAGGCCAGCCAACAGGCATCGCGCACGGAGCCACGGTGGGCGGAGTAAGTCTGTAAGCACCGCCCACTGCCAACACCATCCCACACCTGAAACACAGAGACTCAGATGACATTACTGCCACATTACTTTCTACTAAAGCTGCTCTGATTAAACTGACGCCACACTCTGTCATGAATTATGCGACAGATTTCACATTAAAATACTCATCAAATACTCATACTCCTGTTGTGTTGCAGGTCAATTTGACGCACTGGTTAAAACATTTATTTTTGGTTGAAATTTGGTGACTTTTTTTCCACATGCGACCCTGGAGCACAAAGCCAATCATAAGGGTCAATTTTGTGAAATTGAGGTTTATGCAACATCTGAAAGCTGAATAAATAATCTTTCCATTGATGTATGGTTTGTTAGGATCGGACAATATTTGAAAATCTGGAATCTGAGGGTGCAAAAAATCTAAATATTGAGAAAATCATCTTTAAAGTTGCTCAAATTAAGTTCTTAGCAATGCATATTACTAATCAAACATTAAGTTTTTATAGATTTACAGTAGGACATTTACAAAATATCTTCATGGAACATGATCTTAATATCCTAATGATTTTTGGCATAAAAGAGAAATGTATAATTGTGACCCATACAATGTATTGTTGGCTATTGCTACAAATATCCCCCAGCGACTCAACACTGCTTTTGTGCTGCAGGGACACATAGTTTATTTACATCAATTGTTTAGTCTCTTGCAATAGAGGTTTTCTGTTTTCACATGACTCTTTAGTGTATTTTGCAATGGTGATCTTAGTGAACTGCATGGAATCCAGTGGGTGTAACCTGCATTATCAACATTTAAACTGATGACAGTCTGAAGATTGAGCCCTGTGTTTGGAGCACAGCTGAATGACTTCATGCAGGACTGACGACACTGAGTGATGCGGCGTGTCTCCTGACGAGGGAACACTAGATGAGGAGCGGTGGAGTCAGGAATAGAGCGTTCGGCCCGCGGCTGATGAAGCTGCGCTCCTCTGACCCTCCACAGAGACGCTTCCTGTGCTCCACTATTAAACACACACACACACACACACACACACACACACACACACACACTCTCTCTCTCTCACACACACGCACACACTCACACACATGCACACACACACACTCACACACACACGCGCACACGCACGCACTCTCTCTCACACACTCACACACACAGACTCTCTCTCTCACACTCACACACACACACACTCACTCACGCACACACGCGCACACGACGCACTCTCTCTCTCACAATTCAAAGAATTGCTCTCACACTCTCACACACACATACACACACACACACGAAACAGCATCTGATAGCGGTGGCTCTCATATCCTACAGACACACAGTAATGGAGCGGAGTACTTTGTCCGCCTCTGTACGTGACGCTTCGGGGCAAGACGAGATGAGCGAGACCCTCGGCATCTGATCAAAACCAGCACAAAGAGGAGTCTTCCTCAGTGCTCAAACACACAGAAGAGTCATGATCATAAAGCAGCAGATGCCGTGTGTTCAGTCCTTCATATGAATCACACAGACGCTCTGTTTCTCATGAATATCTGAGCAGCTGATGATGAAGGGCCAGAGATGCAAACAGGTAAAGGGGCCATGCTCCACATGGAGTTTCTTTTAAAGATATTTGCTTTACATGCTCATTTGTAGTTACTTAGTTATATTTTTTTATTACCTCATATGTCCAAAACTGTAATTTTTCACAAAAAAAAAAAATTAACATCTTGTTGCAACATTTTACAAAAATCAAGATTGAATATATTAGGTCAAAATCCCATGTAATAAAAGATGAAGTGCTCTACTGCAGGCTATTTAAGACAATATCGGCTGATTAGACGGCAATGCTGAGCTACAATACTAAATGTTTGCCCTCTCTCTCTCTCTCTCTCTTCACTGTTGTCACATCTCAGACCTCAAACACACAAAATATCACCCTCTGAAACATAGTTTTTGAAGTAAAGAGTAAAGAAAATAGCACTATACAAAACTTATTGAAACAACCAGGGAGCAGTTGCATAAACGTAGCCATCATGTTAAGACCGTGTCTTAAGAACTAGTTTAACCAACTAGCAGCTGCCAAGACCAGTCTTACTCTTCCAATACAAATAAGAACAATCTACCTTTGCATAACTGAATTAAAAAAAGTTTACCAGACTTGAACAAAAAAATGAGAGGAGTAGTTTTTAAGACTAGTCGAAACAGTTTATGCGGCTGGCCCCAGTTCTTTATTTAAACCCCCTCATAAAAACACTTTCTCACCGGATCTAATCATCTCACAGGTGACCTGTTTTGATCTGAATAGAGCGAGTTGACACTGAAAGGTGAGGAGTGTGCATCTATGAAGGGCTCATGATACAGCGAATGGAGCTCAGCGTGTGCGTCATTCAGCTTTCCTCAGGACACACGCGAGCAGATCTCCTGGGTCTCGACACACATTACAACACGCCAGAGACCCCAGGAGACGTGTGTACATGAAGAACACCTTCACCAAACACACGCATGTTCCTGGAGCATCACAGGAGTGTTTGAGTCATTCAATTCAATAAAACATATTCAGTCATTCTGCATAGTAATTTACTCATTCATTCTCATCCAGGTCCTTGCCAGCAGCACCGTGATGTTCTTTCATCCGTCACTCTGCATAATGATTTATATTCATTAGTGCTGGCTAGGTTAATCATCACTACTAGTTCTCACACCTCCAGCACTCAGTGTTCAAGTTATCTTTTAAATTCTGTAATGTGCAATACAATTGAAAAAAACATAGGCATGGTTTAATTGTGCATTGGTTGCTGATTGGATGTTGAGATGTGGGCGTGGCTCTCAGAGGAGTGTGAGGGGCGGAGTTTAAGAGCACTGAATGATTGGAGAAGACGGACCAATCACTGAAAAGATCCAGTTATCTTAATTAACAAAGGAGTTAAAATAAACTTTCAGCTGCAATTTAAGAGCTTTTCAGGCCTTAATTTGTGTAAAGGTGAGTTTTTAAGAGCTGAAGAAACCCTGTTATGGGGTTAATCATCACACATGTACAATATTAGTTCACTAATTTCTCTGAGAGATGAGCCACCTGTAGAGGTAACAGCTGGTTAGGTCGGGTCAGGTTAGGCTATAGGTTAGTTTAGGTTAATCTGTAGAGGTAACAGCTGGTTAGGTCGTGTCAGGTTAGGCAATAGGTTAGTTTAGGTTAGTCTGTAGCGGTAACAGCTGGTTAGGTTAGGTCAGGTTAGGCTATAGGTTAGTTTAGGTTAGTCTGTAGAGGTAACAGCTGGTTAGGTTAGGTCAGGTTAGGCTATAGGTTAGTTTAGGTTAGTCTGTAGAGGTAACAGCTGGTTAGGTTAGGTCAGGTTAGGCTATAGGTTAGTTTAGGTTAGTCTGTAGAGGTAACAGCTGGTTTGGTTAGGCTATAGGTTAGTCTGTAGAGGTAACAGCTGGTTAGGTTAGGTCAGGTTAGGCTATAGGTTAGTTTAGGTTAGTCTGTAGCGGTAACAGCTGGTTAGGTTAGGTCAGGTTAGGCTATAGGTTAGTTTAGGTTAGTCTGTAGAGGTAACAGCTGGTCAGGTTGGGTCAGGTTAGGCTATAGGTTAGTCTGTAGAGGTAACAGCTGGTCAGGTTGGGTCAGGTTATATTGATATAGGTTATAGGGTAGTTTAGGTAGTCCTTGTAGCGGGGTAAACAGGCTGGTTAGTTTAGGTTCAGGTTGGGTATAGGTGGTTGAGGGTTTCTGTAGAGGTTAAAAACAGTGTAGAGGTAACAGCTGGTTAGGTCGGGTCAGGTTAGGCTATAGGTTAGTTTAGGTTAGTCTGTAGAGGTAACAGCTGGTTAGGTTAGGTCAGGTTAGGCTATAGGTTAGTTTAGGTTAGTCTGTAGAGGTAACAGCTGGTTAGGTTAGGTCAGGTTAGGCTATAGGTTAGTTTAGGTTAGTCTGTAGAGGTAACAGCTGGTTAGGTCGGGTCAGGTTAGGCTATAGGTTAGTTTAGGTTAGTCTGTAGAGGTAACAGCTGGTTAGGTCGGGTCAGGTTAGGCTATAGGTTAGTTTAGGTTAGTCTGTAGAGGTAACAGCTGGTTAGGTCGGGTCAGGTTAGGCTATAGGTTAGTTTAGGTTAGGTGTTTTTTTGTTGTAGAAGTATACAGCTGGTTAGGTCGGGGTCAGTTACGAGGGCAATCGTGGCTAGTTTAGGTTGTCTGTTAGACGGTAAACAGCTATGGGTAGGTTTTAGGTCAGGTTAGTTATAGGTTAGTTAGGTAGTCTGTTACGGGCTGTGGCTAAAAGTGGTAACAGAGGTGAGGTTTAGGTTAAGGTTAGGCTGTTAGGTTGTTAGGTTATAGTCTGTAGGAGGTAACAGCTGGTTTAGGTTAGGTCAGGTTAGGCTATATTATAGGTTAGTTTGCGTAGTCTGTTAGACGGTATAAAAGGTTAACAGCTGGTCTAGTTAGGTCAGTTTACAGGTATAGGTTATTTGGGTAGTTGTAGGAGGTACACCAGGGTTAGGTTAGGTCAGGTTAGATATGGGTAGTTAAGGTTCGTCTGTAGAGTACACAGCTGGTTTTTTTTAGGTAGGGTCGTTAGGCAATGGTTAGGTTGTTAGTCTGTAGAAGGGAAAGTGCTGGTCAGGTTGGTAAGGTTGGCTATAGGTTTAGTTAGGTTATCTGTAGAGGTAACAGCTGGTCCTAGGTCGGGGGGTCAGGTTAGGCAATAGGTTAGTTTAGGTTAGTCTGTAGAGGTAACAGCTGGTCAGGTTGGGTCAGGTTAGGCTATAGGTTAGTCTGTAGAGGTAACAGCTGGTTAGGTTGGGTCAGGTTAGGCTATAGGTCAGTTTAGGTTAGTCTGTAGAGGTAACAGCTGGTTAGGTTGGGTCAGGTTAGGCAATAGGTCAGTTTAGGTTAGTCTGTAGAGGTAACAGCTGGTTAGGTTGGGTCAGGTTAGGCAATAGGTCAGTTTAGGTTAGTCTGTAGAGGTAACAGCTGGTTAGGTTGGGTCAGGTTAGGCACGAGGGCAAGTTTAGGTTAGTCTGTAGAGGTAACAGCTGGTTAGGTTGGGTCAGGTTAGGCTATAGGTTAGTCTGTAGAGGTAACAGCTGGTTTGGTTAGGCTATAGGTGAGTCTGTAGAGGTAACAGCTGGTTAGGTTGGGTCAGGTTAGGCAATAGGTCAGTTTAGGTTAGTCTGTAGAGGTAACAGCTGGTTTGGTTAGGCTATAGGTTAGTCTGTAGAGGTAACAGCTGGTTAGGTCGGGTCAGGTTAGGCTATAGGTCAGTTTAGTTAGTTGGAGAGGTGGTAACAGCTGGTGGTTTAGGGTTGGGTGGGGTGAGGTTAGGCTTCGGTTTAGTTGTGAGAGGGCAAACTGTAGAGGTAACAGCTGGTTTGGTTAGGCTATAGGTTAGTCTGTAGAGGTAACAGCTGGTTAGGTCGGGTCAGGTTAGGCTATAGGTTAGTTTAGGTTAGTCTGTAGAGGTAACAGCTGGTTTGGTTAGGCTATAGGTTAGTCTGTAGAGGTAACAGCTGGTTAGGTTGGGTTAGGTTAGGCTATAGGTTAGGCTGTAGAGGTAACAGCTGGTTTGGTTAGGCTATAGGTTAGTCTGTAGAGGTAACAGCTGGTTAGGTCGGGTCAGGTTAGGCTATAGGTCAGTTTAGGTTAGTCTGTAGAGGTAACAGCTGGTTAGGTTGGGTTAGGTTAGGCTATAGGTTAGTCTGTAGAGGGCTACGGGAACAGTGGTTAGTTAGGTTGGGTCAGGTTAGGCTATAGGTTAGTCTGTAGAGGTAACAGCTGGTCAGGTTGGGTCAGGTTAGGCTATAGGTTAGTCTCACCTTGAAGGTTCTGTCCATGGACGCAGACAGCAGCAGATGGCTGAGATGATCCACTGGACTCCACTGCAGCGTGTTCACTGGACCCTGATGGGCCTCGACACGGCTCTGCATACGTCTGGGCAGCTCGACCCGACCCTGCCTTCGGCCCAGAAACGGCCGGACTCTCTCGGACACCTCAGACAGCAGCGGGGACCCGGCAGATGCAGACGGGTCCGGCTCTTCAGTGTGAGCCGCTGCGGTCTCTGCCAGTCTCTGTCTCTTAGGAACATACGGCCTCAGCGCAGACGCCTGCAGCTGGACTCTCTTCACGGAGCCGGAGGAACCGGACTGTGCTGCTGACACACGTGATGATGAAGATGAGGAGGAGCTGACGAAGAGAGCTTCGTCACGATGAAGCTGAGGATCCTGATCCGTCTCACTGCCAGAATCCTCATAATCCACCAGTGAAGCCATGTGAAGCTCACAAACACGCTACGTGCTGCATTTCATCAGAACACAAATAACAACATATTACAAAAACAACACTTTTAAAATGAATAATAAAAAGTAAATAATCACCTAATTAAGAAGCCGTCAAACTCAGAGTTCAGCTATTATTAAACTGAGAGAATACACACATATCTGTTTTTTGATGTAATATACTAAAATATATGTATCTGAAGAGTTGATTTGCTACCAACAGCTTAAACTCGGTTTTTTTTTAAAGGTTTCAAAAACATTACATGTTGGTTTTTATGGTGTTTTGTGGTTGTTAGCCGTATTTTTGTTGTGTCCATTTTGTTTAACCGATCAAAAAGGAGCCCAGGTTTATTGAGGTGTAATGTGAGATTAAATGGAATGCACATAATGACAAAACACCATGACTTTTGAAAAATTGTTAAAAAAAAACGGAGTAGTATATGTTTTTGCAAAATGAAGAACTCTTCAAAGATATAGTAAAAAAATATATTTATATAGATATATATATAATAGCTTATAGACAACACACGATTCTATTATGTAAATAGGTGAAGATAATTTCTACGAGGTCACTAAAACCCCAACTTGTATCTGAAAGTTTATCAGTTATATTACCATAATTAAGAACTATAAAGGCAAGCACAAGAAACGAGGAGGATCCATAAACCTCACATTACATTAAAACCCTGAATATTTCACTGACCAGAACATCGCCGTTCTGTTCAAAGTTCTTAGTAACATACAAGTCCCATATCAGAAAAGAAAGCCTTCACATATTGTTTAAATCGTTTTATGACTATTTGCTAGTGTGTTACCCACGATTAATGTTTCGTCTGTCGCGCGGTGCTTCATTTTGAAAAAGTCGGACATTCGAACACCGGAAGCCGACGAATCAATCTGTGAGGAACTTCCGGACCAAAATAAATGGTCTCGTTTAAAAAAATCGTTTGTCCGTGAGGACCTTTAGACAAACTAAAAGTATCCTTGGATATTCATGTTTTATAAAACATTGCATCCTGCTATTAAACGCCGTTGCTGTCTTAATGTTATCAAAGTAAAAACAAGAGTTATCACTGACGAGTGTTTTAAAAAAAAACGTTCTCACTGAAGATGTTCTCTGTGTCACAAAATCCCGTGAACGGAACTGATGCAGGGGGAGTGAGCCGAGTGAAATGTTTACTGTCGGGCAGTTGTTAGTTTCGGTGTGACGCGGGCGGGTGGCCTGGAAGGCCGCTCCCGCCGCAGGTTGTCTGATGCAAGCGGATGAGTTAATAACCCACCACCAAAACGGTGCGTTTATTTATTTCTTCACTGTATTTGAGGCCGAGAAATGCACTGTTCATTATTACCGGTGGTGAGCGCTGTTAATCTTACGAGGTGATGTCAGATCGATGTTTTAAAATGTGACATGCGAGCATATTGTCCGCCGCTTGTCAGGCACAAATTATCACACTATACTACTCAACCTTCACTCATTCAGTCGAAGAGAGGAGATTGTCAGATTTGAGCCCCTGAAACTTCCCACCAATAGGGGAGCGCCCCGCCCACACCTTGTCACACCCCGCAGTTCCGCCCCGTGTCGGGCTGTTATTCCTGACCGACTGCGGTGCCCCGGAGCGAGGCCCGGCGGGAGTCCCCCACGTGCACGCAAGCACCGTCCTGCACCGCCGACAAGTGCCGCCCACGGCACCGCGGACGGAGGGTTCTGCGGGGCGCCCGGACCGTGCTGGAGGACAGGACCGCCCTAGCCCGCGGCGAGGGGGGAAACAGGAGAGCGCCCCGGACTAGGCGCACGAGACCGCCCCACGGTGGCGCGGCACGTGGCAACAGGATTAATAAACAGGCTGATTGGGGATGAACGTTGTTACATGGCTGGACTCATTTTTGTGTCCCTGCAGGCTGATGTGAGTTTGATAATAAATCGGGAATGATGAACTTGAATGTATTGGAAAGACACATGTGAGTGGAGTGAATGTTGTGATCTGCATTTGGACTGTTTCTGCAGGCTTACCACGCGTGATGTGATTTTAATAACATATGTTGATGTTATGTTTTTGTATGGTTCATCAGACGAAAGCTGACATATTGTGACGGTGACTAAAAACATGGGTGATGTGTTAATAACAATGTGGATTATGTTGTTGTTTCATCGGGGTGCTGAAAGCGACATATGTGATAGGGTGAATTGCTTGGACACGAGAATGTGATGTGAGTAAAAACTGTGTGGTGATTAGGGGTGTTGGACCTTTGAAATAGCAATCGCTACAGGCGGCAAGTCAACCCGAGGAAGTGAGTGGGAGTTAGGATGCGAAATAAAACGGGAGAGGCCACTTTGCCCTTTCCTGGACATTCCGAGTTTTCTATCACAGATTGACACGTGCAATTAAATGCAATATTTGCAATATACACCCAGACGTTCAGGGAATGTGGTTCAGCAAACTGAGCAACAGAAACAGAAAATTACAGGTTTTTAGAACGACATATGAACGTGTTAATCTCAGTTTGCCATTGTCACTGTTTCAAAATGAAATTACACGTTCAACGTTCATATATACTATTTAAAATAAAATGATCTAAATAAATGCGAACGGGTGGCATTATGTTGCTTTCTGATAATGTGAACTCCATTAAACTTGCGAAACTACAGTTAGTTTTAAAAAAAGATTGTAATGTTCTAAAAAAAAAAAACACAGATTTATGACAGTGAAGGGTATTTGAAGATGTTTAGAAACACAGCCGTCAATGTTGTCCGTTTTTGTGGTGGTGAGAGGTCTTGGACGAAATCGTGAAACAGACGGGTGTCGTCATAGCGCTCCTGCAAGTCCGATCTGGAGAAACTGCGGCCAGTTCTGGGACCAGACGGCTGCTCTCGAAAAGATTATAGCAGGGTACTGGTTGGGTTAATTGATGCCAACACGTGACAAGTGACGTTGAGCGGGTCGGCCGCGGGTTGTTTAAAGTCAAAGACAAAAGTTATAACTCGGCGCATAATGCACTGCGTCAAGAGCAGACGCAGCCCCCCACGATCAGGGTTACGTGAGACACAGTGAAGTCGGGAGACCGCACCTATTTGTTGGTTCATCAGGTAGAGTGCCTAGACCCCCCACCACGCGCGACTCCGGACGCGACATGTCGGTTGAATGGTTAATACATGTGATGTGATGATGACATGTGGAGTGATTTAATAACATGTGCGGATGATTTGCCAGTGATGTTGATGAATGTTGTTTGTGATATTTTGTTTCGTTCGTGCAGGCTGAAGCTTGACATGTGATGTGATTAAGGACCTAACCTTGATGATTTTGACATTGTGTGATAGATGTGTGTTGTTCCTCGAGGGCCTGATGTGTGGAGCGCTGCTGCTGCAGGAATGTGAAGAGGATGGACTACAAAGCGTCTCATCGCGGCAGGACACCTATAAGGACTGAGAATGTACGCCGGCGGCGGTGAGATGGTGGTGTGGATAACAGGCAATGCGGAGCAGCGACGGAAGGTCAGGATGGAGATGTGAAGGGGATCAGTGTGGTGGAAAAGGTCTCACTACAGCAGCCACACAAAGGAGAGTCGACTACGACAAACATTCAGCGGGTCAGGATGTTGTATAATCATTTTCAGTGAACCGTGGGAGATCTGCTGCAGTATGCTTTCTAATGACCGTGATGAATAATGCATTAAACGAGGTTTTCTGCTGCGGGCAGTTGCGTTCGGGCAGCAAGTAAGATCGATCAGGAGCTGGGAGAATTCGGATCGAGTCACGGGAAAAAACACCGCACAGTTCCTGAGCAGAGGAATTCTTTTTCTCACACAGGGCGACTGACCGCAATCACACACCAGCACGCTAATCACAAAACAAAGGGAGAGGACCGAATAAATAAATAGTTTGTATGAAACAGAGGGAAAACGATTAAATAAAACTAACTAAAAAAATAAATAAAATTTTTAACAACCAATATTAATATAAATACGAAAACATTGATTCAACATATAAGGGTAAAATAGATTTTAAAATTAATTGTAAATATTATAAAAAAGCTAGTAAATACAATAAATTATAAAGATAAATAGTAAAAAAAAGGATGAGTTATTAAATAAACAATTTAAAGGGGTTCAGATGATTGTGCGGCATTTCAAGTTGTTCTTTCTATTTGGGAGTGGTCACAAGTTTTGTGCAGCTAGATTATAGATAAGATCCCCCAATGAGTATGCAAAGAAAAACGGCGTCTCAAAACCAAAGAGATATTCTTTATAAAAGTTAAAACTCTGCCACGCCCCCCTAAAACGCCTGGTTCTAACACGCCCCCACATACCTAAGTCACTATGTGGGAAGATTGTATATAAAATGCGCTCAAATGTGCACGCAGAGAAAGAAGGCGTGGCTTCAGTAACCGCCGTTAGTTGTGAAGCCTTCAGGTCAGCAGTTCAGGGAGACGCTGTGTGTTTTCTAGTATGACGACAGACGAAAATGCTCTTTATTGGGTCCTCAGGAAGTAGAGTGCACTTAGGAATCTTTAAAGGATTACTTACAACCAGAAAAAGCACCTGCATTTTTGATGACGAGTTTCGTTGAACCTTAGGAGAGGAGGTCATTCTGACTGTTGCTATGATGATCAGACACAGACTGTGCTTGTCGGAAGGAAGGGGGCTTTGTAGGAGAAACGAAAAAGCCAGGTTTTCTTGAGGAGAGGCGGGGCATTAGTATAGAGGGACCATACAATAAGTACAGTATTGTATTTGGACAAATAATGGTGTTTTTGAACTTATTAAAATGTCAAAGTGCTGGTAAATAACAATACACAAAAAAATGATCTTTAAAAAAAGCATCATATGACCCCTCCTTTTAAAAATAAATGTATTTTTAAAACATTAAAAAAAAAAAAAAAAAAAAAAAAAGAAAAACTTTAAAATAGACAAAAATGTAATATAATAGTACAGTTCTATAGGGAGTAGAAAAAAATGACAAATAATAATTATGTAACCCAATTTAAATAAAATAATATTTTAGTAATATTTAAATAGTAACATTTTACCCTCATTAAGAATATTTATTTTCAGTTAAATTGTGTCATTGTTGGAAAGTACTAGCTGTATTTAAATTTGTGTGGCTAAAAATGAGGATTCACAGCGTCCTGAAAGCTTGGAACGCCTTGGTCTCAATCCCATGTTTGTGATCCGCAAGGGACAGCAATCAGATCCGGACGCGACCGCACGAAGAGAAGTCTTCGATTCTGTACCACCGGGTCGAGGGCCGTCCTCAGACGCCATATGGGCACCTGATACCCTCATCTTCACCAAGTGAGTTTCCGCAGTTGCGCCAGCGGTCAGCGGGGAAACAGAGTCTGTGAAAGGTCTGATGTGTTGTGGGAGTATCGTCTTGTTGAGTGTGTATAGTTATATATATTATTATATGTGTATTGCTGGTGTGTCACAGGTGGGATCACCCGGACCGTGTTTGACGTACTCTGGTCATGTCAAGGAGGACCCGATGATGGAAGTTCTGTGACGGTCTGCGAATGGGACGAGGTCACCGGTACCACGGATGAGTTAGTATGGGGATCACGCCAGAGACCAGAGGCAGTAGACGACATCGCGGATGCGGATATTTCGAAGTCAACAAGAATTTTCGTCTCTGATCTAGACTGTGGGGGTTGGTTAAATTATATTAAAAAGGCTCATGTCTTTATAACTGCAAACAGTTGTGGTGGTCAGGTGTGCAGACAGAGAATCCCCATGCGAGCGAGCATGGATTACATCACAACTGTGCACGGTTTTGAGTGTGTGTATAAAAAATATATAGTTATTATACAGTAAATACAGAGTTATGTTATATATTATCTATAATTTATCTAAATATTCTATGTTTTATATTTTAAATATTAGTGGTGTGTTCTGTTGTGTATTTTTTATATATAATATTATTATATATATATAATAACAGATATGTGACTCCTCTGCAGCACAAAAGCAGTGTTGAGTCTCTGGGGCAAATAAGCAACAACAATACATTGTATGGGTCACAATTATCTATTTTTCTTTTATGCCAAAAAATCATTAGGATATAAGTAAAGATCATGTTCATGAAGATATTTAGTAAATTTCCAACCATAAACATATCAAAACTTACTTTTTGATTAATAATAGGCATTGCTAAGAACTTCATTTGCATAAATTTAAAGGTGATTTTTTTTCAATATTTAGATTTTTTGTTGTGCAACACCTCAGAGATTCCATTTTATTGTCTTCAAATATTTCCGATCCTAACAAACCATGACATCCAATGGAGAGCCATTTTATTCGATTCAGATGAAATACTCTCAATTTTTTTGTTATAAAACTGACCTTGATGGGGAATGGTGGTGATCACAATATATATATTCCAGCTTTATCCTTTGACAATAGTTTCATCAAAATCATGTAAAAGAAGATTATATACACTAGATAGCAAATCTCAACTGCCTTGATTGTTTATATTCCAAATGTAACTCTATTAGAGTCCAGCTTAATATGGGGTGAATGTGGCTGTAATGCCCTGAATGCTAAACCTGAAGATGCTGGATCGTTTTCTGTGAAGCGGCTTGTCTGAACAGGCCGCTGTACTGAGTGGTGACCGACCTGATGTTTCTCCTGAAAGAGCGAGAAAAACATAAGGACTGGCTGCGTTTACGTTTACAGCGACCGTGGTTGTGAGAGGTCCAGAAGCACGTGACGTGTAACAGGTCAAGGCCCTCTTTGGGTTCACAGGACAGCGGACTATTCGGGGAGGAGGTGGTTCGTTTTCTATGTGTTGTCTTGATGATGAGTCCGGCGATGTGTGTTGTGTCTGGGTGGTTAAATCTCGTGTGTTGGTTTCTGCAGGTTTAAAGTAAAAGTCAGATTCCCGGCCGTCCAGGCGGCTCCGCCGTCCTAGCTCCTCTCCCGCAGATCTCTTCGGCGAGAGGCGGCGTTACCGGACGTCAGTGTCTGATTACCGTGTGCCATCGATCAGGTGATTTGAGACGCTCTCGCCCGTGATCACGTGACGTTCTGCTTTCCTCCTGGAATACCATAATTTACCTCAACACAATCAGGCCGGGCTACAAAAAATGGATTATGATTTTAAGAGCTGTTTGTGTGTAATATAGAGCGGAACGAGTCTGGATAAACTGAGACTTTTTTTTTTTTAACCGGTGGTAGTTCTCTCACAATTCTGAAGAAACGTTAGACAACTAAACAAAATCTGATGGAATTTATGAATGAATGATTCAATGACTCACTCAAGATTGACTCGTTTCGTTACAGGCGTGAGTCAGTTTTGGGTTTGAACGAATCTCTTGAATGAAGGAGGGCAAGAGACAAATATTATTTTTCACAGCCCTTTTAGCCAGTATAAGATATTAAAAAGAAGAAAAAAGATGGGCAACAGGAATGTAAATTTTACAACAAGTATCCGATTCCTGACCTTAGTGTTTCCCAACCTTTTTTCTGCCGCAGCACAGTTTTGATAAATAAAAAAATCCCACGGCAAGCCACGAAGCACTAAAAAAATTAAGAGAGGAAGGGTTTTCATGCTCTTCAAACAAGAACATTAGCCTTACAAACAGCGTTTCTTGAGTAAAGAAAACACTGCTCTTATTCAGACACCAGTTCTTCATTTACCTTTGTGTTATTTACCCTGCATTCTGAATGGAGGCGGGGCGGAGTTATGAGTTTGATTGACGGTTTGAGGATCCAATGGCGTTACGAGGTTCAGTCACAACAAGCTCTTCTGAATGCTTTTCACTCATTAAATATTTGTAAAACCCTCAAACAGGACATGACGAGGACCAATTAGACCATGTAATAATACTAACGAAATATAATAGAAATAGTTTTTGATCATTTTCCACAGTGGTTGGGAAACACTTGCTTAAGTTTGCGGGGATTATTGATTCTGGATTCCAACCTCCTAGGAACCCGTATTACGGATCGAAGAGGGGGAGGGGACGTGGAGCCGGGATTTCGGGTGTTAATTCCGAAGCCAGTATGCTTCACTCCACCTTTTCCCGGTGCTGCAGGGAGCGCAGACCAAGATGAGCGCGCAGCTGACGCAACTCCTCCATCCCTGGACCGACTGGTTTTCTTCCCCAAAAACAGATACAAGAAACAGGTGCGCATCCTCCTCATGCTTCCACTTCGGACTCACAAACACAGAGGATGGAATAATTGAAGACGAGGGACTATCTGACTCGGCTCTTGCTGACAGATCAACAAACACGCCTTCTCGGCGGGAAGGGAGAGGGGGAAGGACACGGTCGAGGAGAACAGGAGAGGTGCGGGCGGGAAGCCAGACGGACTGTTTCCATTCTGTACCTGAGCTGCTTCCGGGAAAGACGATGATCAGCTGGAGAAGAAATCAGAAGTGAGAGCACGGACCGCGGCCTCATCACGGGGATCAGCTGAAAAGATCGGCTGAGTAAGTAAAGTAACCAGAACAATATTACTTCTATATTGATATTTTTCCTTATTTTCAGAATTTGTTTTTTTTGTGATGCTCCTATTCAGTGTTGGGAAAACATCACAAGTAACGCGTGAGGACGTTTTTTTACGTGAGGAGGAATTTACGGTACTCAGATTACTTTTGAAAAGAACTAGTAAAGTAAAAGCAATTTGTTTTTATATTTAGAAGGAAATATACGGAGTAGTTAGAGAGTTTACTTTTGAAATCAGTATTACCAGCAGTTATGTGTTTCGTTGTGTTGAGTTAGTGACACGCTCTGGTGTTGCCATGGGATGGGACAAGAAATCGGAATATGTGAGGTGCGGTGGTGAGCGGTGTGTGTGAACATTGATTGCCTGTAGCTCTAGGATCAATCTCACATGTTTACTAATAGCACTGCACACAAACATAAGTTCAGGGCTTTCCTCACATCAATAACACTGTTCAAACGCAAATCAGATTATATTATATCAAACCGGCAATCAAATTAAATGTAAAATAAGGACAAATATCAATTATGTAAATCCCCATTTTCATTAAACCAAGGTTTTTTATGTTCCTTCCAGCCTGGGGCCCCGATCCACTTCAGTTTGGTTTGTGTGAACTTGAAAGGGCTTTTATTTTTGCCAAAAAAAAAATAGCACTTTTATATTAAAACTAACACGCACGCCGCCCTGCTCAGATTTAAAAAGTAACAATGCATTACTTTCAATAAAAAGAAACTAAGTAATGTAATTAAGGGAGTGTAGTAAGTAGTAAACGCAATAGGTACTCGTGGCATAACTGTGTAAAAGTAACGTTCCCCAAAACACTGCTCTTTCCCTCTGTTTATCTGGTGAAGACTTGAGCTGCCGGTATGTAGGAAAACAAGTTATCAAAATAATTGTTATTATTCGAGTATTATATTATTAGAAGGAAATAACAGTTTTGTATCTGAAATGAAATAAACTAACCCTGTAAAATCAAATATGAAAGTAAATATTTATATATTAGACCATTCTTCAAATTAAATATTTAAAACTTTGGCAAACTGCAAAATTTAATATTCATTTTACTTTAGTACTAAAACAAAACTATACTCTAAAAAACTATAGACATTTAAAAAAAAGAAGGGGAAAATGGAAATATGACAAACTTGCCCAGTGCACTCATTTTCATGTGTTTTTTACGTGTACTTAAAATAAAAAATGAATAAAAAAAATAATAATAATAACGTGTACCTATTAAAAAAGCAACAAATAAAAAAAAAAAGAAAAAAAACTATAAAAAATGACTAATACACACAACAAACTTCCTAAAACTTTCAATGTTAAAATAAAAGTGGCCAATAGGTTAGTTCAATAGTTATTATATTAAAAATATGTTTAATGTTTAATATATTTTGAGATATAGATATATATATATATATATATGTTATGTGTTATTATAATATATATTTGAATGATTTAAATTGAATAAAAAGGAACACTTGAATAAGCATTAAGTAACAAACTAAGATATAAAACCAATTATTACTTACACTTCACTTAAACATGTATCAGCCCAAGAAGTTTACTTCACTATAATACAAATAAATCCTAATCTAATCATGACAAACTATATATCATTGGTTAGGTCTAAATCTACTAAATAGATATTTCACCAGTTTTACACGTTACAAATTATGTAGGAAAAGTAGCAGATTATTTTCTGACAAGAGTGCACCTCAAAAATCTACATCATAACAGGAGTTCTGACCTTTGTCAAAAAAAGTCACACTTTAGAAATCATCAGAAATGATATATCAATTTTCTGAAAACACTAAATAAACTCTCAAAACTTCTCCTTTTTTTCTTAAAATACATTTAAAAATGAGACATTGCATTGCAGGACTACAGCAGCGGCGCGCTGCTCACCGGAGAACTGAAGAAGAGTTTAATCGAGATGCTTCAGCCCATGATCGCCGCGCATCAGGAGAGACGCAAACTCGTGACGGACGAGATCGTACAACAGTTCATGAGCCCTCGCAAACTACACTTCAACTGCTAGAGACAGAAACCACCGAGACCATCATCATGCTGCTCTGCTCGTGTCTAATAAAGCTGCCTGTGACCAATAAATAATGACACACTGATGTTTAATGTCATCATTACAGTACTGCTGATCCAGTGAACATTCTCACGAGTAAATGGTGCATTTAACACCTGATGCATTCACAGTCCGTCTGTAAAACAGACACACACCTGACAGAAAGTGTGTTAATGTGTAAATCCCTGATATGAGTTAAACATGAGCGTCTTTAACACACGCCAACAGTCTGCAGTCATTTCATCTCAATTATCACCAGTAAAATATGGAGTGCCACAAGGATCTGTCCTAGGTCCACTGCATTTTCGCATTTCAATATACATGTTGACCCTTGGTAATATATTATTAAAAAATACGGGATTAGTTTTCACTGTTACGCTGATGATACTCAACTATATATCTCAACAAGACCAGATGAAACTTCTAAATTATCTAAGCTAACGGAGTGTGTTAAAAATGTAAAAGATAATGTTAAAAAATGTTAAATTCGGATGAGACAGAGATATTACTTATTGGACCAAAAGACACGTACGTCCGCCGATCTCGTGGCTACAATTGGCAAATCGAGACAGAATGCACGGTTACTCCTCTACAGTCAAAATCTGCGGTGCTTATATTAGATAGCACAATGGTCTTTCTGAAAATCACTCTTTCCCCAGTACAAACACTGCATTTTCCATCTTAGAAACATTGCCAAGTTAAAACATGTTACCTGTTTCTGATGCAAAAAAAGCTAGTTCATGCATTCATGACCTCTAGACTGAACTATTGTAAGGCCTGCTAGTTGGTTGTCCTGCATCTTCAGTAAACAAGCTGCAGGTAGTCCAAAATGCAGCGGCTAGTGTCTTTACCAGGTCAAGAAAATATGATCATTACACCCCAATTTTACAGTCTCTGCACTGACTACCAATTAAGTTCTGTATCAGTTACAAAATAATATTACTTACCTACAAGGCCCTTAACGGTCTAGCTCCTGCATACCTAACTAGTCTTACCACGCTACAATCCATCACGCTCCATAAGGACGCAAAATTCTGGACTTTTGGTAGTAACTAGGATAGCAAAGTCCACTAAAGGAGGAAGAGCTTTTCACATTTGGCTCCCAAACTCTGGAAAAGCCTTCCTGATATTCGGGGTTCAGACACATTCTCTCTTTTTAAATCTAGATTAAAGACACATCTCGTTGGCCAAGCATTCAAATAATGCATTTCATAATCTTGTACTGCAGTTATATCTAATCAAATTCACATTATTATTCTTTAGTTTGGGTTAAACAAATTCATTTTGCTTGGTTGGAACAGCAGCCTACGCTAATTATGTTTGTATGTGTTTCTCTGTGTCTGCTGGGATTAACATCCCGTGGTAACTAGGAATTACAAAAGCTTCTGTCTGGATCCAGCCCTTACAAAGACCTGAGAAGAGATGATGCCAACCCCTCAGAGGACCTCAGATGATGGCAACCCTGAAACAACATAAACTACCAAATTCTGCTATAAGTTTGATTGCATCATATACTAATTGCTGTTAATAGTGTTCATCGTATGTTTTATTACGTCTTAAATTGATTTTCCATACATTTCTGCCATATGTACATTAAGTGACAGTCACCACTGATAAGCTACCACTGAATATTGTAGAAACGTAATTTGCTGTAAAGCTGCTTTGCAAAGATTTGCATCATGAAAAGCGCTATACAAATAAACATGAACTGAATTTTTTCCCCCTACTTTTTATAAAATTTTATTTACATTTTTAAAAATTAAATTTTAGTTAGTTTCAGGAATTTTGTTGTGTTTTTGTCATTTTTATTTTATTTTATTTCAGTTTTGGTTTTTAGTTATTTTAGTACATCAAGTTAAAAATAAATTAAAAAAAAAAAGATCAAACTTTTCAAAAAATAAGTTTTTTTTAAACAAACTATATTCAGTTAGTTTTTATCCATAAATTTGATGGTTAGTTTAACCCTAGGAATTGAATGGTCGGTCGTATCTAATTATTATAAAATAATGATTCACAAATGCTGATTAACATACACCTGCCTCATATTTATATATTTGTACAACCAGTGGTTGAATTTTGGGGAAGTAGTTCCTGAAGCTAATTCTACATAATGATTACAAAATGTGTGTAATATTTAAAAGGTTTTTATTTAATGAAAAATTAGCCTTATTAAATGAACTAACTATTTTAGCTTTTTTCATTCTGGCTGCCAGGAAACGTGAGGCATTTGGGTCAATATTTAGCTTAAAGTGTTTTAGTGTGGCACATGTTGGGCTAGAAGCCGTCGTGGATAAATAATGAGGACAATAAAACCGCCAGCAGGTGGCAGCAAGTTCATCTTTAAATAAAAGATTGACTGAATCATTCAAATCAAACGATTCGTTCAAAACCAAACAAGTGAGTCCTTCTGAATGAACTGTTGAAGCACTGACTCACTCGAAACATCTGGTGCTTTTACTGAAGGGATGCTTTTTCTCTTTTTTTTCGAGCAGGGGGATGCCATCCCTCCTCAATTCTGGCCCTGTGTGCAACACTATACTACAGTGAACTCAAGTTCTTCTGCTCTCTAAATCACTGCAGAGTTAGATCTGACAGATCTGCAGAAAATGCAGCTGTTTTACTCAACTGTGTCTGTAAGCAGACATGCAGCTAAGAGCTTTGATGATGATGGTGATGATGATGGGGGTGTTTCTTCATCCTGGAGCTTCTATTGGTCACAGATGGACTTTCCCCTTCATATCAACTTCATTCAGTAAAAATAGCAGCACAGAAGCAGCAGCTGCTCCAGAGCACAGACGTCCAGCGACTGAACAAACCCTGCTGCTGCTGGAGGATCAGAGCTCACAGACACTCATCTTCATCATCATCATCATCATCATCACATCTGAGGAATGGCTCTGGACTTTGTTGCAGGATGCATTGGAGGTAAGACATGCTTCATTCGACTGACTGAAGATCTGCACACGCTCACTGAAACATTCAACACTCAGTCAAATAACATGCAGAGTAAATGAGAACTAATCCAGTTGCTGAAGTAGAGAAGAACTCTCTGGTTACTGAGTGCTAACTCAGCTCACTGACTCCAGACACTTCCACTCTTCTGAGTAATGTCCCCCTCGTGAGATTCCAAACGATGGCGCATGAAAATACTTTAATGTGAGCGACTGAAGAGCCAATAAACCATGATCCTGATCCTCATGCATTTAATCTGAGCGAAACCAAATGTAACAGTCATTCTGCACTGCAAAAACTGATTCTCTTACTTAGTATTTCTGTCTGGTTTTCTAGTATTAATATCTAACATTCTTCAATCAGGATGCATTTTACTTGACATAGTACATGACTCTTAAGATATTCATGTCTTGTTTGTCGGAAAATAAAAAACAATATAAAAATGGTTAGTTTCAGTTTAAATTGAACATCAGCAAAAATATCTGCCAGTGGGGTTTAAGAAAATAAGCTTGGGTTGAGCCTTTGAAATTAAGATGATTTTTCTTAACCCCCCCATGGCGAGAATATTTTTTGTTGTTTAAGCTGAAACTAACAAAATTTATTTTTTTCAGAAAACCAAGTCATATTTGCATGTCAAGTAATGCAGCTGATTGTAAGACTGTGTAGATATTTGTACTAGAAAACAAGACAGAAATACTAAGTAAGAGAATCAGTTTTCGCAGTGTGATAAGAACTGAGAAGCATGAAGACGTCTGTGAGATAGTTTTGCAGTCTGCAGATGATGATCGCGTGATGTTTACATCGATTGGTCAAACAGCTCTTGCCTCATGCATGAATGACGCAGGTGTCTTTCAGTCGCACGGGTCAAGGCTGAAGAGCTGACCTCAGACTCATAGCTCAAACACATTGCATCAGTCGCTTGCAGCTCTGACACGTTCCTAATCATGCTGTCTGAACTCACTCTGAGGCGTTCATGTTTCAGGAGCCCTTGTGCTAGACTTCCGTATTGTTTGTTTTTGGGTGTGACTAGGTTGGACAATTCCTAGTTTTTTTGAACTCGGAGGCTCAAGGTACGTCTGCTTTGACCTCGTACGAAACCGAAACTCGAGCAGAACTACTGATGAAGGTTCTTTGAGGAACCACAAAGGCTTCTTCTACACTCTTAAAAAATTGAAAGGACTTATGGTGGTTCCTCAAACCTGCATGGAACCTAAAGTTGTTCGTGTGACTAGCCGGCGGAGCTGACGACAGAAAAAGGAACGGACGTCGCGGAAACACTCCTGTGTGATTTTGTAAAATGTTATTTTAAAAAATATACGGATAATGGTGCTTTTAAACTTTTTTGCTGAAAGGTTCTTGGGGAAAGATGATATATGGTCCCGGTGACAGCCACCAAAAGAAAGGCCGACTAAGCCTAGCAGCAAGGTATATTTTTAGTAATAGCCAAAAATACATTGTATATGTCAAAATTATAGATTTTTCTTGTATGCCCAAAAATCATTAGGATATTAAATAAAGATCATGTTCCAAGAAGATATTTAGTAAATCTCTACCGTAAATATATCAAAACTTAAGTTTGATTAGTAATATGCATTGCTAAGAACTTCATTTGGACAGAAACTTATAAAGGATGATTTCTGAGCAATATTGAGATTATTTTGGCAACCCTCAGATTCAGAAAGATTTCAAATATATGTCCTAGTCCGTAACAAAAACCACATCAATGGAAATACTATTTATTCAGCTCCCAGATGCATGCATTAAATGCTCAATTTCAGAAAATGACGTAATGATGGTTTTGGTGCTCAGAGTCACAAATGCTTTCGTCTATCGGCATCACATGCAATAAAGCACTGCTGTTATTATTAAGACAGAGTGACGCTCTAGATTAGCCGCATCTTAAACACCAAAACGCATTGTAAACTATGTGCACAAAAATTGTAATTACGTTAGTCACGTTTTGTCTGCTTCAGCATTCACAGTTTGACAAATAGCCATCTATTAGATTGTATAATCAATTAAAATCTATTTAAAATGATAAATGGCTTTAATATTTCAATGTTTTAGCTTGAGGGTTGTGTGTTCCTGTGCAAGAACAGATTGTACGCATTTATCGAAATGAATGCGATGTGTTACTTTGGATAAAAGCAGCCATCGAATGCCTAAATGCATATTAACCCTGATCAAGACGCTTGCCTTTAGATGATATACCTGCATTAAAAAGCATCAGCGGTATTGTGTTGAGTATTATGGTCTGTTATTGTCATTAGTTGCATGTGTGTGTTTCTGTGAGCCGCTGCTGTAAAACTAACACTTTTCTAAAACCCAGAGTGTTTTTTGTACTTAAAGGCAAAGGGCAAGATACGTCTTGCCTTGGTGCCTTTGTTCTGATCATGAGTTCACAGCTGAAGGGTCTTTCACAGCAAAAGTGTCACTTTGTTGTAGATGAGAGCGAGGCTGTTACACCGGCCGCTCGGAGGTTAAGCTCGTAAGTAAAGCCCGGGTCCGTTCCTCTCTTTCCATTGGACTGGAATCTTATTGAATATGGTCAAACATCAGCTCTAGATTCATTCACTTCTGTGTGATTTCTGCTGTGTTTTTGCATCTCAACCATCACTCGTGGCCTGATCACAGCAGGTTTAATGGGAAAAATTCCATTTTCTAGGTGAGACTGCAGGTTCAGAGCGTGGACAAGCCCTTGTACCGCGGCACGTATCACTGCTTCCAGTCCATCGTCCGTCAGGAATCGGTGAGTAGGATTAATGACGAGAGATCCTTATGACTTCTTTGAAAGCTCAACAGGCTGGTTTTGCACTGATCTCACAGACAAGACAAAAACTGATCATACACTGCAAAAACAAAAAAAAGCTTATCTTACTTAGTGTTTTTGTCTTGTTTCTAAATATCAAAAAGGGCTGCCCCCTAATAGTCGACTAATCGTTAGTCAACCAGAAGAGGCTTCGTTGACCAACATTTTTTTAGTCGCAGGGGAAAAAATGGTAATACAGTGCATCCGGCAGGACGTCCAAACGCTCGCTTATCAATCATCCACCACAAATATAGCTTATCATCTGAAATAAGTATTAGCAACTTTACATGGTCGCTCAATCTAATGTTAAGCTAGAGAAATGTCCACTATTCAAGTGTCTGTGTGGAAGCTGAACATTAGCGCTCATACAGAAGAGTAATACATCTTTCAAATCTGTATAGACTCTGTTTATTTGTGTGCACGCACAATAACAACAAATCACGCTTTCGTGAAATAATGAAAGCGAACAGAATGCGCTTTCTGCCGTCTTGGTCTCTGTGAACTTGAGCACGAAACTCAGTATATGTCTTTGCCTTACAGACATTAAAAAATATTTATAGAGAGTGAAATGTCTACTTTCAAATGAACCAATTCAAATGGAAAACAAATATTCTCAGAATATGTAATCCGTGTGAAACATGCATACAGGTGCATCACTACTGCGGAGACGACGAGTCAGTGTCGCCGACTTCATCTCTTAAACCGAGAACAAAGAAAGCACTAGTTTATCAGTGAATTATTAAAATGTTAATGCAGTCTCCTTACTGTTTTCCCCTGACACGTTCATAATCATAGCTTCTGCGGTGCGCTGTGGCAAGCTTTATGAGTGCGCTCAAGCGCTTATTAGGCTATGATTTATTAATAAACGTGCGATTAGTCTAATGCTTCAAATGAACGACTTAAAGGCGAGGCAGCCCGCCCTATTAAGATGCATTTACTTGGTAAGCAAAACTACTACGTAAAATTACATGCCAGTGGGGTAAAGTAAAATTCTCTTGTTTTAAGAATATTTTACACAACTGGCAGATAATTTTACCCGTTTACTAGAAACAAGACAAACATACTAAAATAAGCTTTTTTTTTTTTTTTTTGCAGTGTTGTGTATCAATATAATTTATCTGATTTCTTGAAAGAGAAAGCATTTAGGGGGGAATCATTTTGATGAAAACTTAAGGACACTAAAAAAAATTATCCTTTCGCATCCATGGGAATCTTATATTTTGGATAAAAAAAAAAAAAAAAAAAAAAGAAGTTTCCAAATGGGGATTTTCAGTGATGCCATAGAAGAACCATTTTTGGTTCCCCAAAGAACCTACAAGTGGACAGATCTAAAAGTGAAGAACATCTTAATAATCCAAAGAACCTTTTCCACTTTAAAGAACCTTGGAATGGAAAGGTTCCACGCATGTTAAAGGTTCATCTACACCAATAAAGAACCTTTATTTTTAAAAATGTATGTGGAAAATGGGTCTTTAAGATCATTAAAAATGCCCTCACATATTTTCTTTAAACAACTGTTCACTGCCAGGTGCTTCATGAATTACTACATGAATTAATTAGGTGCTACATGAATGAATCAGCTGATATTGATTTGATTAGAAGTGCATGTGCTCAAGGTTCAGTAACGCTGAGATAAATGTAAATATTAGTACCTTGGAGTAGCAATATGTGCTCTTAAAGTACTGCTATGCACTTTTTTAAAGGGGGAAATAAAGTGCAAAGTTTTCTTTTTGAGTAATTAAAGTTTTTTTAATTACTCACCCTCATGTCGTTCAAAAGTTAAAGACCTTTTGTTCATCTCAGAACACAAATTCAGATATTTGTAATGAATTCCACAGAGCCTCTGGAACCTGCATAGGACAGCAAGGATCCTTACAACGATCAAGGCTCAGGAATTTAGCATAGCAAGGAATGTTAAATAGGCCAGTGACATCAGGGGTTCAACCGTAACTTTACGAAGCTACAAGAATACTTTTTGTGCACAAAGAAAACTAAAATAACAACATAGAATGAACGGAGTTCTTACGGGTTTGGAACGTCTTGAGGGTGAGTAATTAATGACAGAATTTTCAATTTTGTGTGAACTCTCCCTTTAACCCAGGGATAGTTCACCCAAAAATGAAAATGTGATGTTTATCTGCTTACCCGCAGGGCATCCAAGATGTAGGTGACTTTTTGTTTCTTCAGTAGAACACATTTGATGATTTTTAACTCCAACAGTTGCAGTCTATCAGTCATATAATGCAATGCATGGCAATGGTAACCAAATCTATAAGTGTAAAAAAAACATGCACAGACAAAACCAAATTAAACCCTGCAGCTCATGACGACACATTGATGTCCTAAGACACGAAACGATCGGTTGTGCCAGAAACCGAACAGTATTTAAATAATTTTTTACCTCTAATACACCACTATGTCCAACTGTCTTTGAGCGCGCGCACGGCATCTGGTGCGTGAGGTGTGTACGCGCTCTGGCGTAGTTTACGCAAGCGCCGGAAGTGATCTCTCGCGCGTATACGTCACTCATTGTTTACACAGTGCACAGTCATTGTAGGTACGACGGTAACAAAATGGAGACTTATATTGCGCTTCGACGGATGTTTCAAAACCGAATTAAAATAAAAAGATTCCGTTTTCTCTCGCGGTGAACTCATTCAGGAGCGGGACTTTCAGGTATTCCCAGCTTCTGGAGCCTGCCTCGCCTGAAGTTTATGGTTGATTGATTTAGGATGGATATCAAACATCCATTAACATTAAACTACGCCAGAGCGCGTACACACCTCACGCACCGGAAGCCGTGCGCGCGCCCAAAGACAGTTGGACATAGTGGTGTATTAGAGGTAAAATATGATATAAATACTGTTGGGTTTCTGGCACAAACCGATCGTTTCGTGTCTTAGGACATCAATGTGTCGTCACGAGCCGCAGGGTTGAATTTGGATTTGTCTGTGCATGTTTTTTTTTACTCTCATAGATTTTGTTACTAATGCCATGCATTAAATGACTGACAGAATGCAACGGTTGGAGTTAAAAATCATCAAACGTGTTCTACTTAAGAAACAAAGTCACCTACATCTTTGATACCCTGGTGGTAAGCAGATAAACATCACATTTTCATTTTTGGGTGAACTATCTTTTTAAGAGTTCTGCTCTTAATTGAAGACTTTCCATTTAAACATAAAAGTAAACCTTATATGCAAAGATAACGTAAAAAGTTAAAACCACGATTTTAATCCTGGTTAGTGAAACCAAAAACAGTTCTACACTCTTAAAAATAAAAGTTCTTTAATGGTTCCATAAAGAAACCCTACATCATAGAATAATTTTCCCTGTACAAAAGTTTTTTTTTTTTTTAAAGGGTTCTTTAAATTTGTATCTGCTCTTTTTCCCGATAAGTACATGCTCTTAATAACTGATCACTGAAAGGTTCTTTGGGGAACCAAAAATGGTTTTTCTATGGCATTACTGTGAAAACCACATTTTGGAAGCTTTGTTGTAAGGAGCGTACCATCTCCAGGAACATGAATTCATCAAACGATGCTGATTTGATTAGAAGTGCATGTGCTCGAGGTTCAGAAACGCGGAGATGTTTGACAGGCATGAACTCCAGGAGATACCCGAGACGTCAGGAACAAGCACGCGGAGCTAAATTTAGCACGGGGAACATCTATACTTGTCCGCAGGTGCAGAGACAAGGGGTTTTGGGTTCTCTAGACATTAACTCTTCACACCCAAAGATGTGAATTTAACTACCGCAAGGTAGAACTTATTTCGTAAATGTGTTTCCATTGAGCATGTTTTCTTACTGGATAAGACATTTATCCTACTTAGTTTAGGGCATAAGTTTTTAATGCTTATTTTGAGAATTTATGCACATCTTGGCGTTTCCATCCAGCGTTTTTTTGCGATATTCCAAAATATGCAAAATTATGTGGATGTAAACATAGCTACTGTCTTTGTTTCTCATTTGACTCCAGATGTTGGGCCTCTATAAGGGCATCGGCTCGCCCATGATGGGCCTGACCTTCATCAATGCCATCGTCTTCGGCATGCAGGGAAACGCCATGCGAGTGTTGGGTGCGGATACGCCTCTGCACCAGTTCCTAGCGGGCGCAGCGGCCGGATTCATCCAGTGCGTGATCTGCTGCCCGATGGAGCTGGCCAAGACCCGCATGCAGATGCAGGGAACGGGCGAGAAGAGCGCCTCCAGGAAGATGTACAGGAACTCTCTGGACTGCCTGATCCGCATCCACCGGAAGGAGGGAGTCAGAGGAATAAACCGAGGAATGGTGACCACCGTCATCCGTGAGACGCCTGGATTTGGCGTCTACTTCCTCGCCTACGATACACTGACGCGTGCGCTGGGCTGCGACGCTGACGCGGACTACATCATTCCCAAGCTGCTCCTGGCGGGTGGCATGTCGGGAATGGCGTCCTGGATCTCCACTTATCCCGTGGACGTCATCAAGTCCCGCCTCCAGGCGGACGGAGTGGGTGGAGCCAACAGGTACGACGGCATCATGGACTGCGTCCGTCAGAGCTGGCGGCGGGAAGGATGGAGAACCTTCACTCGAGGCCTGACGTCGACTCTCTTGAGAGCGTTTCCCGTCAACGCCACAACATTTGCCACCGTCACACTCTTCCTCATGTACATGCGCGAGAACGACGACAGCATGAAGGACTGCGAACCCATGCAGCCCAACCTGCAGCACAGCAGCCTGTGACTCGAAGATCTGAAGACTTGAATCTTCTTGAGATGGAAACCACAGATTCACTGCCCCGATAAACCTCCTCCTGACTCTGTCTAATAGAGAGAGAAAAGGTCAGCGAACGCAAAGGCTGAACAATGACCTTACATTATCTTAACCACTTTATGTTTAATGGACCGTACCGCTGAATTATTGTGATGAATGAGTGTCCACTGGGTTCGAGGATGCCCAGATCAGCATCTGTAGAAACGTCTGATGAAGGACCAGAGCAACGTACCGCAGGAGATTTGGACATCGACGATGGGATCCTTTTAAAACGCTTAACGTGGCTTAAAGACAGTGTTTTTGAAAGACCAAACTCAGTAAACCCATTAATAAAGCATACTAATTACAGACAAGCAGATGAGCCCAGAATACGAATGCAATGCGTTTAATTAGGTGTTAAGCATTTTCCTCCCATATAACATTATAAAGAAAACGCTTAACGTGGCTTAATGCGTTAAGACAGTGTTTTTGAAAGACAAAACTCAGTAAACACATTATTAATAAAGCATACTATGTACAGACAAGCAGAGCCTATAATAAAAGTTTTAATGCATCCACATTGATGTTTTCCTATGGGAAGAAAACGCTTAACGTGTTATTAAATGCATTGCGTTCATATCCTGGACTCATCTGCTTGTCTGTACATAGTATGATTTATTAATAAGCGTTTACAGAGTTTGGTCTTATAAAAACACCGTCTTAACTCATTAAGTCTTTTAGAATGTCCCTCAATGATCTCGTATGAGAGAACTGTGACACGTCTGCAAGTTATTTATCCTGTTCCCACACGGTCCAAAATAACGTGCAAAATTGTACCTTTAACGATGCAACAGCGTGTGACTGTGACAGAACTGTTCAGGGGACAAATCTGTACCTTATTTACACCTAAATGGTGAATATTATACAAGTCATAAGGCTTCAAGGTCATGGCTTCAGTTCCCAGAAAAAGCAAGAGCTGATGAAATGTAAATGTGTACTTTGAATGCACTGTAAGTCGCTTTAGATAAAAGTGTCTGCCAAATGCATAAAAGTAAATATTAGTACCTTAGAATAGCAATATGTGCTCTTATAAATGCACTTTTTAGGGGTAAATAAAGTGCAAAGTTGACTTATGTTACAGTGGCAAGCTGTTGCAACCCTACAAGTACAATTTTTGCACATTTTTTCTGAAAGTGCATGTTAATTTGTGTCAGGTACAAACTTTGAGACTTTCCATTTAGACATAAAAGTAAACCTTAAATGCAAAGATGGTTTCCCGATTTTAATCCTGATTAGTGAAACTAGATGAATGCAGGGACTCTCAGACCGCAAGAGCTGCAGATGATCTTGAAAGACTGTTGGAGAAACGGTCACATGGTCCTACATGTTTACATACATAGAGTCATTTTGTAATTGTTATTTAATCTTTACATGCACCTTGAACATGTGACTAGCTCCTGACATGCCTGTAATCGACATATTCCTGTATATACGATATATTTGCATCATTTGTTGTCGTTCTCCGGTATTTTTATGAATGTAAATACTATGAGGGATTTCATAGGCAGATTATTGATGACTGATCATCAGTGTTTTTGATTCATGAAGCTCAAGGGAACAGCGTTACACACAGATCAACAGTCACACACCTTCTACCCTTCAACATAGTTGTCTCACAAAATATGAGGCATTTAAACGGTTAACTGTCTTGACGATGAACTCACAAACACTCATGAATGAATGTGAAGATAGCAGGTTACTCCAGAGTCTCCGCATGTTCAGACTGACTGGAACACACTACACTAAGACTCACAGCTTTGTAAATAGTTAGAGGAAAAACGTGCCATCATGCACTAAATGAAAAATATAAATAAAACAATGCACCCTTTGAAATCTGTGAACGCCAGCTCTGTCAATAGTGTTGCATAGTGTATACCAGCCTAAACCTCAAAGCACAAGAACAAACACAACAAATCAATTTCCAACCATTATCAGGTGATTAGTGTCAGATTATATGATGGAGAGGAAGATCAGAGCCGTGATGAAGGTTCAGTGGAGAAGAGCGGCCTCTAGTGGCTCAAAACCACAAACAAACCTGATGATCTCAAACACACTGAAGGAGAAAAGAGACGAGCGATTATCAAAAAGATGAAGCTCTTTTATTTCTCAAAGTAGTTCCTGCTCACACCGAGTCTCTATTACTTGTAAACATAAATACTTCAGAATTACCGTAACGGCAACATTCATAATCTGATGGGCAGAACTTTCCTAAACGGAAAACATTTACGTCACATAAAGGGACGATATAATCCTGATTATTCATATAAATAAATCCATAATGCATTAAAGTGCTGAGTGTAAGTTAGAGCTGGTTAGTCATGAGAGCCGAATCGCAGCTGTAGCGCAGACAGCGGTAAACATCTTCGGCTCTGGAGCGGCTCATGTGCGCAGACGCCTGCAGCTCGTCCACCGGACTGAAAAACAACAGAAACACCTCAATCACGTCAAGACCGTAACCATGACTGGAACAACTCTATATGTGACCCTGGAGCACAAAACCAGTCATAAGGGTCACTTTTGTAAAATTGGGATTTATGCATCATCTGGAGCTGAATAAATAAAGCTCTCCATTGATGTATGGTTTGCTGAGATCGGACAATATTTGAAAATCTGGAATCTGAGGGTGCAAAAAAATCTAAATATTGAGAAAATCATCTTTAAAGTTGTTCAAATGAAGTTCTTAGCAATGCATATTACTAATCAAACATTAAGTTTTGATATATTTACGGTAGGAAATGTACAAAATATCTTCATGGAACATGATCTTATATCCTAATGATTTGTGTTGGTATAAAAGAGAAATGTATAATTGTGACACATACAATGTATTTTTGGCTATTGCTACCAATATACCCGTGCTTTTGTGCTGCCGGTCACACACACACACACACCACACAAATAAAATAGTATATATATATATATATATATGCAGGTGTGCATTAAAACCTTTTAAAGTCAGTTTAATCACCATTCTATATTAATGAGCTGCTTTTATTAATGCACAGAGATCGGAGATTGCGCACAGAAACTTGCTGTCAATGCTGACTTTTAATAAAACAGCTATACTGAATCCTGAATTGCTACACTATATTTTCTCAGCAATGGGGGGTAAAATCGCTGATTTTGAAGTAAAACTCACAGCTTCATTGTTTGTAGAGAGATGCACAGATCTCCGGGACACTACCCACATGCAACTTCAATGCTCTCCTCTCTCATCAATCAATCAATCAATCAATCATCAATCAATCAATCATCAAAATAAGCCATATTTGAGGGGGAAAAAAGTGTGAGTAGTTTCATCTTCTGGATATAGCTGGTCGTTGATACTAATATACTGATTTGCTACTTCATCTTACCTCACTCTCAACATTAAATTGACGTTTTGTGCTGAAAATCGCGCTTTGCTTCTGTGAACAGTGAAGCCCGCCTACTTTGATTTGATTGGCTATCTCAATTATTTTTTGGACATTGACAGCCTGTTTAAAACCGCTGACGCCCATGCGGAAAGGGGACTTTGAAACCTTTTTTGTCTCCTAAAAAATATGGATGTAATGATTCACTCAACTCCCGATTCGATTCACTATTTTGATTTCACGATTCGATTCGATTCACGATTTATTTGTTTTTTTTAACAAAATGAGATTGAAGACATTATACAGTAAATGAAAAGGTGTCATTTGATTAGGCTATTGCTGCACGTTTCTTTGTGAAATTGAAATTTTAAATCAAATGAGTTGCACAAATAAAATAAATCTCTTCATATAAACAAACTAAGGCTTTGTCTCTGCTCTTTCCATTAAAAATTAAGAGGCAACCACTGCATTTTAACCATGATCCAAAAAAAGATGCTGCATAAATGCAATCCACGAGGAGTTTTAAACTAAATTGACTTATAATTTCGAAATTGTTAATCAAAAACAGAATGGTATTGACTTTAGTTTGGAAACTGATATACATAAAACATATCTGAAAGAAACGGCAGATTAGATGAATGATACGCAGATTCACTCTCTACCAGCAGGTGGCGCTCATGAACAGCAATGATACAGTGTTTCCTGGGTTACCGCTGTAAACAAAGCAGAGCTGTGCTTATGAACAGTCAGTTCCCCTCAGCGATACATTCATATAAACTCCTACTCCAATTGTATCGCGATTTGCTAAGCATCTCAACCGATTTGAATCGTCACATATTTTAATCAATTTTCAACCGGCTTGTGGTTCATCGTTACATCCCTACTAAAACAAGAGCGCTGCGTAATGGAGTGCAGCAGATCAGTGCACGAGTTTCAAATACTGGGGGGGCAGTTTGGCCATTTCTAATTATTTGGGGGGATATGGTGGTTACGGCCCTGACGCACATTAATAAAGCACACCTGCTGTTCAGGAGCATCGGATGTGAATGAGCGCACCTGTTGATCATGTGACTGACGGAGCTGAAGTGATGGCACATGTTCAGCGCGCTGACGTAGCTCACGTGAGGCAGCGTCAGGTAGAACTGGAGAGCCTGCTGCCGGTGACCTTTGACCTCTAGGGGCACGCTGATGGCCTGACCTTTCCTCTGCTCCACCTGTGCGAGTTCGGTCAGTAGAGCGGCGGTGTCGTCTGGACCGTTGCTGACCAGCAGCCGCACGCCGGCCTTCACCAGTGCCGCCAACGTCCCGTCGTAACAGCGGCTGCGCTGAAACACTCGCACCATCTCGCCTGAGAACAACATGCGCACACAGACATCACGTGATCAGAACGACATTCTCAGGAACATTCACACAATCCGAAGAAAGAAAGATGAAACTAGGGATGCACGATATTACCGGAACGTTATCGGAATCGACTGATAATGGCTTAAAATGTAAACATCGGCCACAATCCGAAGAAAGAAAGATGAAACTAGGGATGCACGATATTACCGGTACGTTATCGGAATCGACCGATAATGGCTTAAAATGTAAACATCGGCCACAATCCAAAAAAAAAGGCAAAACTAGGGATGCACGATATTATCGGAACGTTATCGGAATCGACAGATAATGGCTTAAAATGTAAACATCGGCCACAATCCAAAAAAAAAGGCAAAACTAGGGATGCACGATATTATCGGAACGTTATCGGAATCGACAGATAATGGCTTAAAATGTAAACATCCCCGGCCACAATCCTAAAGAGAAAGCAAAACTATTGATGCACGATATTATCGTAACGTTATCGGAAAATCGACCGATCAATGGCTTAAAATTTCAACATCGGCCCATCCGAAGAAAGAAAAGATGAACTAGGATGCACGATCTAGCGAACTGTTATCGGAATCGCTCGATAATGGCTTAAAATGTAAACATCGGCCACAATCCGAAGAAAGAAAGATGAAACTAGGGATGCACGATATTACCGGAACGTTATCGGAATCGACTGATAATGGCTTAAAATGTAAACATCGGCCACAATAAAAAAAAAAGGCAAAACTAGGGATGCACGATGTTATCGGAACATTATCGGAATCGACCGATAATGGCTTAAAATGTAAACATCGGCCACAATCCAAAAAAAAAGTCAAAACTAGGGATGCACGATATTATCGGAACTTCGGAACGACCGATAATGTCTTAAAATGTAAACAATCCGGCCACCATCCGCAAGAAAGAAAGATGAAACTAGGATGACGATATGACCGGAACGTTTTCGGAATCGACTGATAATGGCTTAATGAAAACATCGGTCCAAATCCGCAAAAAGAAAGATGAAACTAGGATGCACGATATTACGAACTTTTCGTAATCGAACCGGTAATGCTTAAAATGTAAACATTGGCCACAAGCCGAAGCAAGAAGATGACACTAGGGATGCACGAATTAACCAGGAAACGTTATCGGATCGCCTGATAATGCTTAAAATGTAAACTCGGCCACAAAACCCGCAAAAGAAGAAAGATGAAACTAGGTAGCACGATATTATCGTAACGGTATCGGATCGGCCGATAATTGCTAAATGTAAACTCGCCCAATCAAAAAAAAGGTCAAAAACTAGGGATGCACGATATTATCGGAACGTTATCGGAATCGACCGATAATGGCTTAAAATGTAAACATCGGCCACAATCCAGAAGAAAGAAAGATGAAACTAGGGATGCACGATATTATCGGAACGTTATCGGAATCGACCGATAATGGCTTAAAATGTAAACATCGGCCACAATAAAAAAAAAAGGCAAAACTAGGGATGCACGATATTATCGGAACTAGGGGAATCGACCGATAATGGCTTAAAATGTAAACATCGGCCACAATAAAAAAAAAAGGCAAAACTAGGGATGCACGATGTTATCGGAACGTTATCGGAATCGACTGATAATGGCTTAAAATGTAAACATCGGCCACAATCCAAAAAAAAAAGGCAAAACTAGGGATGCACGATGTTATCGGAACGTTATCGGAATCGACTGATAATGGCTTAAAATGTAAACATCGGCCACAATCCGAAAGAAAGAAAGATGAAACTAGGGATGCACGATGTTATTGGAACGTTTGGAATGGCTTAAAATGTAAACATCGGCATCGGCCCATGAAAAATTATGCCAATATGTCCTGCCGATAAGATGAATACATTATCTCACATTTGCTCAGGGTGTGCTAGCGATTAGATCATGTCAGCAGTGCGGTCATTCTTGAAGCAAACTTTTGTCAGAATGGTGATTAGATTCACTGTTTTGGATCGCCGTATTTAATCTGAGAAAGCAATTAAGCAAACACAGAATGACGCGTCTGGTGTGTGATAGAGTCAACAGTCACTAGCATGTGCAGCAGCGGGTCCTAATGCCCATCCGGTAAGGCCTTTTATTTACTTGGGGGCGCTGTTGGCCTACTTGTATTAAAATGAAAGTAAAATACACAAATAACATTAAGATTGGGTTTGATCAAATAAAGCAGTAATTTATGTCAAAGTCATTAGTATGTTTTGATTTAAAGGTCAGAAGCTATAGCTTACATGAATAAAAATCACAAACACGACACTTGTAAATTAAATTATTTTTATATATAAAGATTTATTCATATGTGATATATTTTTTCCAAGCAGATTATGAAAAGATTTTCAGAATTTTTACAACTCTTTTGCTTTAGACCATCTACAAATTTTAAATCTTAAAATAATCTTCATTAAATGTTACCTGCATCTGCCTGAAGAAAAAAAAATGCAGTAATTGGTTTTATATATAGTTTATTTATAGTTATTTTCAAAGCTTTCAATGCACTCTCATTATAAAATAACTTCATTATTGTTTAATTCTAACAAATAAGTTCTTGGTAAAAACTAACCAAAATTAAAAATAATTAGTTTATATTAATCTCTGGCAGAGGCGAGCCTTGGTGTTTTTTTTTTTTTTGTTTTTTTTTTTTTTTTTTTTTTTTTTTTTTTTTTTTTTTTTTTCCAAACAAAGGAAATATATCGGTATCGGCCAAAATGAGTTGCAAAATATCGGTATATCGGATGTGCATTAAATATATATTATTAGCCTAAATAAGCTAATGAAATATACATTACTGTAACTGTTGAAAGGTTATGTAGCGGCTAACTTACTTTTAACAACTTCGCTTACAAGTCTCCCATAGCCTTATGTTATTTTTAACATTAATTAAATGAAAATACATTTTATTATACTGGATAAAACACAAATGGTTACTATAGTTAACCATGCCACAATTAAACATGATGTACTACACTAACCATGGTATTTGTATAACTGGTTATACAAATGGTAATCAATACAGCAAAAAAAAAAACATGGTTAATTTTAATTTTGTTGTGGTATGTACTTGCGCGTTTCTTTTTTTCTGTTGTGGGGATTTGCAGCACGTGTTGTCAAACTGATGAAGATGTTTTCTTAATTTGCTGGTGCTTTTTCTATTTGCATGTGCTTTCTGAAGTTGCAGCGCATTGAGCTCTCTCGTCACTGGGGGTAGTTTTTGCTTGTAAACGCTTGCCTCTGGCTGATCATCTGTGCAGATTTTTCTCCTGATTCACACCAGAACACTTTTGCACTGGAGGAAGAGTTATTACGGACTCATATTTTAGTCAAAGCGTCTTAATGCTGGATTTTTTCAGCTTTTGTCTTCTCCAGAAAAAAGGCACACGTCGCCCGAGAGAAACCTGACATTTCACTGTTATGACATTTTGATTAAAACAAGGTAAAAAAAACAAAAAACATGCATGGATGAAACTTTCACAATAAGATCAAAAACATGCATTTAGAAAATAGATATTGAATTTAATTTCATGCTTTAAAGCAGGGGTGCCCAACCTTGCTCCTGGCCATCGACTGTCCTGCAAAGTTCAGCTACAACCCTAATCAAACACACCTGAACAAAATCATCAGGGTCTTCAGGATCCTTTAAAAATTAAGGCAGGTGTCTTTATTAGAGTTTTGGAGCTGACCTTGCAGGACGATTGTCGACGGGGTCTGCCAGGAGCAGGGTTGGGCACCCCTGCTTTAAAGGTTAAGCCCACTTCCAGAATAAAAATTTCCTGGATTTTTCTCCATGCAGTGGACTTCAATGGTGGCCAATCATTTAAAGTCTAAAATGCAGTTTCAATGCAGCATCAAAGAGCTCTACATGATCCCAGCGAGGAAAGGGTCCTTATCTTTCAAAACGATCGGTCATTTTCTGAAAAAATTAAAAAATCTAAATTTTAACCTCAAATGCTGGGCTTGCTCTAGCTTTGTTTTCCTCAAAAAAACTATTTCTTTGCGACTGAAGAAAGAAAGACATGAACATCTTGGTTGATATAGGGGTGAGTAAATTATCAGGAACTTTTTATTCTGGAAGTGGACTTATCCTTTAAGTGCTTCTGATGGTGTAAACATGTTCTCACCAGGTTTGGCGCGGTCTCTCTCGATGATCAGACACACGCGCTCGAACGCCGCCTGCAGCCCCTGCATTCTGTCCTGCAGCCGTCTGCGGTTCTGGACGCTGGCGAGCTCGGACTCGCTCTGCCGCTCCACTGCCATGCGGTTGCTCACGATGAAGTCTGAGCTGATCAGAGAGCAGACGTGAACCTGCAGGCCGTGTCGCAGACGCAGACGGGACACGACCTCTGACCCCCCGCTGATGCAGCGGCTGTCCACTAGCACTCTCAGAGGAGCGTCTGTGGCTGGCGGGATCTGCGTCTGCGCAGTCACTGCAGTCCCCTGCAGACGCGAACACAACACACATCAGACACCTGAGATCAGCTCATGACACGAGGAGCGTTTCAACTGCATGCAAATCAGACGGTTCATCACGATACAAGCTGGGGTTTAAAAGACAATTAATATTCACTCTTATTACTGATTTAACTGCACTGGCTAGGGCTGGACGATATGGCCAAAAAAATTCATATCTCTATTTTTTTTGGCGATTTGCGTATACGGTCCGTATATCCCTGTATTTTTGTATCCCAGCTACAATAAAAAAAAAATATATATATATAGTCGCAAACACAACAATACATATTAAAGGCTATGAAAACAAAGTGAATGTAACCACGTAGGCATATATTATGTGCAAAAAAGCCAACTACACATATTTCAGCAAAATATATATTTTAGTCAGAATTATTGTGCCGTTGGTTACTGGGAATCTTGAAGTTAGCGATAATCCCAAGCCGAAGGCCATGCACTCCCTTGACGAAAAATGGAAATATTTTCCATGCTTCTACTATTACTAGACGGAATCCTAATACTTGGTGAAATGTAAGTTCTGCATTCAGGAAGACAGCACATCTCAAACACATTAAACAGCGCGATTACGTCTCGTCACTGCACACGAGCCGCTTTAAAACGATACCAAACTATAACTATACGATATGGATACATAGATGTGATGATATATCTGAAAAAAATTTACATTTTTAATTAGATCACAAATGCAACCAAAATAAAACAAAGGAATCGTTCACATTCTGTCATCATTTACTCTCCCTCAAGTTGTTCCAAACCTGTATTTGAAGTTTCTTCTGTTGAACATAGAAGAAGATATTTTGAAAAATGTTGGGAACCAAACAGTTGACGGTACCCATTGACTTTCACAATAAGGAAACAAAATACTATGGGAAGTCAATGCTACCGTCAACTGTTTGTTTTCATTTTGTGTGAACTATCACTTTATCTTTAAATGGATCTTCTGAACAACTGCAAATCCTGTGTCCCATTTGTGACATTAACGAGAAAAAAAGCACTTTAGTTTTCTTAAATAATATCATCATCAAGCATCTGATGAAGCTCATCATTGGTTTGTGAAACATACAAATGTCAAGGTCTTTCAGTCTCCTCTAAAATGTAAACACAACAAAATGAGGTTCTCCAGTTGTGGAAAAAATACATTAAAAAAATCTATACATAAAGGTATATACTGTATAAAGATATAATAAAGATATGAAATATTTGACGACAGCTTGATGATGCAGATGTGGCTAATAGAGTGTCAAAATGGCATCTTAAAAATATATATTAATATTTTTTACGTATTGCATCAATACATCATATCATTAGACACAGGGCTGGGCAATTTTATATTATTTCTAAACACATATGATATATTTTGTATGTGGATATGATGTGTTTAAGACAAGTTTGTACAATTTTTGCGTTCATGTTTTCATCTGTTCTGCAAAGATATTTAAGAAGTGAATTTGTTTTACATTCAAAGCAGTCATAAGCAGCACAGGTATATTTGTAGCAATAGCCAACACCATGTATTGGTCACATGTAGCCCCCTCTTTTATGCTAAAAATCATTAGGATATTAAGTAAAGATCATGTTTCATGAAGATATTTTGTAAATTTCTTGTAAATATATCAAAACTTATTTTTTGATTAGTAATATGCATTGCTAAGAACTTCATTTGAACAACTTTAAAGATGATTTTCTCAATATTTAGATTTTTTTGCACCCTCAGATTCCAGATTTTCAGATATTGTCCTATCCTAACAAACCATACATCAATGGAAAGATTATTTATTCAGCTTCAGATGATGTATAAATCTCAATTTCACAAAATTGACCCTTATGACTGGTTTTGTGCTCCAGGGTCACATATGTGCTGCACTTGGAAAATAACTTCCTTTTTTTTCATAAATATATGAAAGAGGAAGTTACTTGACTCATGTTGCCCTGCCCTAATTAGGTTACAGCTCTAATTGAAACACACTGATCTGGGAACTGAGCTGCTGTGAGCTCATGTGATTCTCACCTGCTTCTCCGGGAGGAAGTCGAGCTCGTCTGACAGCGCCGCCTGATCGCTGAGTCTCTGCCGCTTCCTGTCGTCTCGATCCGTCGGTCTGGAGGCGCTTTGGAGACGCTGCGGGTCTGTAAACACAGAGCCTGTCTGCTCTTCCTCCTCCTCACTGGAGTCCTGGACCCGGATGATCCGCGAGCGTTTGCTCTGCCCGTTCCTCTCTGACTGGACTCCTCTGATCTGGACTCTGCGGCGCGTGGCGTACTGTTTCCTCCCGTCGACGTACGAGTCTTCATGGATCACCTCCACAGGCTCTTCATCACCGCCACTCTCACCCTCCTCATCCTCACTCCCATGAACCACAAAGCTGTCCTCGCCGTACGTCTCGTCCTGTTCTGGGATCTGAAGCACCGGCAGCACAAACACTGAGTCTCCATTAAAACTGACTCAATAGCTACGCTTCCATCCATCTATTGTTATGCGCATATAAAAATGTTGGATGGAAACGCCAAGATGTGCATCAATTCTAAAAATGCACATAAAATAAACGTATGCACACATTTGAGTAGGATCAACTTGAGTAGGATCAAAAAATGCGTATAAACTACGATGTAAACACCGAGTAAATTCTTCCGTGCGCATCTAAAAAGTCATGTGACGGGATAACTCGACTAGCAGCGGACCGATCTCGGTCACAGCATCTGAAATGTTGTTCTGAAAAGCCTGAGTAAAGTCTGTCATCAAAGTATTTCTGTATAATCGTCTTAAACGACTGCGTTCCCAAACAGCAGCATCCGCCTCTGAAAGCAGTGACAGCATTTATTGTGTTTCGTCTGCTCGCTCTGAGGCGCAAATTATTATATTCAGTGGCTTCTCCTACTTTTCTTAGTGATATTTAGTGCCAGTTTATCAGGAAGTGACGGTTTTGTTCTCTTTGACTCGTTGGATGGAAACGGTGCTTTATTCGCAAATGTTTTATGCGATGTTTTTGCGCAGAAGTTAAATTTGAATCTTTGGATGGAAGCATAGCTAGTGACAAACCAAAACAAGATATGATGGTTGTCATGATGTGTTTTCAACACGGATGTTGAGAGTTTCGTTCTCCTGCTCTCATAGTCTTTTATACTAGTAGCATCGCGGGGACCTTCACAGCCCTTTGAGAAGATTCCATCGCTATGTTGGGGTTTATATATAATTTAGACGTCTTTCGGTCTTACCCGTTCTCTGCACCGCTGGACTCCTCACAGACTTCAGATAGAACGCCTGCATCTCAGAGTCTGACCATGAGAAGACGACACATAGAAATTAAAATAAATCTCATTTAATATTTAATCTGAGAAGCACATTTATTTTAGGGAGAGATTAAATACATTCAAATGTTTGGGGTCAGTCAGATTTTTTAATGTTTTTTTTTTAATGCTCACCAGAGCTGCATTTATTTGATCAAAAATACAGTAAAAAAGTGAAATATTACAATGTGAAACAGCTGTTTTCTATGTGATCTCTGCTTAAACTGTAATGTTTTCGTGATGATGCTCAGTGTATTTTCAAGCATCATTCCTCCATCTTCAGTGCACATGACTTCAGAATCGAGTATAATATGCTGATCTGCTGACTCAAAACATTTTCTACATTATTATCATGTTGAAAACGTTTGTCTGCAGCATCAATATTTTTTGGAAACCGTGATGCATTTTAATTTTCAGGATTCACAGATGAACAGAAAGTTCAAAAAAACAGCATTTATTTGAAATGAAACGTAACATTATAAATGTTTTTATTGCACTTTTGATCAGTTTAATGCAGCCTTGCTGAATATCGTCTGAGCGGCGGTGTTTGTGGCAGTGGAGGTTCAGATGGAGAAGCAGTGAATCTCACCGTTCAGACCCTGAGAGCATTGAGTCGTGTTCACCACAAACCCCTGCAGCGAGTGGTTATGTTCATCTCCTTCATCTTCATCGGAGGAAACATCTTCATCTTCAGAGAGCTCGGCCTCCTCATCCAGAAACTGCCGGCCCTCGCGACGGACCTTCTAGAAGACACAAGACGATAATCTAACACCTGACGCTCTGTCCGTATGATTTGATCATGTGACGTATTTGCATTTGTAAAACCGCATTTTTCCATCTCAAAAATATATCTACATTATGACCTATGCTCTCAATGTCAAATGCAGAAATGTTAATCCATGCGCTCATGACCTCAAGGTTAGATTATTGTAAAGCTTTATTGGGTGGTTGTTCTGCACGCTTAATAAACAAACTCCAGCGGGTCCAAAATGCAGCAGCTAGAGTTCTTACTAGAACCAGGAAGTATGACCATATTAGCCCGGTTCTGTCAACACTGCACTGGCTCCCTATTAAACATCGTATAGATATTAAAATCTTGCTTATTACTTATAAAGCCCTGAATGGTTTAGCTCCTCAGTACTTGAGCGAGCTCTTATTGCATTATAGTCCTCCACGTCCACTGCGTTCTCAAAACTCTGGCCATTTGATAATACCTAGAATATCAAAATCAACTGCGGGCGGCAGATCCTTCTCCTTTTTAGCGCCCAAACTCTGGAATAACCTACCTACCATTGTTCAGGAGGCAGACACACTCTGTCAGTTAAATCTAGATTAAAGACCCTTCTCTTTAACCTGGCTTACACATAACACACTAACACATTTATAATATTCAAATCTGTTAAAGGATTTGTTAGGCTGCATTAATTAGGACAACCGGAACCGGGAACACTTTTCATAACACCCGATGTACTTGCTACATTTTTAGAAGAATGGCATCTACGCTAATATTAGTCTGTTTCTTTCTTATTCCGAGGTCACCTTAGCCACCCAGATCCAGTCTGTATCCAGATCAGAAGTTGGGTCAGCACCTAGAGATGACCTCTACAGACCTGAAATTCAGGACGGAGATCAGCACAACTAGATGAGCCCCAGAGACAGAGTCCCCAGTAAAGACCTTGTCTCCTAGAAGGCCACCAGGACAAGACCACAGGAACCATATTAGTCCTCCCTCCGCCATCTGACTTGCTGCACCTGGAAGTTAAACTGCGGGTCTCGTCGGCGCCGAGGAGAACAGCACCACTATTTCCCTGTTAATACTGTACAGTCTGCTTTGACAACAATCGTGCACTGTAAAAGCGCCTCATAAATTACGATGAACTTGACTTAACTTACGTACATGAGGCTCCTGACGTGACGTGGCTTCACGCTCTGTTCTGATGATTGAGACGTCCTGAAATCATCACTGACAGCAGAGTCTCCATCACTGTCCCTCAGACTGGAATAATATAAAGAGACAAATGAATTGATGGCCTAAAGCAAAGCGACACAGGCAGTGTGGCAGCCGTACCGTTTTTAACGCAGGCCGCACATTCCGACGAGCTTGAAACGGGAGAATCGCCACGTCACGCAGATCTTTGACTGCTGCAGGAAACACACACACACCCCCACGCACAACACACACAACACACACACACACACACACACACAACACACACACACCCACACACAACACACACACAACACACAACACACAACAATCATTTCCTGGTAACTATTGTGCAAAGTATCAATAATAAAATAACAAGAAGCTGCTGTTGTTGTTTTCCTTACATAATAAATAACGAAGAGCATGCAGATGAATAGAAATAAACACTAGTCATGCTTCCATCCACCTATTTTTAGGCGCATTTGGAATAATCACATAAAAGAAACTGTGGATGGAAACGCCAAGATGCGCTAATTGGTAAAAAAATGGCATAAAAAAATTAGCAAACAAGTTGAGTATGATAAACTTTTTATCCATAATAAAAAAATGCGCATAAACTATAATGGGGTTACACACATTTACAATATTCCACCATGTGGCCCTCAAAATATCATTTGAGACTTTGCGTCTGTGTGACGTGATAACTCGACTAGACAGCAGACCGATCTCGTCCACAGCATCTGAATTTGTTTCTGAAAAGCCGAGTAGAGTCTGTCATCAAATATTTCCGTATAAATCGTCTTAAACGACTGCCTTCCCAACAGCGCATCCGCCTCTGAAAAGCTGACAGCATTATTGGTTTCGTCTCTGTCTCGCTCTGAGCGCCAATTATCTATACCATAGTGGCCTTCTCCTACTTTTCTTAGTGATATTTAGTGCCAATTTATCAGGAAGTGACGATTTTGTTCTATTTGACTCGTTGGCCGCGTTGTCAAAGCCAAACTCAGCGCAGTGGTTGCGAGCTTCATAGAGCAACACTTCCTCGCTGATGAGTACCCTCTATCAGGCCCTGTGATGAAGCTTGGAATTCAGTGAAAACCAATGGACTTTCCGTGATTTAAACGAGTTTTTTAAAGCCGGATGAAACAGCGCTGACAAACAGCAGAAACACTGAGCAACGATACAGTCAGAAGACTTTCAATCTACAAATCACCATCATTTACCACGGTTTACTGTAGTAACGCTAACTGCACCATGGTATTGTCGCAGAAATGTGGGTATTTGTATCTAATTTCATTATATTATTAATGTAGACATGATTAATGTAGAGTATTAAAAGAATTACAGATTTTTTTTTGATTAAGCTATAGCATTTGTGCATTTAAACTAAATGTATTTAGACTACTGTTTTTCCACCACTTCCACAAATTCCACTCATTCTCACTATAGGATAGTAGAATTGTAATAAACTTGTACATCATCTAAACCAACACATGTATGTTAGACCCTATTCCATCTAATCTCCTAAAAGAAGTGCTTCCAGAAGTCACAGATCCTCTTCTGAATATTATTAATTAATCAAAGTCATTAGGATGTGTCCCAAAATCCTTCAGATTGTCTGTTACTAAGCCTCTCATTAAAAAAACACAACTTGACCCCAAAGAACTAATTAATTACAGACAGGTTGTGACGGTAAGGAAATTTTCCCACTGGTTAATCGATGTGTGACAACACCGGTATCACCGTGGGGGAGTTCCCTCTTTTCCTCGCTTTCCTTATCTTTTAAATAGCTTGTAAAAGTGGCGTGTGTATTTTACTTTCACTTTCAAATAGTGGTAATTCAGAGTAAAGAAATTGTTAGTTTTTAGTTTGTTTTAATTTTCCCTCTTTTCCTCACTTTCCTTCCTTTTAAATAGCTTAAAAGCACCGTGCGCTTAGCCGCCAATTCGCGTCAATTGCTTGAATGCAACACAAAAACACGTCAACTCACTCTTTGCAGTGAATGAGGACCCACACTTGGAAGTAGTGCTTGCATTTAAGACCGCCCATTGAACACACACCCGGACCGTGGGCAGCCATTTATGCTGCTGCCCCGGGGAGCAGTTGGGGTCGGTGCCTTGCTCAAGTGCATCTCGTCGTGGTATTGAAGTAGAAGGGAGCGCTGTACATTCACGGTTACTCCCCCAAACCTACAATCCCTGCCGGTAACGGATACCCGACCCACACCCTTGGGTACGATTCCGCTCTCTAACCATTATCCCACCTTCCCTTTAGCGTATAGTACTATATAATATAAATAACAAATAACTGCATAAAGTTTTAAAGAGTTATACAAAACTTCGAAATAGTAAACATGTATAATATTATAATCAAATAAATGTATAACGTTTATTAACAAAACGAGTAAGAAGGCTTGGAGGCACAGCCTTGATGTCAAATAAAATAAATAAACGACACAAAGTATTTAAATAATAGTAAAAAATAGCAAACAATGTGGAATCAATTAAATAAAAAACGAATGTTTAAAAAAACTTCCAAAATCAGATAAATGGCAAAAGTCAACAGGCTTTTCAAAATCCAAAATATTGCCAAACAGGCTCTTTTTTGCATCTAGTTTTGAAACTAAATCATCCGCGATCGTCTCGTCTGTCTCACCTCACTCTTCTTGTCAGTCCAGAATTAAATCTGATTCTTTGATGTTACTTTTCTTTTCGGCACGGTACATTTGAGCAACCCGCGTTCAGTTTTTAATTGTAGTTGTCTGTTTCTTTTACTGACTAATGATTTTTATTTACGATAAAAAATCAAAACCGGTGGTGGTCAGTGCCCACGCGGTGGTCAAGTAGTTGGGCTTAAACCGTAAACCGGTATCACCGTCAGCAACCGTCTATCGCGGCAAGCCTAGTACAGACCGATCTCGAATCTCCCTTTACTGTCCAAGATACTAGAAAAGATAGTATCCTCAAAATTATATTCCTTCTTAGAGAAAAATGGTGTCTGTGAGGATTTCCAGTCTGGATTTAGACCGTATCATAGTACTGAGATTGCTCTCATTAGAGTTACAAATGACCTGGTCTTATCATCTGATCGGGGTTGTATCTCTCTATTTGTGCTACTGGATCTTAGCACTGCATTCAAGACTATTGACCACAACAGTCTTTTAAATAGACTAGAAAACATTGTTGGCATTAATGGAAGTGCACTAGCATGGTTCAAATCATACTTATCTGAACATCATCAATTCGTAGCAGTGAAAGAAGAGGTATCATATCGATCACAAGTAAAGTATGGAGTACCACAAGGCTCAGTAATAGGACCATTACTCTTCACGCTTTACATGTTACCCATGGGAGATATCATCAGGAAACACGGTGTTAGCTTTCACTGTTTATTCTGCTGATACTCAGCTCTATATTTTTCTTCGGTGGCCCCGGCGAAACATTCCAATTTCAGAAAACTCACGGAAGCATATCCCGATATAAAAAACTGGATGATTAAATGTTCGTCTGCTAATGATAAAAAACAGAGATTTTTATTATCGGACCTAAAAAACTGTGCATGTATACCTAGAACACTGTCCTAACACACTAATACATTTCTAATATTCAAATCCGTTAATGATTTTTAGGCTGCATTATTTAGGACAACCGGAACCGGGAACACTGCCCATAACACCCGATGTACTTGCTACAACACTAGAAGAATGGCATCTACGCTAACATTAGTCAGTTTCTTTATTATTCCGAGGTCACCATAGCCACCACATCCAGTCCGTATCCAGATCAGATGGTGGATCAGCACCTACCAGACCTCTACAACCTACAGCCCGGAATATCAGCGAGACCGGACAACTAGTGAGCCCCAGATACGATCCCCCAAGTGAAGACTTTGGCGCTTTTCCAACTGCGTTGATACTACTCACGTCGTCCTGGCCGGCTCAGTACGACTCGGCACGGCTCGCGTTTCCACTGCAGTTTAGTACCATTTTAGAGTGGGCGGGATTATTCACATATCATTATAGTTGCGCCGCCTCTATTGCCACGACTCCTAAAAAACTTTTTCATTCCACGTCACCCCATCAAGCTCTAGCTGGATCCGCTCCTCTGCTATCAACGAGAGGAACGTCTGTACTTCCTCAACAGACAACGAAACAGCCAATTTTTGGTTGTTAAAAATGGTGCGCTTGTTCAAAACAGTTGCGTGCTTTCGATCCTTTGCTGGCTTTGCTGATTTAAATCTAGCGGTTCTGTAGTGTTTGTGTCGCAAGTTCAGTTACGCAGGTAATGACGATTCTCTCCGGCCAATACGTGAACAGCAGAGTTTACACGTCAAGTTTTGATAATGGTACGGTTCACTTGGAACCTCAACCGAGGTGATACTAAAAAAAGTACCAGGTACTGTACCCAGTGGAAAACCCCCCACAAGTGAACCTTACCTAGCTTTACCGTGCCGTACCATGCAGTTTGTAAAAGTGGCCACTTGTCTCCTAAGATTGCCACCGGGACAAGACCACAAGGAACAAGTTGATTCATCTGCACAATCTAATCTAAACTTTGCTGCATCCTGGAATTGAAACTGCTTGTTCGTCTGGTCAGAGGAGAACTGGCCCCCCGACTGAGCCTGGTTTCTCCCAAGGTTTTTTCTCCATTTCTGTCACCGGTGGTGTTTTGGTTCCTTGCCACTGTCGCATCGGGCTTGCTTAGTTGGGGACACTTAATTTCCGGCGATATCGTTGACATGATTGCACAGATACTGTTTAAACTGAACTGAGCTGGATGATGTCATCACTGAATTCAATGATGAACTGTCTTTAACTGAAAATTGAGTGTTTAATTGTCACTTTGCATTATTGACACACTATTTTCCCTTTAAATACTGTAAAGATGCTTTTTACATAACACACATCTGTTGTTTAAAAGCGCTATTATAGACTATGGGGGAACGACTGACTTTTTTCATACAAATACCTTTAAACCATTTAGTTGTATTTTTACCATGGTATTGAGGTGCAATATGTGTGGTTTTAACTGTGTTTATCATTATTTAAATGTATGCTGCTATGGGAGACCAATGGTTAATAAAAAAACTATTTTAAGTTGCTACAATTTTTACAGATGTTCCTTATTTTGATAAAGAACAAAATTTAAGAACCTGCATCCGATACCTCAAATGTGTATTTCTAAGAGACAATTTTTTATTTTTATTAATATTATCAGGCAACACAAACCTGTTTCTTGATTAGAAACAATATCACTCATTAGAACATGCAGAAACTAAGAAATTAATTTTTCTATTAAGACATATATTTTGTTAAGGATAATTAAGGAACATCTTTCACTTTGGAGAAAAAACCTAGCTTTAAACTCGAAAGAAATAAAGATTCGACATTTATCGTGATGATTAAAGATATCGACTGATATGAAATCGGCCAGCCCTACTGTCATGTTATTCGGATCAGGGTTATTATGGTTAACAAAAACTAAACTCTTACTTAAACTTCAACTGTAACAAAATATAAAAACTTATTTCAGCTAGTTTTCAAAGAAACATTTCATTTAGCTTAATTTTTTTTTTCTAGGTTAACAGTTTTAGTAATAAAACTGAAAACAATAAAAACTATATAGACATAATTAAAAAAAAAAAGACAAAAATAAGTTACACTATTACAACAACTTTAAGCAAAATTACGTTAATATATACAAAATCTAAAAATAAAGACGTATTTGGTAAATGTGTTTCCATCATAGTTTAAGAGCATGTTTTTTTAATCAAATAAAACCTCAATAGATTGCATGTTTTTTCTGCATACGTTAAGATTTAATGCACATCTTGGCGTTTCCATCCAGGTTTTTTTTATGTGATATTCCAAAAGAATTCCTGGATGGAAACATAGCTAGTGTCACACGACAAATCTGACCTCTGGAGAAAACACTGGATTGATTTTATGAGTCCTCAGATTCGTCTCATCCTCGCTGTCACTGCTCAACACGCCTGAAACACAGAGACGTCACACATCAGTCCTGAAACACCTCTGTATGAACACTGATTTATGCTAAATGAGCTTTCCATTGATGTATGGTTTGTTAGGATAGAACAATATTTGGCCGAGATACAACTATTTGAAAATCTGGAATCTGAGGGTGCAAAAAAATCTAAATATTGGGAAAATCATCTTTAAAGTTGTCCAAATGAAGTTCTTAGCAATGCATATTACTAATCAAACATTAAGTTTTGATATATTTACGGTAGGACATTTACTAAATATCTTCATGGAACATGATCTTTACTTAATATCCTAATGATTTTTGGCATAAAAGAATTTTTTTTAATTTTGACCCATACAATGTATTGTTGGCTATTGCTACAAATATACCTGTGCTGCTTAACACTGCTTTTGTGCTGCAGGAACACATATCATAACTATACGAGGAAAGCCTGTAAACCTGTGCATGAGGGCCGGCACTGAGGCGTCGTGTGTGCGGATCTGAGCGCTGATGGACGCGAGCTCGGCTGATCTTCTGCTCTTCGGCCCAGTGGAGGCAGGATCGTGTGGTTTGGTGTGGAAGCGCTGGGTCTCGTCCTACACTGATCTGAGACCAGCGGCGATCGCTCAGATCTCAAGAGCGCCGGGTTTCCTCCGACCAGAGGCGCTTTCACAGCTGATGCAGTGACGTCTGCTGCTCCCAGATCAGTCGGTTCCTCCTCCTCAGAGTCAAAGCCCAGATCAAAGTTGACAGAGAAGAAGTCCTACGAGTAGAAACAAAATTTCTTATAACGACTATAGTGACCAAAACTATCACGGTATTGTTAAAATGTGCTGGAAATGTTCAAAAAGTTACTGACAATAGAAAAATCACTCCACCAAGTTTTACATTTAAAATCAACAAACAACAAATAAAATGACTTTTTGTTTGCACTAAAACAATAACATTACCAATGATGTCTGTATTTTAAACGACAACAGTTTATCTAATAACATGTATGAAATGTTCAAATAAAACATTGAAAAGGTTTCATAAAATGGTAAACCTTAAATTTCATCCTTTAAATAAAGAAAAGGGATAATTCAAAAATTATAATTGTGAATAATGCTTTTATTTGCTCCATAATAACTCTAGATACCTTGCCGATTGTTTAAGGGTTATTTCACCCAAATATAAATTAGTCTGTGTTTTACTCCCCCCGAGGCATCCCAGGTGTAATGAGCTTTCGGCTTTCAGATGAATCCAGGTGTTTTTGTCGGAGTTAATTAAAAGTGGTCTTTGATCTTTCAAGCTGTTTCGTTGTAGTTAGCGGGTGTTGCAGTGCTTCAGTACAAAATAAGTTAAATAAAAAGCGTCCATCCATTAAAAAAAGTGCCTCACACGGCTCCGGGGGGTGAAAAAAAGGCCTCCTGTAGAGAATCGATGCATTTTTGTAAGAAAAAATATCCATATTCAAAACGTAATAATCACTTGAATCTAGCTTGCGCTCGCTGTTGTAAATGGAAGCAGCTCCGGGAGCATGACGTGTGAGTTCAGCGCTGCCATTCGCCTCTCAGAAGTGACCACGCGAGAGATCAAAACAAAACAACGGTTACTAATTATAAGTACAAAACGAGGATTTGTAAAGAAGAATGTCAGAGTATTTCGATATAAGCCAAGAGGTGTCTGGTTTTCCTTTGCTAAAGTAAGGACACTTTGCATCCTTTGCTGCGGTTAACAAACGTTGGTTTTCACGAGACTTCACGAGTTGCATGCGCAATGCTGACCTCATACGTAATGTTCCCGGAGCTGCTTCCGTGTACAACTGTGCTTGCTGGCCGCAAGCTAATCAATGATTTTTTTACGTTTTGAATATGGGATATTTTTTCTTACAAAACGCATTGATTTTCGCTACAGGAGGCCTGGTTTCCACGTCCCCCGAGCCGTGTGAGACACTTTTATTTTGTGAGAAGGGTGCTTTTTAATTTCACGTCTTTTGTGGACTGATGCATGCAACACCCGTGAGTGCAACGATCGACTTAGAAGAGCAAAGACCACTTTAATCAATCCGACTGGATTCTCTGAAAGAAAAAGTCAATACAACCTGGGATGCCTCGTGGGTGAGTAAAACACGCCTAATTTTTGCATTTTTGGGTCACTAACCCTTAAGTGTGTAGAATCCACATAAGCTTGTTTTTCATCAACCGGTCAAAATTCACAGCAGGGCATGCTAATTCAGTCCGTTTTTATTCCAGAGAGAAACTGCTGAAGACTGAATGTGAATCCTCTGTAAATCCAGTCTCTGACAGCAGGTGGCGCTTCTGGACAGCAGAATTACAGCTGTTTCCGTTAACACAGCATTGTGATTAAAACACTACTTTATTAAGTATTACATGGAGCGAAGATGAAACAAAATGCCATCAAATCTTTTCTGAAGACAGTCAGAACCTTCATTAATTAATTCATATAGTGACACTGGACACAAAACCAGTCATAAGGGTCAATTAAAAAAAAAAACTGAGATCTATGCATCATCTGAAAGCTGAATAAATCATCTTTCCATTGATGTATGGTTTGTTAGGATCGGACAATATTTGAAAATCTGGAATCTGAGGGTGCAATTCAAAAAAATCTAAATATTGAGAAAATCATCTTTAAAGTTGTTCAAATTAAGTTCTTAGCAATGCATATTACTAATCAAAAATGAAGTTTTGATATATTTACGGTAGGAAATTTACTAAATATCTTCATGGAACATGATCTTTACTTAATATCCTAATGATTTTTGGCGTAAAAGAAAAAAGGATCATTTTGACCCATACAATGTATTGTTGGCTATTGCTACAAATATACCTGTGCATAATTCTCTTAGCACATTTTTACATCCTCCCAGCTTTCCGACATGTTTTCACACAAAACGACGACTCTGTGTGCCGTTTTGTTACTCAAAACTTTGCTGGATAGCATTTATTTATCCTCAGTTGTTCAAATCGCGGTAATCGAATACGGTTTTAGTGATAATTAAAATATGAAACGGGACTTTTATCATGATTTATGGTCAAACAGTTAATCGTTCCATCCCTACCTGCGAGCAGTTGAAGTCCTGCTCGGATCCTCTGCTTCCGTCAGCAGGAGCCTGCTGCTTTCCTTCAGGTCCTGTGCTCCTGTCGGGGGTCTGAACGTCAGGAACGCTCATCTGAAGGAACGCTTCATCGTCTCCGAACAGGTCGACGCTCTCGTTCAAGCTCCCCTGGTCTTTCTTTGGCTCTTCAGCGTCGTCAAACAGCTGGTCCCAGCCTGGAGAAAGAGCATCTCCTGCTGGTTTCTGATCCACGTCACGCTCCTCTTCAATAAACGACGGCTCGTCAGCGATCAGGCTGAACGTCACTTGAAACGGATCACCGAGTGGTGGATCACTGAGGTTTGTGCTGATCTCTGGGAGATCAAACTCACAGTTCTTCGGTGGAGATCTGGACAGGAGATCTTTGACGTTGGCGAGGATGGTCTGAAGAGCTGCGGTGGTCAGATTGTGACGGCAGCGTTTAGGACGGAGTTCAGGCTGATAGAACATGTGCTGAAGATCTGAGCTCTCGTCCTCCTGAACGCAGGGGTCTTTTTCTAACAGATCAATCAGATCCACCGCGTTCCCGGCAATCGGATTTAAACACTTCTCTGTGTTTTCTGCAGACGTCACAGATCTGCTGTTGTCCTCTCCTCGCTGATCTTCACGGGTTTCATCTAAGCAGTGGTCAGCATGAGTGAGTCTCCTCTCACGATCAGCCGTGTTTGGTTTAGTCTTCTTCTGTCGAGTGATTTCATCAGCGTTTGGTTTTGTTGCTGCTCCACCATCATCATCCTCTTTCTGCAGATACAGCATGAGCTCAGACTCAAAACTACAGTCGTCCTGTGAGGAGAGACACAATCACTTAATCACTGCATATGTGGATATATTTCTATTAATATCTATTTAATAATGACATCTACCAATAATACTAATAACCAAAATACATATTTTAATCGGCCTTCAGTCGAAACATTTTTACTCGAATTACATGATGTTTCGATTAATTAATTGCAAAATAAATTTGACTGTGAAAATACACACAAAAGATTATTTAAAGCTATTTTTGTGTTAAACGAGAAAGTAAAAGTCACGTTACAATGTAGCTTTAGAAAGAATATTTTTATTTGATTCAACCAAATGTATGACACAACATTCAGGCGCAACGGCTTAACCACTATGCACGATAACAGAAGATCTTTCCTAAACATCTACGCCGTATTTTTTGCATCTCGGAAAGTCATTGGTAACCAAAACAGATCTTCAAAATACTCGCCTATCTTTATCCTTATATTCCCCAAGCAAAGCATAAAAGGTTTGAAACACAATGCGGAGGCATCTGTTATAACGATCGACAAAAATACAAAAATTTGGTACCTAGCCATTCTATAATGTTTATTATTTTTACATGAATTTTGCCAGCTGTGTGTGTGTTGTGTGTGAATTGTTGCGTGTCCCTGTAAGTGTGAGGATGACCCTGTCGGTGGGCGAGTAGTGTGAATTGTGGTGAGAGTGCTGACGTCGTGCCCCTCCATGTGCGTACCCCCGGTGTGTGCGGAGAGTGTGAGTGTTTAGGGTGCTGTGTCATGAAATATAGCGGCGGTGTGCTGTGTTGTGCATGTGCAACAATACGCTGTTTATGCTCGCGTTGTTTTGTTTGTGTCTAGATGGGTAGTTTAGCCACCCTGTCGCGTTCCCGTGTGAGAGTGTTTGTTGTGTCGTGTTGTTGTGTGAGAGCCTGACGTCTCTGTGATCCGTGTGTGAGAGAGTGTGAGTGCTGTGTGCTGTGGTGCGAGTTGTGTGTGTTTGTGTTGTGTGCTGTGTGTGCATTGGGGAGAGTGGGTGAGAGACGTGGGTGTGAGTGTGTGACTAGATGGGTGTGTTTGATTGTGTGTGATGAAGAGTTGCTTGTCTGTGGCCCGTGCTGTGAAGTGTGTGTCTCGTGTGTGGGTGTGTGTGCTGATGTGATGGTGTGTCGCTGGTGCCTGTGATTTGTCTGTGAGAGTGTCTGCTGACAATGCCGCCCCTCAGGTTGTGTGGTCGAGTGTGTTGAGAGACGTAGTGTTCCGGTACCCCTGTAACCTGAACACGGAACTCTGCGTCGGTAAATAAGATAAATTACGTAAGGCTATTTAATTTGTTTAATAAAATAACACAGTATAGACCTGTTCTATAAGAAAGGTAACTTTAAATGACTTCTGTTGTGATCTGGCGCTATAGAGAACTTGACCTTCAAGGGGGGCGGGGGGTGCGAGCCGCCCGCCTAATATAATGTCAGGGGAAACACTGATCTTTAAAAAGCCACATGGCTTGTTTTTAAGGCAGTATTAGAGAATTGATTTAGCAGATGAGCCTCTTACTGACACTAATCCAGTTCAGCAGCTCCAGTGAATGATCGGTTTACTGCAGAAACACGGCAGATAAATATCTGATCCCCATCAGACGCATCTCCAGCCACTGTTGTGACACGCTAAAGAATGGCGTGTCCAGTGTCTCGTGGTCATGTAGTTCACTCCGCATGACCCACTTCCCGCCGGCAGCGCTTATGTAAGTGTTCTGAGAAGCGTTGCATAAGAGAGCATCTACAGACGCTCAGATTCACTGCGAGCGGAAAGAGCCTCCAGCCAATCGCTGACGTCAAACACATGAGTCACTCTCATCACAGGCGTCCTGCAGGTACATCTAAGACTTCAAGACCATTTTAAGACCAACTAATGACAATTTAAGGAATAAATTGATTAAAATAAATTGATTTGTAAGAATTATGAATCAGTGTCGATGTGAATGCAGTGCAATGTTGGGTAAGTTACTCTAAAAAAGTAATTAATTAACAGTTACTAATTACATCTTCAACATTGTAATTAGATTACGTACAAATCCACTATTGTATTGTATATAAATGTTCTACAGTCTATACAGTTTTAAGTTCAATCACATAATAAGTAACTGTAATTAAATTACAATTATTTGAATGAATAATCCTGCTCCCAATCACTAGAATATGGAATATACTTTTATCATCGCACTCTTCCTCAGTATTTCTGTCTTGTTTTGCAGAACAAATATCTAAAGATTCTTAAATCAAGATTTGAGAGAAACATGTTTCTAAAACTGATTAAGGAAGTCAGTTGTATATAAAACAAGGAACAATTCTGCCAACTGGATAAAAAAATCTACTTACCTCAAAGGGAATCAGATCTCCATACAGGAGTTTGGCAATATTTATTTTGTGCGTTAATCATAAACTGTCCTTTTTGCATCTCTAGTAAATGTATCTTAATTTAAGGATGTTTAGATGTTTGTACTGGAATACAAGAGAGAAATACTGAGGAAGATGTTCATTTTTGCAGTTTGTGCAACATTTAATGCCAAGACTTTATGGATTTAATACTTTCTGCTCTGATTTAAGACTTAAATCAGTGTTTAGAGTCTGATTCAGTTCCACAGGAGTCACTTAAACTACTGGCAAACGATTCAATGCCCTGGATCTGTCCAGACAGCTGGATGATGAATTATGAATCATCGTCTGCTTATGTGAATGTAGTACAGATGCAAGCGGTCCGTCAGACACGCATACAGTATCACACGGCTCTGCTCTTGACATCACAGTTCAGTTCGGCGTCGATTCTCTGAACTCTCAGACTGACTCTCAAACAAACTAGAAAGATCAACTTCTCAGCGCCTGTCATTCAGAGCTCCTGTGAGCCTTCTATGAACTCGTATGAAATACAGGCATATACAGATAACAAAATCAAACAAAAACAGACAATTCATTTCTGAAAACCAATTCAGCTAATGGCCGATGTGACGCATTCAGAAACGAAGCAGCGGGCCTGTTTAGATTTACAAACCGGAGTCTAACGCTCGTCACCTTGACAACTTTAAACTTGGAGATCTTATCAGGACATGAACGTGTGTGTGTGAGAGTGTTTGTTTGTGTGTGTTTGTGTGTGTGTGAGAGAGAGTGAGTGAGTGAAAGTGTGTGTGAGTGTGTGTGTGTGAGAGTGTGAGAGTGTTTTGGGTGTGTGTGAGTGTGTGTGTGTGTGAGTGAGTGTGGTGTGTGTGTGTGTGTGTTTTAGTGTTTGTGTGTGTGGAAAGGTGTTTGTGTGTAGAGTGTTTTGCGTGTGACGTGTGCGAGAGTGTGTGTGTTTGGGTGTGTGTGAGTGTGTGTGTGCGGTGTGTGTGTGTGTGTGTGTTTGTGTGTGTGAGAATGATGTTTTGTGTAGAGTGTTTGTGGGTGAGAGTGTGGGTGAGTGTGACTGTGTGCGAGAGTGTGTGTGTGTTTGGGTGTGTGTGAGTGTGTGTGTGTGTTTTGTGTGTGTGTGTGTTTTTTTTTGTGTTTGTGTGTGTGTGTTTGTGTGAGAGTGTTTGTGTGAGAGTGTTTGTGTTGGTGTGTGTTTTTGTGTGGGTGTGTGTGTGTGTTTGTTTGTGTGTGTGAGAGTGTGTGTGAGAGTGTGTTGTGTGTGGTGGAGGTGTTTTTGTGTGTGTGTGTGTGTGTGGGTGTGATAGTGTGTGTGTGTGTGTAAGTGTGTGTGTGTGTGTGAGAGATGTTTTGTGTGTGTGAGTGAGAGTGTGTGTGTGTGTGTTTGTGTTTTTGTGTGTGTTTGTGTGTGTTTGTGAGAGTGTTTGTGTGTGTGTGTGAGAGTGTTTGTGAGTGTGTGTTAGAGTGTGTGTGTTGTGTGTGTGTGAAGTGTATTTTTGTGAGAGTGTTGTGTTGTGTTGTTGTGTGTGTGGTGTAGTGTGTGTGGGGTTTGAGTGTGTGGTGTGTGGTGTGAGAGTGTGTTTGTGTGTGGTGAGAGTGTTTTGTGGTGTGTGTGGAGTGTGTGTGTTTGTGTGTGAGTGTTTGTGTGTGTGTGTGTGTTTGTTTGTGTGTGTTTGTGTGTGTTTGTGGGTGTGTGTGTGAGAGTGTGGTGGTGTGAGAGTGTGTTTTGTGGGTGTGTGAGAGTGTTTGTGTGTGTGTGTGAGAGTGTGTGTGTGGTCTGAGAGAGTGTGTGTTGTGTGTGTGAGAGAGAGACTTTGTGTGTGTGAGTGTGTGTGTGTGTTGGTGTGTGAGTGAGTGTGTGAGAGGTGTTTGTTGTTTGTGTGAGAGTGTGTGGTGTGTGAGTGTGTTTGTGTGTGTGTGTGTGTGAGAGAGAGAGAGAGTGTGTGTGTGTGTCACCTGCTCCTCCTGTCTCATCCGGTCGATCAGCTCCATGATGGAGGTGAAATGGAGGCATCGCTCCGAATGTCCCACGCTGTGAGTGTGGAGCGGCCCGTTCTGCCAGTCTCTCCACTCCCATAGAGACAGCTCTCGGACGGGCCCCGACACACACGGACCCTACACACACACACACACATGAATTAATGCATGAATAACAAATATGCATCACATTATGTTCATTAGTTTATAATAAAACGGTGCAATCCAAATGCATGGAAATTTTATGAGCAATTCAGATACATAAATCTTAAACGCAGGCCTAAATATTAGTGTAGATCTCCACTGAGCTTAAGTTTATGGTGAGGTCTGGATTGTTCTCGTATGTATTGACCTGCTCCGACGGCTCGTCACTGAAGGTCAGCAGCATCGACGGTCTGAAGACCGGCTGAGGTTCATCTGAAGACAGTCTCATGCTGGACATCCACTCTGCCTCTTCAGCTGCGGTCAGAAACCCGTCGTCCTTCACACACTTCTGCTCTCCTCCTGCAGAACACAAGAGCACCACTGATCTACAGACACACACACACTTCACTGAAACACTGCTGCTCACACAATCACGAGAGCATCTGGGCTTTACAATCACGACAATCACTCTTTACAGTAAGGTCTCATTTGTTAAAGGTACAGTTCACCCTAAAATGAAAATCTTGTCATCATTAACTCTCCCTCATGTTGTTCCACAGCTGTACGAGTTTCAGTCTCTGTGAACAAAGACGACATCTGTAGAATTCTGAACGAAACAGTTGACGGTACCCATTGACTTCCATAGTAATTTTTTTAAGTATTATTTTTTCGCTTCAGAAGCTCCACACAAAATATAAATACAAAGCTAAAATGTGTAAGATAAGACGGGTATAATATTAGTATATCATACATCCAGGGCATTGTTCTTACTCTGGAAAAATTACTTTTTCTTTCTTCAAGCATAAACTGAGCAATGGTCTGTGAGGTTTATAATTAAAGTAGTGATGTCAGGTCAGTACCGTTGATCTGCAGAGCGAGCGACGAGCGGCGGCCCTTCACCGGTCTGTGCTCGAACCGGCCGCAGCTGATGTGCATCTTGTGCAGCGTCGGCGTGACCCCCGCGGGCAGCATGCGCGGACTGCGAGCAAACATCTGGAAACTGTGCTTGTTTCCCATGATGCTCTTGTTGATGCTGCGCCGGTTGCTCTGGCTCTGGTTATACGTCTGTGAGAGAGCGAGATACGCAACTGTAACGAAAACTTTAGGAAATCATGTTATTATTTTAGTATCATTTAGATGCCATGGTTTTATTCATATTTTGATTTCATTTTTATTTCCAGATTTTCTATTTTCATTTTAACCGTTACATTATTAGTATTTTTTTTTTGTCATTTTTATTATTTGTTCATTTATTAAATACGGTCTATTATTTTGGATATTTTTATTTAGTTTTAGTTATTTTAGTCCATCAAGTCAATCTAAATTAAATTTAGAAATGTTGCCTTGGCAACTACCTAAAATAATTTAAAAATATGCATATTTTATTTCAGTTAATGTTTAACGTTTATTTTATGTAACAATGTTTTTTAATGGTTTAATATCCCTTATTTAATCAAACTTTATTAATTAAATTTGTTGTTTTAGTAATTTTGTTGTGCAGTTTATTAGTTTCTGTAGAGGTGTTTTATTGCTATGAAATGTTGAGAGTTTTCTTTTGGTGCAGTTATAACCAGACTCTCACTCGTTCCTCGCGTCCCTCGGCCAGAATGACCACGATTCGTCCCTGACGCCGGCGTCCTGTGCGGCCCATGCGCTGGACCAGACGGATCGGACTCTTCTGAGCATCGAAACACACGATGAGATCCACCTCACCGATGTCCAGACCCTCCTCTCCCACACAGGTGGACACTAGAGTGTTGAAGCCGCCGTCACGGACCGCTGCACCACCTCACAACACCACACACACACAACACCCAACCCAGACACAACACCACCGACACAGACAACAGCCAGACAGAAGACAGACAGACGACCACAGACGACACAGACAGACAGACAACACACACACACACACACAACACACACACACACACAGACAGACAACACACACACACACACACAACAAAACACACACGACAGACAGACACTCACTCACACAGACACACACACAGACAGACATACAGACAGACAGAACCAACCACACACACACACAGACACACCACACATCACACACACCACACACACACACACACACATGCATGCAGACAGAAAACACACACACACACACACATACAAGCAGGTCAGACAGACAGACAACCCACACACCCATCACACACACACACATCACATACGGCAGACAGACACACACAGACATACAGTCACACAGACAACAGCCACACGACACACACATACACCCACAGACGCAGACACAGACAACAGACATGCTACAGCCAGACACACACAGACAGAACAACACACGCACCCACCAGACATACATACACACGCAGCGACACACAGACCACACACACAAAACACACACGCACCACATAGACAGACATAAGACACACAGAGCATACACACACACATACAGCAGACAACACAGACATACACACACACTACATACATACCCACACGACGACATACAGACACACGCTACATACAGCAGACACACAGACAGACTGATACACACACAGACAGACCACACAAAAAAAGAAGAAAGAGAGATAACACACCATACATACAATACACACAGACATAGCAATACACACCGACAGACACACACACGATACCAACGACACACATACCGACACCACACGACAGACACCCCAGAAACTACTACATACACACACATACATTACAACTAACAACATCACATATAACAGAAGACAGACACATAGACAGAAGACATACATACACACCCACATACATACTACATATACATACAACAGACAGACAGACAAGACATACGACAGACAACAGACTACAGACAACAGCCACACACACACAACGACAGACATAACAGCCATACGACTATTCATTCAACCTACACATAAGACCACACAGACAGAGCACACACCGACGACACACACAGACGACACACACACAGACATCCACACACGACAGACATACATACATAGACAGAAGTACATCTCACACACATACAGACATACACACTCACACACCAGACACACGCCACACACACATACACACGCCCACACCGACCCCCACACACACCCACCGACATACAGACAGACAGACACACCCAGACAGACACACAGTCAGACAGAGCGGTCACCACCACAGCACACACAGACATCCCGTACACACAGACGAGACATACAAGACACACACATAACAGCACACCACAGACCAGCATACACACACACATACACACACACACCACACACACCACACCACACCAGAGACAGACAGGACCGAGACAGACCACACACAGACAGACACACACAGACAAACACACACACACAAACACACAGACACACGCTCTCTGAGCCTCTAACCAAAATCACCTCCAGTTCTCACAGGTCTGATGTGAACATGCGCTCATGTACCTCCAGCTGTTCTTTCTGCGTGAATCCTCGAACCCCTTTCCCGGCCGACGCTTGACCCATGAAGGTCATGACCCTCACCAGCCGCTGATGACGGCTCAACATCTCCGCGATCTCCTGCACGCTCTCGCGGAAGGACGAGAAGATCATCACGCGTGTGCTCTCCGCAGCGGACGCCTTCGCATCTGGACCAATCACAGCAGAGCTCAGTCATAATCAGACCAATCAGACTCAAACCAGCCGCAGCAAGAGACACAAACACCCTACAGAGCACTGACAGGACACACCACTGTAAAATAAGCCTTTTAGGAATCATCCATATTACGGTTATTTTAATATCAATGAGATAGTATTTATACTACTGAATTTGTTTATATTTTCATAATCATTTAAAAAAGTTTTAGTGTGTTGTGTTTTTTTTATTTAAATTCTACATATTTTTTATATATGTAGTTTAGTTGTGCTTTTGTGATTTTTTATTTACTTTTTAAAAAATATTTTTTTCAGGTTTTGTAATTTTGTTGTTAATTTTTATTACTATTCTATTTCTAAATGTCTCTATATTTGACATGTTTTATAATCATTTTTAAATATATATATTTTTTGTCATTTATGTTTTCAGTTTTTGACCAAATGAAACCAAATGAGAAATGTTGCCTCATAACATAAGTTTAATGTTTTATATATTTTATTTAAGATAACGTTTATTTCAAGTAACAATTTTTAATGTTGATGACCATTATTAATTTTAAATTTAGTGCTGTTAAACGATTAATCACGATTAATCACATCCAAAAATAAAAAAAATTGTGTACATAATATATGTGTGTGTACATTTATTATGTATATATAAATACAAACAAATACAGGGATATGATTGGAAAATATTACATGTATATATCATTTTCATATAATGTTCTTATAGTGAACCATATTAAATATCATGAATTACCACTTTTTTCTTAAATATATACATCAGTGTAATTTTTACATACATGACTAAATTACAATTATTAAAAAAAAAAAAATGTAATTACAATATTATAATAACCCAAAATTACTAGTTATGATAAATGCACTATAATAACCAGTTTCATATAATCAAATCATCTTCAGTACTTGTACCTGAGCTCTCGGCCCACGTCTCAAAGTGCTGCAGCACAACCTCGTCCAGCTTCTGTAGTTTGGGGTGACTGTAGACATACGGCTCTCTAGGCTCTACAGACCAAACACATCAGACATACAGCCATCGTTTACTCCCCTGCGTGGATGCTGGGCTTTATCACTAAACCAGACTATGATGATAGGTTTATAGGTACTTGAACAGCCCATGATCACTGACCGCTGTCACTAGCTATGTTTCCATCCAAAGATTAGAATTAAACTTATGCGCAAAACTGGAATATCGCATAAAATATAAGCAGCGTTTCCATTCACCAAAGAGTCAAAGAGAAAACCAAAACCGTTCATTCATGACTTATAAACTGGCACTAAATATCACTTAAGAAAGTAGGAGAAAGAAGCCAATGAAGATAAATGATTTGCGCCTCAGAGCGAGCAGACGAAAACACAATAAATGCTGTCATTGCTTTCAGAGGCGGATGCTGCTGTTTGGGAATTATACAATTATACAGAAATACTTTGACGACAGACTTTACTCAGGCTTTTCAGAACAACATTTCGGATGCTGTGACCGAGATCGGTCCGCTGCTAGTCGAGTTATCCCGTCACATGACTTTTTAGATGCGCACGGAGGAATTTATTCGGTGTTTTCATCGTAGTTTATATGCATTTTTTCTTATCGGATAAAAAGTTATCATACTTGCGTTCATTTTTAGAAGTTATGCACATCTTGGCATCTCCATCCAGCGGTTTTTTAACAAAGCGATATTCCAAAATGCGCATAAAAATATAAACATAGCTACTTGTGTGATAAAGAGCAGCAGGAACATTCTGCTGAACATCTGCATTCGCTGAAGAGCTGAAGTCATACAGGTTTGTAAGAACACGTGGGAGAGTAAATGACAGAATGTGTATTTCTGAAAGATCGATCTCTTAACGACCTCGGCTCGCTGTGGCGAACATGCTCTCCATTTCCCTGTAGAGATCCATGAAGACCGGACTCCTCTGGAGTTCGTTCCTCACACGAGTCGACTCTGAGAAAACAACAAACACTGGTGATGTGACGAGCAGAGGAGCATCAGCCGACACGAGCGTGAGTATCTGAGCACCTTTGGGTCCAGAGAAGATGTTCTGAATGAAGAGGAAGAGAGATCTGACGCCCATCTGCTGCAGTAACTCATAGCCGTGATACAGACTGATGCAGATGGAGAAATCTCCCTCGATCACGCCCTGCTGCGGCCCCTGCTGAGAGACAGAGGTGGACAGTAAAGAACTACATTTACTTGAGTACTGTATAGTACACTTTTTGTGTATCTGTACTTTACTTGAGTATTATTATTATAAATTTTTTTTAGAAGCTTTTGACTTTACTTTTCACTGAAAGGCACAATACGTAAGATTGTTTTATTAAAATATGCAAAAACCACTAGAACATTGTTATATATTCTGCTGACTTGTGTACTTAAATTATCCCAAATGTTTCAAAGAATGTATAAATCCAGAGAAATAAGCAATATTAACTAGTGACACGGACCGCGTCCATAGTGTCATTGTGTCCCCTGCCAATGACGTCATAACACCTCGATTTCCGTTTTGTAGAAAACATGGAAACACCAAAAACGCTTTAATATGTTGTGCGTTTTAACAGACCGGTGACGAACGCCAGAGTAGCATATAATAATGTTAACTAAATTGTATTTTATGGATAAAAGCTCCGCTGCTTTACCTCACACACTCACGACCGGAAGCAGTGAAGCGCTCGACTGTGGCATAATAAACGCCCCGCTGCTTTACCCCACATACGCAAGACTACTATAGACCGGCGGATTAAGCGCGGAGATTGGCGCCGACTGTGGCATAATAAAAGCCACGCTGCTTTTCCCCACATACGCACGACCGGAAGAAGCGGAAGTGGTCGATTGTGGCATAATAAAAGCTCAGCTGCTTTAGCCTACATACGCACGACCGGAAGCAGCGGACGCGCTCGACTGTGGCATAATAAAAGCTCCGCGGCTTTACCCCACATACGCACGACCGGAAAAAGAGCGGAAACCGTCGACTGTGGCATAATAAAAGCTACACTGCTTTACCCCACATACGCACGACCAGAAGCAGCGGAAGCACTCGACTGTGGCATAATAAAAGCCCCGCTACTTTACCCCACCTTACGCACGGACCGGAAGCAGCGAAAAAGCGGCTAATGTGGCATTAATAAAACAGCGCTGCTTTACCCCAAATACGCACGACCGGAAGCAGCGGAAGCGCTCGACGGTGGCATAATAAAAGCCCCGCTGCTTTAACCCACACACGCACGACCGGAAGCAGCGAAGCGCTCGACTGTGGCATAATAAAGGCTCTGCTGCTTTACCCCACATACGCACGACTTGAAGCAGCGGAAGCGCTCGACTGTGGAATAATAAAAGCTCCGCTGCTTTACCCCACATACGCCCGACCGGAAGCAGCGGAAGCGCTCGAATGTGGCATAATAAAAGCCCCGATGCTTTACCCCACATACGCACGACCGGAAAGCAGCGGAAGCGCTCGACTGTGGCTTAATAAAAGCTCCGCTGCTTTAACCCACACACGCACGACCGGAAGCAGCGAAGCGCTCGACTGTGGCATAATAAAAACCCCGCTGCTTTACCCCACATACGCAAGACCGGAAGCAGAGGAAGCGCTCGACTGCGGCATAATAAAAGCCCCGCTGCTTTAACCCACACACGCACGACCGGAAGCAGCAGAAGCACTCGACTGTGGCATAATAAAAACTCAGCTGCTTTACCCCACATACGCACGACCGGAAGCAGCGGAAGCGCTAGACTGTGGCATAATAAAAGCTCCGCTACTTTACCCCACATACACACGACCGCAAGCAGCGGAAGCGCTCGACTGTGGCAAAATAAAAGCCCCGCTGCTTTACCCCACAAACGCACGACAGGAAGCAGCGGAAGCGCTCGACTGTGACACAATAAAAGCTCCGCTGCTTTACCCCAAATACTCACGACCGGAAGCAGCGGAAGCGCTCGACTGTGGCATAATAAAAGCCCCGCTGCTTTACCCCACATAGGCACGACCAGAAGGAGCGGAAGCGGTCAACTGTGGCATAATAAAAACCCCGCTGCTTTACCCCACATACGCAAGACCGGAAGCAGAGGAAGCGCTCGACTGCGGCATAATAAAAGCCCCGCTGCTTTAACCCACATACGCACGACCGGAAGCAGCGGAAGCGCTCGACTGTGGCATAATAAAAGCTCCGCTGCTTTACCCCACATACGCACGACCGGAAGCATCGGAAGCGGTCGACTGTGGCATAATAAAAGCTTTGCTGCTTTACCCCACATACGCACGAACGGAAGCAGCGGAAACGCTAAAGTGTGGCATAATAAAAGCTACGCTGCTTTACCCCACACACGCACGAACGGAAGCAGCGGAAGCGCTAAAGTGTGGCATAATAAAAGCCCCGCTGCTTTACCCCACAAACGCACGACAGGAAGCAGCGGAAGCGCTCGACTGTGACATAATAAAAGCTCCGATGCTTTACCCCACATACGCACAAGCGGAAGCAGCGGAATTAGCGCTCGACTGCTCATTCTACAAATTAATAAATACATTAGCTCATCCATGAACATGAGTCCCGTCGGATTGCGTCGGCTGTGGGCATGAAGACCACAACTCCCATGATTCCTCACTCGGTCACGCCGTCATCAAACTACTACGCCTTTGTATCTTTGTTTATTTTGAATACGCGCCCCCCAGCGGCGAAAATTACATATTGTGCCTTTAAGTACATTCTATCTCATTCTTCGAAACAGAAAGTCATTTCTATGTATTGTAGCAGCTTTGAAAGTCAGCGGTTATTTTATTCTTCTCTAAAACATGACTTTTTTTATTTTTCAGAAAGTCTATCAGTAATCACTCTTGTAGGGATATGCAAAGGGATTTCCGAGCATTTTTTTGAACACTGCCCAGTTGCAAATGTGATATTTATTTACAACAACTCAAAAGAAGTAAATATTGTGGTATATATTAGACACAATGGGTTTTGATTTTGCTAAACTCTGTAAATGAAAATATTACCTATGAAGCCACAGAAAAGTTGTGCATCTCCTAATAAAACACAATACTGTAGGTGTTTTGCCGCAAAGTACCTCTGAAGCGATTAGGAAAAGCATGTTTGGAAATTCTGTGTTTTCATGTCAAAATAATCTTTCTTTTTGTTAAAGCAGTGTTGCTGTTGTAAAGTTATACAGCTTAAGAGTCCATTCACACCGGGCTCGGGCCATTTTTTTTTTTACAGATCGGGCTTGAGTGAGACTCGAGCTCATTTAGCTTCTCTCCTTTTATTGTGCCCATATGCGCACAGAGCACACATAGGCTACTGTATTAAACATTGTTGTATTGATTATATTATAAATAATTTACATCGCCTAAATCTTGGTATGACGAGCACTTCCTGTGTCTGTTGCCGTACTTAGAAGAATCGCTTATGTATTCCCCGATTGTAAGTCGCTTTGGATAAAAGCGTCTGCAAAATGACTAAATTAAATGGATTCGATTGCATCTGTGTCCCTGCAGCACAAAAGCAGTGTTAAGTCGCTGGGGGATATTTGTAGCAATAGCCAACAATACATTGTATGGGTCACCATTATACATTTCTTTTATGCCAAAAATTCATTAGGATATTAAGTAAAGATCAATTTTCCATGAAGATATTTTGTCAATTTTCTACCATAAATATATCAAAAAATTATTATCATTAGTAATATGCATTGCCAAGAACTTAATTTGGACAACTTTAAAAGCTATTTTCTCAATATTTAGATTTTTTTGCACCCTCAGATTCCAGATTTTCAAATATTGTTCGATCCTAACAAACCATACATTAATGGAAAGATTATTTAATCTCAATTTCAAAAAAGTGACCGTTATGACTGGTTTTGTGGTCCGGGGTCGCATATGGTTTCCTTATCTCAGGCTGATAAAAAAGTATAAGAGGATAAAAAAGTAAAAGCAAGAATGTGTCATCAAACATGGGATGCACAGGTGAGTGAAGCTGTACCTGTATGTGTGGCGGCGGGTTGCGTCTGAACTGTTCTCGGGCCAGAATGATCTGGTATTTTGTGAAGGAGCGGAGGTCACGCTGATTCAACAGCCTCATCTGGGTCAGACGGGACGTGAACTTCTCCAAAACCTGCGGGAAAAACAAGCCAGAGCCGTCTGAAAATCACTACAGCAGCACAACGGAGCACTCGGACGTCTCTTTTCAACACAATCACGCCACATATTCCTCTCACGTCTTCATCTTACATGCTCACTGGAGGAGCGCTTGCTGTCCTGCGGAGAATAAATGGACATTCAATCCTTCAGGACTCGTTTTCTGATCACTTCTCTACAAACAATCACTGCGGAGACCCAAACCTCTCCAATTCAGGACAAACACATATCCGTCCCTACATATCTTAGAAGTATGATTTTTAAATACACACGGTCATTACGGTCAGTATGTGGAATCTATTCATCTGTGAAAGCTGAAAAATAAAATGCATCACAGTTTCCACAGAAATATTGTGCAGCACGACTGTTTTCAAACATGATAATAATCAGAAGTGTTTCTTGAGCAGCAGATCAGCTTATTATACTGATTTCTGAAGATCATGTTCATGTGACGCTGAAGACTGGAGGAAGATGCTGAAAATACAGCTGTTACAGAAATACATTACAGTTTAACAGAGATTCACATAGAAAACAGCTGTTTCACATTGTAACAATATTTCACTATTTTTATCAAATAAATGCAGCTCTGGTGAGCTGAAATGCTTAATGCTCAATTTCAAGAAAACAGCAATTATTTCAAACGTTTCAACGAAGATACAAATAAACTGTTTTGTTTGTCTGCATTTACTAATAGAATTCAAAATCAGTGTTTCCCTGGTTCGCTACAGGGCTCTAAAGCTGTGACCCGATTTAGAATGATCCTGAACATCTCCATTCACAGCAGCTGAAATCATCCAGCAGACAAACACAAGCAGCAGCTCAAGGACTAATACATGTATTTCTGGCTAAAGTGTGATAAACTCAAACACTGACCTGAAACACACACACACTGCTCTACATTTACATTTAGCAGATGCTTTAAAAATAGCAATGATATGCAAGTGCTATGACAAGTCTCGGTTAATCTAACACTACACCTAGCAAGGTTTGTGTGTGTGTATACTGTATATATATATATATATTATATGTGTGTGTGTGTGTATGTATATGTATATGTATAGTGTGTGTGTGTGGTATGATTGTATAGTGTGATAGTGGTTTGTGTGTGGTGTGTGTATAATATAATATATATGTATATGTGTGTGTGGTTGTGTGTGGGATGTATATGTGTGTTTGTGTGTGTATATGTGTGTGTGTGTGTAGGTGTATGGTATATGATATGTGTGTGTGTGTGTGTGTGTGTATGTATATGTATTATCTGATATATTTGTGTGTGTGTGTGGTGTGTATGTATATGATGTGTGTGTGTGTGTGTGTATGTATATGTGTGTGTGTGTGTTGTGTGTGTATGTATGTGTGTGTGTGAGAGTGTGTGTTGTGTGGGTGTGTATATATAAATATAATATATATATATATATAGATATATAGGATATGTGTGTGTGTGTGTGTGTCTTGTGTGTGTGTGTATGTATATGTACAGTGCGTGAAAAGGTTTTTGCCCCCTATCTGTTTTTTTTTTATTTTTTGCATATTTTTCACACTTAAAAAATTCAGATCATCAAACCAATTTTAATATTACGCAAAGATAATGCAAGTAAATACAAAAATGCAGTTTTTAAAATGATAATTTCATTTATTAAGGGAAAAAAGCGGTCCAAACCTACATGGCCCTAAGTGAAAAATTAATTGCCCCCTCCTGTTAAAACATGAAAGAACTGTGATTTTACCACATTATTTTAGAAAGCTGAGTTAAATTTCATTTTCCACACCCAGGCCTGATTACTGCCAGGACCTGTTGAATCAAGAAATCACTTAAATTAAACCTGTCTGACAAAGTGAAGCATGCAACACATCATGCCGTGATCTAAAGAAACTCAAGAACAGATGAGAAACAAAATATTTGACATGTATCAGTCTGGAAAGGGTTATGAAGCCATTTCTAAGGCTTTGGGACTTCAGTGAACCATGGTCAGAGCCATTATTCACAAATGGCAAAAACATTGAACAATGGAGAACCTTCCCAGGAGTGTCTGGCCTTTAAATTACTCCAAGAGCACAACGACGAATCATCCAAGAGGTCATAAAAGAACCCAGAACAACATCTAAAGAACTGCAGGCCTCACTTGCCTCAATTAAGGTCAGTGTTCATGATTCAACAATAAGAAAGAGACTGGGCAAAAACGGCATCCATGGGAGAGTTCCAAGGCAAAAGCCACTGCTGACCAAAAACAACACAAAAGCTCGTCTCACATTTGCCAAAAAAATAACTTGATTATCCCCAAGACTTTTGGGCAAACATTCTGTGGACTGATGAGACAAAAGTTTAACGTTGGGAAGGTGTGTGTCCCATTACGTCTGGCATATAAGTAACACTGCATTTCAGAAAAAGATCATCATACCAACAGTAAAATATGGTGTTGGTAGTGTGATGGTCTGGGGCTGCTCTGCAGCTTCAGGACCTGGACGATTTGCCATAATTGATAGAACCATGAATTCTACACTCTATCAAAAAATCCTGAAGGAGAATGTCCGGCCGTCAATTTGTGGCCTCAAGCTCAAGCGCACTTGGGTTATGCAGCAGGACAATTATCCCAAACACATCAGCAAGTCCACCTATGAATGGCTCAAGAAAAACTAAATTAAGGTTTTGGAGGGGCCAAATCAAAGTCCGGACTTAAATCCGATCGAGATGCTGTGGCATGACCTTAAACAGTCCGTTCATGCTCAAAAACCCTCCAATGTTGCTGAATGAAAACAATTCTGCAAAGAAGAGTGGGCCAAAATTCCTGTGAAAGACTCATTGCCATTTATCGCAAACGCTTGATTGCAGTTGTGGCTGCTAAGGGTGGCCCAACCAGTTAATAGGTTTAGGGGGCAAACACTTTTTCACGTAGTGCCAGGCAGGTTTGGACAGCTTTTTTCCCTTAATACATGAAATAATTATTTCAAAACTGCATTTTATATTTACCTGGGTTATCTTTGTGTAATATTAAAATCTGTTTGATGATCTGAATCTTTTAAGTGTGACAAATATGCAAACAATTAAAAAAAACAGGAAGGGGGCAAAACTTTTTCACACCACTGTATATGTGTGTGTGTGTGTGTTTTGTGTGTTTGTGTGTGTGTGTGTGGTGGGTGTGTGTGTTTGTGTGTGTGTATGTATGTGTGTGTATATATATGTATATGTGTATATGTATATGTGTGTGTGTGTGTTTGTGTGTGTGTATATATATATATGTATATGTGTGTGTGTGGCTGTATATGTGTGTGTGTCTGGATATGTATATGTATTGTATATGTTTGTGTGTGTGTGTGTGTATAAATATATATATATATATATATTGTATATGTGTGTGTGTGTGTGTGTGTGTGTGTGTATATGAGAGTGGTGTGGGGTGTGTGTGTGATGTATATTATGATGTATATGTGTGTGTGTTTGTGTGTGTGTATCTATCTATCTATCTATATATATGTATATGTGTGTGTGTGTGTGTGGTGTGTATGTATAGGTGGGTGTGGTATTATGTATATGTGTGTGTGTGTGTGTTTGTGTATATGTGTGTGTGTGTTTTGTATTGTGTGGTTGTGTGGTGGTGTAGATATATATATATATAGTATATATTATATATAATATATATATAATATATAGGTATAGGTGTGGGTGTGTATAGTATATGTGTGTGTGTGTATATAGATATGTGTGTGTGTGTGAGAGAGAGTATATGTGGTGTGGTGTGTGTGTGTGTATGTATATGTGTGTGATATGTATAATGTGTGTGTGTGTGTGTGTATGTTTGTTGTGTGTTGTGTGTGTGTGCTTATATATATAATATTATTATGTATATGTGTGTGTGGTATATGTAATATGTGTGTGTGGTTTGGTGTCGGGTTTGTGTGTGTGTATATATATATATATATATATAGATATGTGTGTGTATGTGTATATGTATATGTGTGTGTGTGTTTGTGCGTGTGTATGTATATATATATATATATATTTTTTTTGTGTGTGTGTGTGTGTATATGTATATGTGTGTGTGTGTATATGTATATGTGTGTGTATATACAGTATATATACAGTGTGTGTGTGTGTTTGGTGTGTGAGATATTTATATATAGATGTATATGTGGTGTGTGTGTGTATGTATCTATTATGTATAGTGTGTGTGTGTATATGTATATGTGTGTGTGTGGGTATGTATATGTGTGTGTGTGTGTGTGTATGTATATGGTGTGTTTTATGTATATGTGGTGTGTGTGTGTGTGTATAGTTTGTTGTGGGTGTGTGGTGTGTGTGTATGTATGTATATATATATATATTGTATATGTGTGTGTGTGTAATGGGTATGTTGTGGTGGTTTTGGAATTACCAAAAAATGTGTGTGTTTGTCTGTGGGTGTATATGTATACGTGTGTGTGTGTGTTGGTATTATATATAATATTATTCGTATATGTGTGTGTGTGATATGTATATTTGTGTGTGTGTTTGTGTGTGATATATGTGTGTGTGTATATGTATAGGTGTGTGTGGGTGTATATGATATATATTACTACTATATAATATATTGAGTGTGTTGTGTGTAGATATATATATATATGAGGTGTTGTGTGTATATATATGATATGGTGTGTGTGGTGTGTAATATATATGTGTGTGTGTGTGTGTATATATATATATAATAGATAAAAAGAAAACAAGTAGAATAGAAAAAGAATAGAGAAAGCTGTGGTGTTAAGAGGCCTTTTTTAAAGAAAACAAGCAGTTAGAAAACAAAGATATAGAGAGAAGAGAAAAGAGAGCCTGAGTGCAAGTGTAAGAGGGTCAAGTCAACAAATAGATAAAATAGAATTAGAATAGAGAGTGCTAGAGTTAGACGGTCAAATAAAGATGGAAGAGATGTTTTTCTACACACTGAAGTAGATTATCAGGACAAACACAGTCACAATCTCCTCTTCATTCATACACATGTATAATCTGAAAACATGATCGCTAGTTAGAAGCATGAACAGCTCACACTGTGCGATTTTCATGTGCGCGAGAGCTGTGGGGGCTGATGTATTTATAAACCCTTGCGCTGGGTGGGCGGAGCTTATGCGGTCACGTGACCGCGACTCCGCCCTTAAGTACGTCACGACTCATCGCGTCTGCAAAACAACACGTACGACCCGAGCGCGGTTATAACGCGAGATTAACGATCGATAGCTGCGGTTCGCGGGCATGACGGCGAGATCCGTGTAAGCGCAGGTGAAGCGTGAGGCTTGCAGTATCGACGGTCGGTGGATTCGGCGATGGACCGCGGCGGGTGTCGGTTGAGCGGCGGCGGTGGAGGCGGCATGATCACGCTGGAGGATCTGGAGTCTGTGTCGGAGGAGCAGCTGTCAGACAGCCCCGAGGAGCAGCAGCAGGAGCAGGAGCAGGAGGAGGAGGAGAGGCTCCTGCAGTACTGGAGGGATGTGGCCCGCGGACACCAGGTGGAGGTGCCGACAGGTAACGTTACACACACAACAACCGCGGGGCGCGTCTCAAACCACAGCCGCCTCAGCGCCGGAGTTTCGCGCCAGTTTAACGGTCGTTCCCCTCAGCAGCCCGAGCCCGCTGTCTGAGACCCGCTGGCTGTCAAGTGTAGATAACAGACGACGCGCTTTAGTTCCACTCCTTCAGCAGAACTAATCTGAGGGAAAAACTCTGAATTGTACAAAAACTAATTTTTTATTCCATGGCTTCTTGTGGCTCATATCGATATAAAACACCACAGTACAGAATAAACAGTCAATTCACCTTCACTCTCTATAGTGGATGTCGGTTGTAGCACACATAGAATATTTGATTATTAAAAACAACGAGGAAACGGAAGTATGAGATCATTGCAATCACGATTTCTGGAGCACATGAATAATAAAAACACTGACAGCCAATCAGAATCCATCCTGCTGTAAAGCGCTCGAGCATTTAAAGCGACAGGCGACAAAACCGCAACTAAAGGCCCATCACACCAGGAACAATAACTATATTAGAGTCCACAACAATAAACAGCCAGTTTGGTGTATGTAAGAGGATATGGAATCTACACACGCAAATAGATAAAGTGCAATAAAATAAACACTTAGATGAGTATTTTGAATGTGTTCTTTCCACTAGTCTGAATGATATAGAAGCAAAATAGCCTAAAATCTCCACGTCTTGGTTCTGCATGTAGTGTTTTGTTTTGAGACTGATGTGCGCTCATGCATGTGTATGCACGACTCTCAGCCAGGCAGGATTTTCCCAGGATTCCCGCGGTGTGACCCAGTTCAGCAGATCATCACAGGACGCTGCACGTTATCGAACGCAGCCGTTAGTATGTGTGAGAGAACAAGATCATCATGAAGCGCTGGAATCCTGCGGTGCTCCGTCTGTGAAGGGTTTGTTCTGTAAACCAGGTGACGTGTGTTTGTGGAGCAGCGCTGAGCTTTAGCGGAGATCTCACAGAGATTATCAGGCTCGTCTGGTCCAGACCAATGCCTTTCTAAATCCAGTCCAGTAAAGCGCTTTACACGACTGCACACGTGAAGAGCAAACATCAGCGCGGCGCTCGCGTTACAGTAAGAGATTCACTCGATTCACTGATTCGGTTCAAACACGAGTCACTATTGATCGCGCTTCATGCGTTCAGCATGTTTCCAATACCATCTGCAGCTGAAGAGCAGAAAAACTCTCTGAAATATAAACCTTACAGTAAGATTTAATTGGATCATGAACTAACAAAGAACACAATTCATTAATGTTCATTTCTACACATACTAATGTGTTAAAGGGGTCATATGATGCTTTTCTAAAGATCATTATTTGGTGTAACAGAATATGTTGACATGCTTTAATGTTCAAAAAACACATTATTTTTCAAATACTGGACATTATTGTATGTCCTATATGCCCCGCCTCTCTCAAAACGCTTCGTTTTCTACAAAGTCCCCTCCTTCCGACAAGCGCAGTCTGCAGATTGGCCAGCTGACCCAGTCCATTGAGATTGGCCGAACACGACAAGCACTCGTCGGAAATGTAACGCAACTTACAATAATCGCGAGCTTCATCTTTCAAAAATAAATGTAAAAGACAGTAAATAATGTCATTATTTTTACCATCAGTTCAAGCCTGAAAGGGTAACAGAGTCGCGTGACAGACACGGTGATGCTGGCAGTACACAAGCTATGGTTTAAGACAGCTGACTCCACTGTGATGTGATGTCTCTCTCTCTCTCTCTCTCTCTCTCTCTCTCTCTCTCTCTCTCTCTCTCTCTCTCTCGCTCTCTCTCTGACACACACACGCGCGCGTGCGCAAAACTCTGCATTTGTACAGTCAGTAGCAAATACTTAAACTAGTAACAAAACAGTAGCTGTTTCAGAAGTGCCAGATTGTCATAGCAAAAGTCAGAATTACCTCCTCTCTAGGTTCACGAAACGGTCGTCAATAAAATGCATTGCTGTTCTGTTGTAAGTCATCTTAAAGATTCCTAAATGCATCTACTTCCGGAAGCCCAAATAAAGTGCTTTGCTTTCGTCTAGAAACACACAGCGTCTCCCTGACATGCTGCTTCAACACTAACTGCGGTTACTGAAACCACGCCTTCTTTCTTTGCGTGCACATTTGGGCGCATTATGCTAATATTTCCACATAGTGAGGTAGATATGTGGGGGCGTGTTAGAACGAGGCGTTTTAGGGGGGCGTGGCAGAGTCTTAACTTTGATAAAGAATATCTCTTTGGTTTTGAGACTTTAGTCTTTGCAACTTCAGGGATCTTATCTATGCACAATCAGCTTGTAACACTCCAAAGAGAAAGAACAACTTGAAATCGCATCATATGACCCCTTTAAGTTGTATAAATGAACACTAATTCATTATGAAGCAACAGGAATTAACGATCATAAACCTAGATGAGCAAGTGCTGTAATGATTGTTAGTTCATGCTAATTAACAATCTTACTGTACAGTGTGTTTAAACATAAAACTATACACTGGTTCATCTAAAACACACAGTTTCTGCTGTCGGAAGTGGTCAGTGTTGTGGTTTATTAGTAATGTGAAATACACGGTTAAGTGTGACCTTCGCACGACACAAACTAAACCAATGAATAATCACTCTTATTTCTCAGGTTCAAATTAGGCCGATCTACTTTGAGTAATTGACTTAACGTTATGAGCAGTCTTAAAGATAATGAGATGACTAACTAGTAAGACTAGTCTAAGCAGTTTATGCTCGTGGCTGTCACTGTGATGGTCATAGACATAATCATGTAACAATGTATTTATTAAAAAGTCCAGGGGGCAGAAAACTAAAATTGTAATGCACCATTTCAAAATAAGAGTCTGTGTATTTCCAGCTTGTTTATATTAAAGGTCCCACATTATGCAGTATTTTTTTTTCAGCCTGTTATTAGTATTTTGTTTACACAATTAGCCGTATCACAACAGTACACAATTAAATGCAGAATTCTCCATTTTAAATATTAGTTCCCCTAATTATTAATTAAACAGTTTGAAGTAGAAATATCTAAAAACCTAGTGTACTTTTTGGATTCAAATTAATTTAGCTTGGTAATGTCTCATCGTATCCTTTTATTAAGGAAAAACATTATTTGATAGATTTTTTTATTGTGCTCCTAAAGTTCCTGATGTGTTCCTAAATTTTTCAAATTAAGAGCACACGTGCTCCTTGAGAAAAAAATGACATGGCACTGTATTTACAGTATCTCACAGTACTGTATATCTCATCTGTTCATATGTACGTGATGACTGATGTGTAAATCTGAATCCCATCAGCCCTGAATTCACCCACGCTGAGGGTTCTGGGTAAACTGACTGATGATGCACTGAAGTGTTTGCTGTCGCTGCTCGTTAGCGTCCCGCGGGGCAGATGTGCCAGAGAGCCCCTCGTGATCAGTTCACAGCGGGAAGAAATGTCAGCCAAAACCTAACATCATGACACAGTCACAATAAACAAGCCTTCAGTGTGATGAAGCAGAATCTGAGCTGAACGTTGATGTCAATCTTCCACAGACATGGCCGAACCCATCCATCAGATCACCACCAATAACGAGGGCGCGCACACGCGGGAGCAGGTGCCCTACACGCTCATCACACGCAAGGAGAAGGTGCGTACAGCTGACGAATCAAACACACTGTAACGCCACATGAGAGGAATCAAACTAGCACAGTTTAGAGACACATCCCTACGAGTAATGCAATGTGTCATTAGAGTCAATGAAATCAAGTCACTGTTTGATTGGCTGCTGAAATCATTAGACTCCACCTACTTCCATTAATTGACACTTTCAATGAAAGTCAGAAATTAACCAGAGCTGGAGGCAAAAATGCCATTTGATGGGATAAAAAAAAAAGGCTCAGATGTGACAAATATGCATATTATGATCTTAAGATAATCTCCAGAAGCTGAACTGCATCTGCTGCAGAGCGCTGGTCAATCATTAAAATGTGTTCTAGAAGAGCATTTCAATCTAATCAACATCAAACACACAAGATATCAGCACAGCTTAAAGTCAACATTTATTACTCAGAATTGATTCAATAAATAATTTGCCAAATAGATTTAACCCTAAAAAGGGCAAAACCATAAAGAGACATCAGAAAATGTATTTATCTTGGAACTCAAATAACACTATTTCATGATTTCAAAACTTGAATCTTATTCTTAATTTTAATGTTTGTATCCCTGTATAATTTCACTGAAAACAGAATATTTGTTTATCAATGCTTGTTACAACATAAGGTTATAATTCCTGAACGCTTTGGAATACAGACTTACGGTTGGTCTCTTTAAAGAAGACACATTGCAGATTACTGCTGAAGTGAAAAAAGTTATAAGTTGAAGTTTACAGTAAAGATAATGTAGTATACTATTTTTTATAAAATATGTTGCACTCTAAAATTGCTATAACATCAACGCCAAATGTCTGACCAAGTTGTGTTCCAAATTTGAAGTTGATATCACAACAATTGTGGTTCCTGTGAGATTTTGTTTGGGCACTATTCCAGAAATAACCTCTGGGTTACACCCAAACTCTATAAATATAGATATGGCCAAAATTTATATCACGATATATTTCTTAATTTAGGTCGATACGATATAATTCCGATATCGATATGAACACTATTAAAAAAGCCTCATAAAACCGGCCAAGAACGGCCACAACATATTCTGGTACCTACAAACTATGAAAAATTAATTTGCCACCTCTATGACACCTACTCCTATAAAACTTCTAATATTTTAGGGAGCAAAATGGCGCCAATACATTTTCACCTTTTTTGTATTGCCTTCATACAAACAAGAAATGTAAATCACTGTCAAATAACATCTCAGACGCTCCTTATTAATATTTAATATTTTTTACTTCAATCTATAGCTAAACAACCAGTCAAAAGTTTTTGAACAGTAAAATTTTTTATGCTTTTTAAAGAATTCTCTTCTGCTCACAAAACCTGCATTTATTTGATCCAAAATACAAAATATTTTTTACTATTTACAAGAACGGTTTTCTCGATTTGAAAATATATGTATTCCGGTGATTTCAAGCTATATTTTTAGGCATCATACTCCAGTCACGTGATCTTCAGAAAATCACTCTAATCTTCTATTCGCTGCTCAGAACACATTGATGATTATGATGTTGAAAACAGCTGAATAGATATTTTTCAGGTTTCTTTGATGAACAAAGTTCAGAAGAACAGCATTTATCTGAAAGAGAAATCTTTTGTAACATAAATGTCTTTACCGTCACTTTTCAATTTAAGCATCCTTGCTAAATAAAAGTTTTAATTTCTATAATATACATTTTAAAAGAGCTTTTGAATGGTATAGTGTATAATGTTAAAAAAGCTTTTTATTTCAAATAAATGCTGACATTTGGATCTTTCAATTCATCAAAGAAACCTGGAAAAAAAATGTACTCAACTGTTTTAAAAATTGATAATCAGCAAATCAGCATATTAAAACGATTTCAGAAGGATCATGTGACACTTAAGACTGCAGTAGGCACTAATGATTCTGAATTTTGCTTTTGCTATCACATGACTAAATTACCTTTAAAATATATTCAAATAGAAAGCGTTATTTTAATAGTAAAAATATTTCAAAATGTTACTGTTTTTTTGCTGTATTTTGGATCAAATAAATGCGGGCTTGGTGATCAGAAGAGACTTCTTTAAAAAAAACAATAAAATCTTACTGTTCAAAAACATTTGACTGGTAGTGTAGGCTGATTATTCTTATAGATTGAAAAGTGCATTAACCAGGATAACGAGTATGAGTATAAGCTCCGAGTTGCTTCAGAAAACAAAAAAATAGAGCAACAACAAAGCATGTTGCTGGAAATGGGTTTATTCTTGAAAATGCAAACTGTTTGTGTGCCAGCAGGAGGCGCTGTGAGAGCGGCGGAACTAACGGGTTCTCCAGTAACGGCTGTAAGCAAAGCAGCTCCGCTCATGAACGCTAATTTATCAGATAAAAATGCCATCTAAAATTTTCTGAAGACAGTCGGATTCAGAAATACAGTGATATAAAAACACCAGCGCCTCGTTTTGATTGTGAAACGTGCAGCGCTCATGTTTATTCAACGAAGACAAACCCAATGTATGGGAAACACTGGTAATGTATATCAAAATATCGGAAATGTGTTTAAAAATCATATCACCGTCATTGAAAAAAATTATATTGTGATACATATTGATATTGAATTATTTTCCAGCCCTAGTCAGCTCACAAAAAGTCTATTTTCTAAACACAAGCCACAAAATCCCAGATTTATATATGTTTTTTATTTTTTATTTGTTTTAGATACAGATTACAAAAAATATAAGCATTTAATTTATAAAATGTCAATGTAAACCTAATAAGCTAATGCTGAACAACAGCTTTTTAAACAGTCCAACGTGTGTAAATATGAACTAGATCAACTAGATCACTTGTGCTTCTAAATTAAAAAATGTAGGAGAAAAAATCCAAAATTTTATCAAGAAGTAGCCTTCCCATTACGAGGTGATATTTGACTCCTCTAACTTTTAAAAGTATGTCATCTTTTGTCACTCTTTAAATTATATTTTATAAGCTTTTTAAAAATTGTAATTAAAACGACAGAATAAGAACATGTAGAATAAGAAACATAAGTTAAAAATCTAATTAAATCAGTATTAACAAAATTAATTTGTACTTTCAGACATTTAATGAGGCTCGGAAGTGGAATGAGTGCAATTACATCCATACATTCATGATGATATTAATGTTTTAAATATAAATTTTTTTTTTTTTTTTTGAATACAGAAATATTATGATTTAAATAACTGAAATTATACGCTAGAAATGTAACTAATTCCGCCAGCAGGTGGCGGCAAGTCACTGATTTTATCACTGAATCATTCATTCAATTAATTCACTGGAACGGCTGATTCATTCAGGAACGAAGCACGTGACGGTATTTATGAATGTGTAATCATGAATCACCGACTCACTAGATTCGTTTAAAAACGCAGTTCATTCATAATCAAGACACCGCTGTGTTTGAATGGAGATGCGCTGTGTCTTTGTTTTAAACTATTTTCGACAACGAAATAGAGCAAAATCAGACAATAGTGTTATAGTCAGACAATGCAAGTCACTTAATATTAACTTCTTGTTTATTGAACTGTTGTATTAAATCAGTATCACATTTACAAACTCCCTTAAAATCATTAAACGCTGTCACTCATCTTAGTTCATCTCGATCTCACATCTATAATCAACAAAGCTCTCTACACTGCGCAATGAATCTCTTATTTACTCCGTCTACACTTTGCTTAAGAAAGGATTCGTGAGATATGTCTGTGATACATTACTCAACGCTGCAAAAACACGTAGAAACCTTTGAAGCTCCCCTGAGCGCAATCACAAGTATGATGATGATCAGGTCAGTCGCACTGGTGCTCCTAAACATGTTTTCATAGTCACATGCAGTAGTTTTTTTTGCAAATGCAACTGAAATGGTCGCACTGTAGAGCCCTGTGCAGGTTTAAATGCTTCCTGTGAGCTAAACAAAGAATGTAGAAACAAAAGTCACCTCATCTAAATATTCACAACAAACACCCTTTCAACACAAGACCTACACTTTCACTGCTTCTCCCCACAGCTTCTCAGATGTTTGTATCCCCCAGGATACGTCACCCCGTTCAGGGTTAAAAAAGTCAAACTATTACATCAAACCAAATCCTCTCTGGTGTATCTGCATGTGTTTGATCAGTTCTGCTGTGGTGGGTTAGGATGATTCTGACTCTGTGCTTGTGTGTCTTGCAGTGCGGTGAGGTGGTGTTCGAGAAGCGTCACTATGAGAAAGCGCACTGGGCCTGTATCACCGTTCACGAGGACACGTATGAACAGAGCATCTGCTACGGCTTCATGAAGATCATGAGATACATCTGCCAGCAGAACTCAGCAGGTCCATAACACACTCAACTCAACCAGACTCACACAAACACTCGACTCCTCCTCCAGACTCAGACTAGGGCTGGGCCATATGATAAAACATAAAATCTAGATTATATATTTTTTTCATGTTTAACTGAACTTATAACTAAATCACAATTCAAGTAACATTCTCTTTATGAACCATCAGGTTAAAGAAAGTTCTGTTGCAAGTGTAGCACACGTGAAGTTCAACATGGTGTAAACGTAAAACAAATTCACTTGTTAAATATCTTTGCAGAAAAAAACAATGCATGAAATATGAAGCCAAATATTGAACACGCTGGTCTTAAACATGTCCAGAAATAATATCAAATATGAAAAATGCATAATATTTCTTATCCAAAATGCAGACATTCAGTTTTAGAGGCCCAGACGATTCAAACTCTTCCTGACTGTCAGAGTAACAGCAGGAATATATGATTATTAGCAGTGAATGAAAACAGCATCATCAAACATCACATATCAGACACATACAGTAGTAGTTCTGCACAGCTTTGCATCGTTTTCCTGTGTAGAGCTGCGTTTGACCATTGTGTTGTCTCGTATCTTTTGCTCATGAAACGGCATCTAAATACTTGAGCTTGAGTTAAAGAAGCTCAGCTGGCGTCACACAAGCTTGTGTTTTCCCACGTCTGGTGTTTTCAGCACAAATGCATTCTGTGTGAACATCAGCACTAGCAATATGTTCTTCATAGAGCCGATCAGCTGCGTGTCAAACTCTCACTACAGTCTAACGGATTGATTTCTCTCCGCAGGCAGTTATCTGGGAATGACGATCCCCATCGTGACGGTGGTGCGCACCGATGAGATGCACACGACTCTGTCGCGGGCCGTGACCGTAGCGTATTACCTGCCCCCCCTGCACCAGAGCGAGCCGCCGCGGCCGCACGACCCAGAGATCACCATCGAGCAGTGGCCTGCAGCTATCATCTACACCCGGTGAGAAACACACAGAAACAACCTGCACCGCTTCCTCCGTTCATTAATACTGACACAAAGCACGATTACAGTAATGCACTTACACTGAAGGTCATGTGGAATGCAAGTACTGAGGAAATGTTAATGTGTAAGTTGCTTTGGATAAAACTAGCATCTGGCGGATGCATCAATGAGTGAAGAACAGCTAATCATGTATCTGTAAAACCAGTCAACACTGCTTCACATGAACTGTTATCCCTGTTTATCTGCTTTCAACTCTGTACTGTATAAAGCACTATAGAAATAAATGTGACTTGACAATGAATAAATCTCCACCTCTTAATGACAATTCAGACCATTTACAGCTCAAATAACGGTATTCTTTACAGTTTCATTACATATAATAATTATAATTCTACTAAAATAAATTCTGAAGATGTTGTTCAGTGATTTTTCTACTTGATTGTGATCATGTATTATAGGTTTTTTAAGTAAACTTTTCGATCTCAGGAATTTATACTCAGAATATTTCATTTGTATGTATATTCAGTATAAAACAACTCTAGAGGGGCTACTTCTGCTAAATGCATAAATGTAAATATATCAGTTACACCTCAATTACAGTTTGGATCATTCACAGCTCAAATAATGTTTTAATTAACAGAAACTAGGAGTGATATATAATAATTAAATAAAATAAATTCTGCAATTTCAAGAGATTCAAGACCTGACTGTTTAAATTTATGACTTTTCACTTGTTTGTGATTATGCACTATAGGTTTTCACAAGTGAACATTTCTCAGCAATTTCTCCTAAAAATATTTTATTCGAATGTATATTCATTATAAAAAAATTCCAAACCTATGTTCCCCAAAAGTAGATTGTTGAAAGCACTGCTTTTGGAAAACGCAGCTGCAAGGTCTAGAAATAAGACTTTTAAAAATTCTCTTACATATTATAAAAATAGTTCCTGGTTCTTAAATAAAAATTACATTTGTTGAGGGAATTCATGTAAATAAATAAACAATCTTAATCATCTGAATCCCTCAGACCTACACTGTAAGTGTACTACGGTAAACATGACTAACTGAGGGACGAGTCGCAATGATTTGAACTGGTTTTGAACTTGTGTCTTTCCCGTGTCATGTGACTCAGGCCGTTCACGGGCGCCACTAACGAGCTGACCATCATCCACGAGATCAGCAGTCTGGCCGAGGCTCTGGAGCGTCCGGCCGTCTGCGTCAGCGACTCCTTCATCGTGGCCGGATACACCAACCCCGCGGCGGCCCACCGGCAGAACGAGATCTGGTTCCTGGAGCGGCCCTGAGCCTCCCCTACCCACAATCCTCTGCGCCTCTCAGAGACCGCAGTGGAGCGAGCGCAGGGCGTTACAGCCATCCTGTAGTTCCTGATTCCCCGTCAGCAGAACATGTTTATATGCGTCACACTGATTATAAGCTACACAAACTGGACGTCAATCACTCTGTGAAACGCTGTTGCTGTAAGACAATCATCACGTACCTCTCGTCTTCTGTCTGTCTCTCGCTCTAGTAGTGATGATCAACAAATCGATATATAATAGATGCACATAGATCTATATATTATATTCTCATAGTGCTATTTTTGTTAGGTATATTTTGAAACTTCTGTTACGAGCACAGATGTCAAACAAACACGATGAAAGAGTTTTCTGAATGAAGTGTCTGATCAGGGTTTGACGGCTGGGAATGTAAACGTTCGTCTGTCCTCAGTATAAACACTACAGCCACTGTGAATTCCTGAATGCTTCTGTTCATATTTCTGTTCTGATCTGAATAAACTATTACTGAACCACACCAGCGTCTTCACGCATGAACTGGTCTGTAACAACAGATGATGATCAATCAGAGCCAACTAAGCTGAATTCACACAGCAGCCAGGAACACAGATCATCATCCACTACCCACACAGGGTTGCAAAAGGGCAGAATAACTCCAGAAACTTTCCAAAAAGCTTCCAAGAATTTTCAGAAATTCTGGAAAGTTTCCGGAAATTTACCAGAAGTTTTCCACCCCTTTACAACCCTACCTACACAAGACTATCGGCTTTAATTTCATTACATTTATTTGAATGATTAATCTTTTTTGTAACGGATATATTAGTTTAAAATCTTATGGGGACTTAGATTTTTAAATTTAGAATTTCTGTGGAATTATGGATATGTGGATGTTTAATTGAAATTATCTATTTATTTGAATGATTAATCATTTTTGGAACTGAAATTTTAACTTAAAATCCCTGGGGGAGTTAAAAAAATATAAAACAAAACCATTTTGGAAAATAAATATTATAATATAGTATGACAGAAACCTTGTGCATCCCTGCAGCAAATGAAGGAGCTGATGCGTGATAAAGCAGAGCTTTCTGAAAGAGATCATGTGAAGAGGCTGTTTCACCAAACATTCCAGCGCTCCGGTGAGACGTGAATAAACCAAGCAAATCTTCATGTGGAGTCCTGCTCAGCGGGAATAAAGCACTGCAGACATGAAGGAGAAATCAAGACGGTCAGACAGCAGTCCAGCAGCGACAACAACCCCCACAAACACAAGCAGATCAGAGAAACGCTCTCATATCTCATACGGACTTACCAACATAACTGCTCTGATGAAACATCCTCCAAAACACCAACACACAACAACAACTTTTTTGTTCTGAAGTGAACTAATACTGTAAGGATTAATACTGCCATATCAGTTTGAGCCGGATTCAGACCCAGAGAATACTGAACAAGAGGATCGCGCAGAACCTTTGCACGCGCTGATATTGCAAGACATATTAGAGTGGTAACGTTACTATTGTTTGTTTTTTGGGGGCTAAATCACGTTTTAGATATGATGCCAACAACCTCTTAAAAATAACTGCATTTATTATGTACAGGTAAGTGCAATGGTAATATGTATTATGTTATTGACGCTACATCGTTTTCTCTGATGCACTCAACCAAGCGTTCTAACACGACCTCGCCCCTCCCCAGCCCCCAACCATTCGAAGCCGTCTCTCGGTCACCCTGAACAACACACGACAGGTCAAACACACCTTAAAGATCTCCCAGTCTCGTAGCAAAGCACCACTGACGCTGAAGGACATCACGAGACGTACCTGCAGGTATCGCGTCTGATACTGCGCGAGCGTCTCTCCCGGCGGGACCACGATCTTCTCCAGACTGCGCTGATGGACGTGCGTCTGGACGTCTGGACTGTCCTCCGATCGCAGCTCGATGTGAGAGATCAGCAGGTTAGAGATCACCTGCTGCACCGCCTGAAACACACACAAACACACGTCTGATACCAAGATCTGATAGACTGATCTGATGGACGTCGTCTCACCTCTACAGTGAATGGGTGCCGTCAGAATGAGAGTCCAAACAGCGGATAAAAACATCACAATAATCCACAGCACTCCAGTCCATCAGTTAACATCTGGAGAAGACAAAAGCTGAAACACATCCAGCATTAAGACACTTTTAACTATTGACTGGAGTGCTGTGGGTAATTGTGATGTTTTTATCAGCTGTTTGGACTCTCATTCTGACGGCACCCATTCACTACAGAGCATCCACTGGTGAGCAAGTGATGTAATTTCTCCAAACCTCACCTTGAGGTTTCCTCCAGGTGTGGCGCTGAGCGCTAGAACGCGGAACTGCTGCGTTTGGTTGCTCAGCTCACGAATCACCTGCAGAGCGAACACAAGCGATCAGAACTGATCTCCCATCATGCACCGGGCTGTGTCTCAAAGCAGGTGAAGCTCTACCTGACAGTACGCGTGGTTCCCGGTGGCCTTGTGTGCCTCGTCGATCACTACACACCTGACGTGTGCGGCCGGACAGGAGTTACGGCTCAGATCGTTCACCATCACCTGAGGAGTCAAGAAGAAGACGCGCTTGGCCCTCCAGAGCTCCCGCCGCTGCTGCGCCGCCGTCGAGCCTACAGCAAACACACACCGACATTCGGACTGCGACGAGAAATACATGCTGAGATCTTCCGAATGCATCACGACTCTCTCTGGAATGGATTCTGAGCTTATATTTTAACAGCAGATGGCGCTCTACTCTAGTTTTTGATCAGATTTGATTATTTTAGGTTCAAGTGTGTGCAAGGATTTGGCTGTTTCTGAAGCATGCAGCACCATCTGCTGTTCACAACTAAGCTCAGAAGCGACTCGAGAAAGAATCGCGACGCATTCGGAAAATCTCATTGAATCATCGCGGTGCATCGGTTTATTTTCCCAGCCCTAACCAACATATGCATCAGCATACGCTTAACACAATTCATGCATGATTACAGGTTTCAGCAGTTTATGGAGAACCAGCTGGAGAAGAAAATATTTAAATAATATTTAACATTTAAATAATTTAACAAATAATTATAATATTAAACAATACATTTTAAATAATAAATAGTTTATATAATTGAACAGAACATTAATACAAATTAATATTATGATATATATTAATATTATTCATTAGAATGACACAATATCACCAAAAAAGGTTATTTATTTATAAACCTGTGATTCTATGCAGTGTCATTTTAGTATCATTGATATACTATTATTGTTTTTATTAATACTTAGTTTTAATTTGAATTTTAGTTGACGTTTTAGTTATTTTGTTGTACATTTTTGTTTTTCTATTTATTTTAAATAGTGTCTATTCATCTTCATTAACTCGGTGTTCTAAAATAACTAAAAATGTAAACTCATTTTAATATTTTATGGTTTTAATTGCAGTTGTAGTTAACTATAATAACCCTGATTTTGAATTATTACATGGAGTATAGTATATATTTATCCACTCCTTTGTAGACCAAGTTAAATTATTCATTTTGAACTCTTCTTTTTGTCATTAAAACCTCTGATATTTGACTGCTTTCGTTTTTTTAATAAGTGCTTTAACTCTTAATATCTGTGACCCTGCAGCACAAAAGCAGTGTTGAGTTGCTGGGGGATATTTGTAGCAATAGCCAACAATACATTGTATGGGTCACAATTATACATTTCTCTTTTATGCCAAAAATCATTAGGATATTAAGTAAAGATCATGTTCCATGAAGATGTTTAGTAAATTTCCTACTGTAAATATATAAAAACTTAATGTTTGATTAGTAATATGCATTGTAAGAACTTCATTTGGACAACTTTAAAAAAGATTTTCTCAATATTTAGATTTTTTTTGCACCCTAAGATTCCAGATTTTCAAATATTGTCCGATCCTAACAAACCACACATCAATGGAAAGCTTATGTATTCAGCTTTCAGATGATGCATAAATCTCAATTTCACAAAACGGACCCTTATGACTGGTTTTGTGGTCACATATATATAATTTTTTAGGTTACTATTAGCCGTAAACATGTGATAGAAAGTGTATGATATGTGAAACATTGCTACTACTATACCTCTAAACTAAAAGTATATTTTGATTAAAATTGAGCAGCCCCATTTATTACTTTACTGTTAAATTAGATTTCATCATAACTCCGGCACTACAGTCTGATCGGGATTATTAATAATAATAATAATAATACTAATAATGACCAGTGAGCTCGGCCATGTGTTCATGCGGGATGCCCATGACCCCGTGGCAGGCCTGGATCTGTTGGGCCACCAGCGGTTTGGTGGGAGCCATGAAGACGATCTTGCTGGAGGGGAACCAGCGGTAGAAGTTGTACATGAGCACCGAGGCGATGAAGGTCTTGCCCAGGCCGGTGGGGAGGCAGACCAGCGTGTTCTGCAGCAGCGCCGCCTCCGAGATCCGCAGCTGGTACTCGCGGAGCGGGTAATTAACGGGGTAGATCCAGACACGGCCCGCCGAGGGGTCAAAGCCCAGCTCCGGAGCGGCCTGCAGCGAGCGCTCGGCCTCGTACACAGCCACCAGCATCACATCATCATCATCCTCATCTTCATCAGGAGCCGCTGCGGGATCTGGGGGAATTATAGAGAGCAGGCTATGGGACTCATCCGGGGATGTTTAAGGGCAAGTAAGCAGATAAACTCAGTTAGGGCTGGGCGGTATATCGAGTTTGTACGATATACCGATATTTTCTTTATAAGCGATTCGATATGAGGCAATACCATTTATATGGATATACAGTAGTTTGATACGAGCCCATCTGAAAATATAGCGGAGGACACAGACTGAGCTGCTGCGGAGAAAGTGCATAAACTAGTTTGCTCTAAATAGGGTTCATGTAACCGGTGTGTACTAGAACCGAATCAGCAACAGAATCTGTGAAGAATCAAACGTAAATGTTTTCTGCAATCATACACTTTAGGTGCAGTAAAAAGCAAATTTTTTCTTAGGTTGTGCCTTTAGCCCCGTTGTACCCTACTGTTAAACGTTTTAGCCACGAGTAAAACTGCGGTCAAAAATAATGTCATAAATATATTTTCTTTATCAGTTAACTTTGATTAGCTAAACTACATCAACATTTGCTGTGAGCATCTTCTGCGTTTAAAGCAGCTTTAGCTACTTGAGCAGCTTCTCAGCGAGGTTTCCCTCAGTTTGTTGTTTCTTCATGGTTTCTCAGGTGTGTGTGTGTGTGTGTGTGTGTGTGTGTGAGAGAGATTGTGTGTGAGTGTGTGTGTGTGTGTGAGTGAGTGTGTGTGTGAGTGAGTGTGTGTGTGAGTGTGTGTGAGTGAGTGTGTGTGTGTGTGTGTGTGAGTGAGTGTGTGTGAGTGTGTGTGAGTGAGTGAGTGAGTGAGTGTGTGTGAGAGAGAGTGTGTGTGTGAGTGTGTGTGTTTTTTTGTGTGTGTGTGTGTGAGTGTGTGTCAGTGAGTGAGTTTTGTGTGTGTGTGAGTGAGTGAGTGAGTTCGTGAGTGAGTGAGTGAGTGAGTGTGAATGAATGAGTGAGTGAGTGAGTGAGTGAGTGTGTGTGTGATGAGTGAGTGAGTGTGTGACGTGAGTGTGTGTGTGTGACGTGAGTGTGTGTGTGTGACGTGAGTGTGTGTGTGTGAGGTGTGTGTGTGTGTGTGTGTGTGTGTGTGTGTGTTTGTGTGTGAGTGTGTGAGTGAGTGAGTGTGTGTGTGTGTGAGTGAGTGAGTGAGTCTGTGTGAGTGAGTGAGTGTGGTGAGTGAGGGTTTTGGTGTGAAGTGTGTGTGTGAGTGTGTGTGTGAGGGAGTGTGTGTGAGGGTGTTTTGAGTGAGTGTGTGAGTGTGGTGAGTGTGTGTGTGGAGTGAGTGATGTGAGCTGAGTGAATGTGAGTGAGTGAGTGTGTGGTGTGGTTGTGTGAGTGAGTGAGTGAGTGAGTAAGTGAGTGTGTGTGAGTGAGTGAGTGCGTGAGTGTGAGTGTGTGGTGTTGTGTGAGTGAGGAGAGTGAATATGTGTGAGTGTGTGGTGTGAGTGAGTGAGTGTGAGTGAGAGAGAGAGAGATAGTGTGTGAGTGTGTGTGTGTGAGTGTGTGTGTTGTGTGTGTGAGTGAGTGTGTGTGTGTGTTTTTGTGTGTGTGTGTGTTTTGTGTGTGAGTGAGTGTGTGTGTGTTGTGAGTGATGTGTGTGTGTGTGTGTGTGTGGTGATGGAGTGTGTGTGTGTGATTGGTGTGTGTCGTGTGTGTGGTGAGGAGTGGGTGTGTGTGTGTGTGGTGAGTGGAGGTGTGTGTGTGTGTGTGTGGGGGGTGTGTGTGTGAGAGTGTGTTGTGTGTGTGTGTGGGGTGTTGAGTGTGTGTGTGCGTGTGGAGTGTGTGTGTGTGTGTGTGTGGAGTGAGGTGGGTGTGAACGTGAGTGTGTGTGTGTGTGAGTGAGTGTGTGGTGTGAGTGAGTGAGTGTGAGTGAGTAATGAGTGAGCGTGTGTGAGAGTGTGAGCGTGTGAGAGAGTGAGCGTGTGTGTGTGAGTGAGTGTGTGAGTGTGTGTGAGTGAGTGAGTGTGAGTGAGTGTGGGTGAGTGTGTGAGTGAGTGTGTGTGAGTGAGTGAGGAGTGAGTGTGTGTGTGTGTGTGGTGGGGAGTGAGGTGAGTGAGTGAGTGAGTGAGTGGGAGGTGTGTGTGAAGGAGTGAGTGTGTGTGGAGTGTGTGAGTGAGTGTGTTTCGTGAGTGAGTGAGTGGGTGTGTTGAGGGAGTGTGAGTGGTGTGTGTTTGTGTGTGTGTGCGTGAGTGAGTGTGTGAGTGAGTGAGTGAAGTGTGGTTGGAGTGAGTGATTGTGTTGTTGTGGTGGTGTTTGTGATTGTGATGTGAGTTGTTGTGAGGAGTGGAATGTGGGTTTGTGGGAGGAGTGTGTGTGGGTGTGTGTGTTGAGTGTGGAGTGAGTGTGTGGGG
>JADLZN010003073.1:295000-450571 GCA_018155175.1 Sinocyclocheilus anophthalmus
TGAGTCTGTTTGTGTTGTGGTGATGTGGTGTGGTGTGAGGGCGGTCGTGAGTGAGTGAGGAGTGTAGTGTGTATGGGACGTGACGTGAGTGTGTGTGGGTGTGTGTGAGTGAGAGAGAGAGAGAAAGAGTGTGTGAGTGAGTGAGTGAGGGTGTGTGTGAGTGAGTGAGAGTGTGTGTGTTTTTGTGTGTGAGTGTGTGTGTGAGTGAGGGTGTGGGTGAGTGAGTGAGTGTGTGTGCGCTGAGTGCGTGTGTGAGTGTGAGGTGTGTGTGAGTGGGCGTGTTGGCGTAGTGGGAGTGTGTGACTGAGGAGGAGGTGTTGTGTGTGTGTGAGTGTGTGTGTGTGTGTGTGTGTTAGTTAGAGTGTGTGAGTGAAGTGTGTGTGTGAGTGTGTGAGTGTGAGAGAGTGTGAGTGTGAGTGTGAGTGAGTGGGTGTGTGTGTGTGGGTGAGTTGTGGTGATGTGGGTGTGTGTCGAGTGATGTGAGTGAGTGTGTGTGATGTTGAGAGAGTGTGTTGTGTGTGCTGTGTGGTGACGTGAAGTGTGTGGTGTGGATGTGTGTGTGTGGTGTGTGGAGTGTGTGTGAGTGAATGTGTGTGTGTGTGAGTGAGCGTGAGTGAGTGAGGTGTGTGGGAGTGTGTGGTGAGGTGTGTGTGAGTGTTGTGGGTGTGTGTGTGTGTGTGGACCACGAGGCGCGCCTGTGTTCCTCTGAGAGCTAGATCTGGACACGAGCTCGCCTGTGTTCCTCTGAGAGCTAGATCTGGACACGAGCTCGCCTGTGTTCTTCTGAGAGCTAGATCTGGACACGAGCTCGCCTGTGTTCTTCTGAGAGCTAGATCTGGACACGAGCTCGCCTGTGTTCCTCTGAGAGCTAGATCTGGACACGAGCTCACCTGTGTTCTTCTGAGAGCTAGATCTGGACACGAGCTCGCCTGTGTTCCTCTGAGAGCTAGATCTGGACACGAGCTCACCTGTGTTCTTCTGAGAGCTAGATCTGGACACGAGCTCGCCTGTGTTCTTCTGAGAGCTAGATCTGGACACGAGCTCGCCTGTGTTCCTCTGAGAGCTAGATCTGGACACGAGCTCGCCTGTGTTCCTCTGAGAGCTAGATCTGGACACGAGCTCGCCTGTGTTCCTCTGAGAGCTAGATCTGGACACGAGCTCGCCTGTGTTCCTCTGAGAGCTAGATCTGGACACGAGCTCACCTGTGTTCTTCTGAGAGCTAGATCTGGACACGAGCTCGCCTGTGTTCCTCTGAGAGCTAGATCTGGACACGAGCTCGCCTGTGTTCTTCTGAGAGCTAGATCTGGACACGAGCTCGCCTGTGTTCTTCTGAGAGCTAGATCTGGACACGAGCTCGCCTGTGTTCTTCTGAGAGCTAGATCTGGACACGAGCTCGCCTGTGTTCCTCTGAGAGCTAGATCTGGACACGAGCTCGCCTGTGTTCTTCTGAGAGCTAGATCTGGACACGAGCTCGCCTGTGTTCTTCTGAGAGCTAGATCTGGACACGAGCTCGCCTGTGTTCTTCTGAGAGCTAGATCTGGACACGAGCTCGCCTGTGTTCTTCTGAGAGCTAGATCTGGACACGAGCTCGCCTGTGTTCTTCTGAGAGCTAGATCTGGACACGAGCTCGCCTGTGTTCTTCTGAGAGCTAGATCTGGACACGAGCTCGCCTGTGTTCTTCTGAGAGCTAGATCTGGACACGAGCTCGCCTGTGTTCTTCTGAGAGCTAGATCTGGACACGAGCTCGCCTGTGTTCTTCTGAGAGCTAGATCTGGACACGAGCTCGCCTGTGTTCTTCTGAGAGCTAGATCTGGACACGAGCTCGCCTGTGTTCTTCTGAGAGCTAGATCTGGACACGAGCTCACCTGTGTTCTTCTGAGAGCTAGATCTGGACACTCAAACACATCCAGAGCCTCCGGGTCCAAATGATGATTTTACTCTTTTGTTTTTAAAAACCCAACAATAAATTCAGTCATGCAAATAATCTAGGACAGGTACGCACTTAAAAACAGGGCCATAATTAAGTCAATATAAATATATATATATATATATACCGTACAGCAGCGACACACAGCATCCGTACAGCTAATACTGCACTATTATACAGTACAAAAGGCTGGCGTAAATCTGCACACACTCACACTCACACTCACACACACACCAACACACACACACACCTCGAACACAACACACACAAACCAACACTCACACACACACTCCACACATGCCCACACTGCACACACTCACAATCTCAACACACAAACACTCTCTCTCTCGCTCTCGAAACAACACACACACACACACCACACACGCGCACTCACTCACAAACACAGACACACTCACACAGACCCACCAGCTCCACTATCACTCACTCAGACCGGCACAACAAACACACACACAACACTGATTATTTCAACACATATATTTCACGTTTTCTGAGTTTCGATTTTTTTTTTATACACACAGACACACACACACTCACGCACTCACTCACACACACACACACTCACAGAGAGAGACTCACACACTCACCCACACACACACGCACACACACTCACAAACACACACACAAACACAAACAAACACAAACACACACACACACACACTCACTCACTAACACACACACACACACAACACACTCTCATTCACGCACACACAAACACACTCTCATTACTCACCCACACACACACACACCCAATCTATTACTCTCACTCACAAAAACTCTCTCACTCTCTTTCTCACTACACACACAAACACACACACACACAACACACAAACACACACTCATCACTCACTCACTCACCACACACACACTCTCATCCTCAACACTCTCACACCGACAATAGTGGTTGACCGATATTGTTTTTTTGACAGCCGATGCCGATATTTTGGAAAGCAGGGTGGCCGATATAAAGCCGATATAATTTTATTTATTTTAATAAATATTTAAGAAATTTGAAATCATTTGAAAATTTATTTAAAAATAAATGTGTTAAATAAACATACTTATACTTTAGATGACAAAGTATTTTCACATATAAATAAATATTTAATAAAAATACAATTAAAAAGGAAGTAAACACTAACCAACAGGGCACTCAGTATTCTGGGAAGTTTGTGTGCATTAGGAATCATATTTTTTCAAATAAAGCCAAGGTAACACTCATTTTACATACAGCACACAGTGAAAATTACATGAATATGGCAGTGGGTAAATGCTTAAAAAAAAAGGGGGCACAGCATATCAAATCAGAGGTTAAAGTTAGTCTCAGTGAAGCTGAACTCTCCTCCTGTCCGCATTCACACGGACCGACCGTCACGCAGAGAACACGCGATCATGCAGGTCACGCATACACACTTCACGAGATCTCAACTAGATTCAACTAAGTTTGCAAGGTTTTTTAAATTAGATGTTCATTAGACATTCAAAGATTTGTTTAAATTATATAAATGCGTATTTGCGGAATGCTGACGGCAAACGAGAAAGTATTATATTGTTTGCCTTTCTATTACTAACAATATAAAAACAATCGTTATAATACTTTTTGTATAGCGGAACTACTATATTTTAATTCCTTTGTTTAACCGTTCTATCTGATTATTAGACAGACTTCTATCCGTATTAGATGGAACTGTTAACGACGACAGCGAACAAGAATGTGAGCGGTGTGTGTTCAGGTGCTGCTGTTCTCAGCGCCATCAAAATAAAAATCCCGCCTCGAACGCATCGGCCAAACAGGAAAACTTATCGGCCGATGCCGATATTTAAAAAATGCCAAAGAGCGGTCGGACCACTAAACACACACACCACAAGGACACACACACACAGACACACACACACAAACTCTCACTCGCACTCACAGAGAGAGCAGCGTCACAAAGCAAAAGCAAGCCACCCACACTCACACACACACACACACAGACACACACACACTCACTCACACACACACTCACACACAAACACACACACACACACACACACACACACACACTCACACACACTCTATGCGACACACTCTCACACAGACCCCCCCCCCCCAACCCAAAACTAAACACACACTCTCACACAGACACACACACACTCACTCACACAGACACACACACTCACAGATACAGACACACACACACACTCACACACACTCTCACACAGATACAGACACACACACACACACCACACACACACACACTCACCCACAACTCTCACACACACACACGTGTCTGGTATAAATTATCAGAGCACACAGTACAAAACAACATCGGAGTGATTGTGCATTTAAAGTGTGGAATCTCCATGAAAGTGCAAAGCGTCAGATGGTCAGACAGAGAGAGAGTGTTTATTGACCCGTGTGTTAGAGATGGTCAGTCAGGCACTGTGGGTCTGTGTCCAGGAGGATTGAGCGGCTCTCAGGAGCTGGTTCAGGTCGCTCTGCACGTTTGCAGGCTGTGAAGCGGCGGCGTTCTCCAGCAGCGTCTGGCCCATGTGTGCATGCAGCGCCTCGGCAAGCTTCGCTGTGGACATCCGGACGTTCCCGCTGTTAGAAGAGGAGCCGAGGAGCGTCCAGAAGAGCGGGAGAACCTTCTGCTCCACCAGCTGCGGTCTGCGCGGGTACAGCTCCGTCACCAGCTCTGAGAAACAACACAAACATCACGCTTCCAGCTCCACACACGCTTATTACTGTGGTCTGGTGAAGAGACATTCAAGAGCTTTTTAAGACCAAGAAAAGAAACTGAAAATGAAATATTTAAATACAAATAACAAAAAGGAATGACAGAACATATGAAGTCTTGTTTTCTGAGAAATTGATCAAATGAAGTCAGTTCAGATTAAAATAATATAAAAACATGCTGTATCTGTCAAGGGGGGGGCGGGGGGGGGGCGATTCTAATTTTCTAAATCTAAATTTCTAATTGTTTATGGTAAAACAAAGTGGTAATAAAAAAAAAAAAGATGTGTGCTTGTGTAGAGCTAGCCACAATTTGTGCTGAGACCTCAAATGAATAATAATAACAAAGGTGTATAAAGAGTTTTAAAAAGTCGTATGACAAGATAAAAAAAATTAAATATAATAATACTTTGTATATTTAATAATTTTCCAATAATAATAATAATAATACGAGGAGTGAAACTGATACCATGCAGGAGGCCTATGACTATAATTGTTTAGAAAGGTCTAAGGTTTTATTATAAAATAATATTTTATTATGATAAAAATATGTGAAAGTATTTTCTTGTCAGAAGGTGTGCACACTACGCATATATTTAATTCAAAATCACAGCCTTTGCCATTTCATAATCACACTAAAGCCGAATCTTGATTTGAGTTTTATTTCGATTAATTGCACAGCCCTAAAGAAAACTCAACTTAATTCAAAGGGAAAACATGTTTTCATGCCCCACTGACAGATATTTGTTCTTTTTTTAATCATAAATTCGCTTCATTTTTGTTAAATTTCTTAGAAAACAAGACTTGTATCTTCAGTTTACATCTCCAGTAAATGTATCTTGAGGTACGGATGTTTATATATTTGTACCGGAAAGCAAGAGAGAAATACTGAGGAAGAGATTTAGTTTTGCAGTGATGCAACATTTAATGCCATGACTTTATTCATTTCAGACTTTCTGCTCTGATTTAAGAGTTTTTAAAGCTTTATTTTGTGGAAGGGTGAATAAAGAGCTGCAGAAGGCCTGGTCTGGACTGACCTGCGACTCTCTCGATGAGGTCCAGCTTGGCTTTCCCGCTCAGATACTGGGCTTTGGAGCAGAAGGGCTGCAGCAGGAGGCTGTTGTCTGAAACACAGAGTCAGAGTCAAACGCACTGAAGATCAGCTCAAATCAGTCAGAGCCAACTCAACGCACCGATGTTGTGCATCAGAGCCTGAACGGCTCCCAGCGCCGCCGTGGAGATGCTGCTGTTCTTGGAGTTGAGGTGATTGTCCACGACGGCGGGGATCAGGATGTTGAGCACTGGAGCCAGACTGTCTCTGAGCAGAGCGATGATGGGCTGAAAAGCCTCCAGAGCCCGCAGGTTCACCTTACTGTTGGACTCCTGCAGACGAGCCTTTAGAGCGTCAAACACCTGCAGCAGACCGGCAGCGTCAGCAACATCAGTGTCAGCAACATTTATATATATATTTTTTTATAAACAATTTGTACAAGTACAGTATAAATGATTAGTTATTAATTGAAACAAGCTGAAAATCAGTGAAAGTTGATTTGACTGGAAGGTTTTATTGAGTGCCCTGAATCAGGGATCTGTGGCGTCTGACAGGTTTAGTTACCGGGAACAGGCTGCCGATGACCAGAGCCGGGTTCTCCTCGCAGTCGCACACCAGCTGATCGATGGCCTTGATTCTCTCCCTGAAGTCTTTGGAGTTGAGCAGCGTCTTCATCTGTTTGACGTACTCGCTCCGGTCCGCCAGGCTGTGCACGGCCGCTTTACTCACCGCCTGCCCACAATCCCTGCTGCCGCTCAGAGGCTCACGTGTGAGGGACGAGGTGCGCACCAGCCCACTGCCTGGGAGAGAGCGCCTGCCCCGCGCCGACGGAGCGTCCTGAGGCATCTCCCCCAAACCCTGACACACACACACAGGGGAGTTTAACACTGAACACTGGTAGACACACCAGACACGCCCATGTACACCCCCACTGACATGCCCACAACCACACACGCCCATGTACACCCACTGACACATCCACAACCACACCAGACATGCCCACGTACACCCACTGACACACCCACAATCACACCAGACACACCCACAACCACACACACCCACGTACACCCACTGACACGCCCACAACCACACACGCCCACGTACACCCACTGACACGCCCACAACCACACCAGACACACCCACAACCACACCAGACACACCCACTGACACGCCCACAATCACACCAGACACACCCACTGACACGCCCACAACCACACACACCCACATACACCCACTGACACGCCCACGCCCACACCAGACACACCCACAATCACACACACCCACGTACACCCACTGACACGCCCACAACCACACCAGACACACCCACTGACACGCCCACAACCACACCAGACACGCCCACACACACCCACTGACACGCCCACAATCACACAGACACGCCCACGTACAGCCACTGACACGCCCACAACCACACCAGACACGCCCACAACCACACCAGACACACCCACAATCACACATGCCCACGTACACCCACTGGCACGTCCACAATCACACCAGACACACTTACCGACACGCCCACAACCACACACACCCACATACACCCACTGACACGCCCACAACCACACACACCCACGTACACCCACTGACACGCCCACAGCCACACCCACTGACACCCCCACAATCACACCAGACACACCCACTGACACGCCCACAACCACACCAGACACACCCACTGGCACGCCCACAACCACAACAGACACACCCACTGGCACGCCCACAACCACAACAGACACACCAACAACCACACACAAACCACTGACACGCCAAAACCCACCAGACCTACCCGATGAACACCACAATACACAGAACCCGCACATGTACAGCCAATGGACCACGCCCCAGAGCCACACCAGACACGCACACAATCTACACGCCAAACCACAAAAGACACACACACTGGCACGCAACACCACACCAGGACCAACACTGCCGACGCCCACAACCACACCAGACACACCCACGGCACGCCCACACAACACCACCAGACAACCACTGAACACGCCCACAACCGTCACACCAGACAACCCCCACTGACACGGCCCACACCACACAGAGAAGTACACCCAAAACCCCAAACAGACACACCACTGACACGGCCCACAACCACAACAGACACATCCCACCTGACACGCCCCCAATCACACAGACACGCCCAGTACAGCCACTGACACGCACACAGCCACTGACACGCCCACAGCCACACCAGACACGCCCACAATCTCACACGCCCATGTACACCCACTGGCACGCCCACAACCACACCAGACACACCCACAACCACACCAGACACACCCACTGACACGCCCACAACCACACCAGACACACCCACTGACACGCCCACAATCACACAGACACGCCCATGTACAGCCACTGACACGCCCACAACCACACCAGACACACCCACAACCACACACACCCACGTACACCCACTGACACGCCCACAACCACACCCACCCACGTACACCCACTGACACGCCCACAACCACACCAGACACACCCACTGGCACGCCCACAACCACACCAGACACACCCACTGACACGCCCACAACCACACCACACCAGACACGCCCACGTACACCCACTGACACACCCACAACCACACCAGACACACCCACTGCCACGCCCACAACCACACCAGACACACCCACTGACACGCCCACAATCACACAGACACGCCCACGTACAGCCACTGACACGCCCACAATCACACCAGACACACCCACAACCACACCAGACACACCCACAACCACACCAGACACACCCACTGACACGCCCACAATCACACAGACACGCCCACGTACAGCCACTGACACGCCCACTATCACACCAGACACACCCACTGACACGCCCACAATCACACCCAGACACGCCCACTGACAGCTAAGGAGGAACTTTGTTTTTGAGGTTCTCAGTAGCACATAATCAAGATAAGCACAAACAGACTCAGAAAAATAATTAATAAAAAATATTATAAAGTAATTTAAACAATTTAAAATTACAGTGATACAATTATTTTTTTATGAAAACAGCATAAATATAATACAAATAATTATATAAATATGCTGATTTGCAAAAACAAACATTTCTTTTTTTTTACTTTCAATGTTGAAAAAAGAAAAGACAAAATAATTCCTACTTACTCAAGGATTCATTAAATTGATCAAAATTGACAGTAAAGGCATTTCTAATGTTACAGTAGATTTCTATTTCAAATAAAGGCTGTTCTTTGAACTCTCTATTCATCTGTGAATCCTGAAAAATAAAATGTATCACGGTTTCCACAGAAATATTGAGCAGCACGACTGTGTTCAACATTAGAACATTTCAACACAGAAATAAATAAAATTACTGTTGAAAGATATTCACATAGACAAAGCTCGCTTAAGTTGCAAATAATATTTCGACTATGGGTTAAGTAAAATTCAATTGCAGCTTTTTTCAAAAACGTTGGAAAAAAAAACCAAATATCATAGGACACCCCTATTTTGAGCAGTGTGTACACCTGCAGGGAAAAACAGCTAGCTGGTTTGTGAGGGGGTTGTGCACAACTTGGTTTTGCGTGTGAAGACGGCGTCTCGGAGGGCGGCAGGTCTTTAGCAGAGATGCAAGTCTCCAACATTTTACAAAAGTCTCGGTGAGATGACAAAAACAGGCAGCATGCCGTCGACCAAAGTACCTGAGAGGACCACAGCAAATGAAAGCGGCTGAAGCGCTTTTTTGAGGCGAGAAGTGTGTCAGGTCTGCGTGACCCGACCCCTGCGCCGCTCATGGCCTACTGAAGGACGAGCTGCACCAGCTTACAGAACGGCTGGTAGGATGCGGGCGGTTCAGACTAGCTCCGACAGCAGGACGAGCGGCTCCGACCCGCTTCCACCAGACGCTGAGAGCAGAGCGCAAAAATTGCGCACTACTGCGTTCCAGGATGACTGTGAACGAAAGCATTGAAGAAAACATCTTAACCCTCTATATCCAATCAGTCAGAAAAATTATAACTATTGTGATGGAACAGTCAATGTTGCTGTGATGTTTGTTGGTAACCCTAGTGAAAGGATGATATATATGAAAAATTGTATTTAAATTACATTCATTTCATGCTAAGTATAATACTAATGCATTTAAATATTTATGTACTTAATAAAGACAGCATGGAATTGTACTTGTAGTATACTAAACTGGTATACTTAAAGTCTGCTAAATTGGAACAACTAATTTTGTGCTTAATGCACTTTAATTGTGCAGAAGTAGCGCTGTAGTACAATTAAAGATATGCTTAGTATATTTTATTGTGCTAAAGTTGAACTATTGCAAGTATAATTCAGGTACACTTTAAATATCTTGCATTTAAAGATGTCTGCTTATTATTCAAAGATCATCAATCCTCATCAATAGTCACATTAAAAGTTTAATGATCATTTTTATACCAGTAAGTCTCCAGCGATATGTTTGTAAATATGTTAATAGATTTGAACTACACTTAGTATGAAATAGGTTCTCAATGTATTTTAAGATATAGTTCTTTTTTTTTTACTTTTTTTTTTTTTTTTTTTTTTTTTTTTAGGGCCTATTGATCATCTGGCTTTTATGGCTCATATAGTCTGATAGAGTGAGAATATGAGGAAAAAACAGCTCAGTTTTATACAGAGACTCTAAGTGAGCAAAAATAGATTTCTACAGATGCTGATATTTCTATGATGAAATTGAATTGGATGCTTGCCGCTTACACTTTAAAAGAAGCTTGAACGGAGTAAAAACCTAAAATCTCAATCAGAGACAAAGATGTGCAGAGCAGATGAGGGACAGCAGAGCAGTGAGTTTGGATGGCGTCGAGGTGTGGGTGTGATCATGTGACGCAGGTGTGACTCTCTGACCCGAGTCCTCCGGCGGAGCACCGCGCGCTCATGCTGCGTGGTGAGTGTGCGTGCTGCACATGCTTCTCCAGCGCTCGTCCCCACGTCTTGTCTGAATGAAGGCGTTCATCTCCCGGCTTTCTGCAGCCAGAGCTCCTGACGTCCCATCCAGTCAGATCCTTACCTTATTGCGCAAAAAAACCGCGAACATCTCTCCCGCGGCTTCACCACAGCCAAACGAGACACGCCGGGAGCGCAGGTTACGAACCTTAATCAGAGAGAGACACACCAGAGAGCTAGCTCAGAATATCACACTAACTGCCTTCTGTAGAGCTGCTTACAGCTGAAATTGAATTTGTTTCATAATTGATACATTTTGCAACATTGAAATAGTTTCATCCATCTATTTTTATGCACATTTTGGAATATTGCATTAAAAAAACGCTGGATGGAAACACCAAGATGTGCATAATTCTAAAAATGCACATTAAAAAACGTGAGTATGATAAACGTTTTATCCGATAAGAAAAAATGTGCATAAACTACGATGAAGACACTGAATAAATTCCTCCGTGCGCATCTAAAAAGTCATGTGACGGGATAACTCGACTAGCAGCGGACCGATCTCGGTCACAGCATCTGAAATGTTGTTCTGAAAAGCCTGAGTAAAGTCTGTCATCAAAGTATTTCTGTAAAATTACTGTCTTGCATGACTGCGTTCCCAAACAGCAGCATCCGCCTCTGAAAGCTGAAAAGGGATGCACGATATTATCGGACCGATATCGGCTGATAATGGCTTTAAATGTAAATATCGGCATCGGCCCGATATGAAAAATTATGCCGATATATCTTGCCGATAAGAGGAATACATTAACTCACAGGTGCTCAGGGTGTGCTAGCGATTAGATCACGTCAACAGTGTGGCTCATTCTTGAAGCAAAGATTTGTCTGAATGATGATTAGATTGACGGTTGGGATTGAGCTGCATTTATCTTGGAAAGCACTTACAGATAAAACAGTAATAGCAGTGCATGGGTCCAAAGCCCGGTTCAGTAAGGAGTTTTAATATGTAGGGGGCGCTGTTGGCCTACTTATAATAAAATTTAAATATAAGAGCAGTAATTGATGTCATAAAATAATGAGTATGTTTTGATTTAAAGGTCAGAAGCTATAGCTTACATGAATAAAAAAATAAATCACAAACACTTGTAAATTAAATAATTTTATACTGATTTATTCATTAACGTGTAATATGTTTTATTTTTTAAACAAATGATGAGCTCTAAAATATTTTCAGAATTTTTACAACACTTTTGCTTTAGACCATCTACAAATGTTAAATCTTAAAATAAAACGTTAGGGTTAACCTTGCATCTTTCTGGGGGGGAAAATGCAGCGATTGATATATAGTTTATTTATAACTATTTTCAAAGCTTCAATGTACTGTCAAAAAACCTTCATTATTGTTTATTTAATTCTAACAAATAAGTTCTTGTTAAAAACTAACCAAAATTTAAAATATTTCGCTTAGACAGGAGAGACTTGGTGTTGTTTCCAAACGAAAGGAAATATATCGGTTATCGGCCAAAATGAGTTAAAAAATATCGGTATATCGGATATCTGAAATAATCCAATATTGTGCATTCCCTTATTTATTATATATGAAAATTATTATATTCAGTCGCTTCTATTTTTCTTAGTGATATTTAGTGCCAGTTTATGAGGAAAATCTCCCTTATTCACACCCCACACCCCACACCACCCCACACACACCACCACACCACACAAGAAATTTGCTTTATACGCAAATGTTTTATGCGATATTCCAGTTTTGTGCAGAAGTTTAATTCGAATCTTTGGATGGAAACATAGCTATTAACACTAGGGCTGGCAAAATGGCTGAAAAACTACATTTGAATTTTGTACTTAAATATTATCAATATTCAAATTATATTCGAATTTAAAAGGTATAATTTCAGTTAGGGGGGAAAAAAGCTTTTGGCTTCTCTCCTGAGGACACAAGAGGGCGCATCAAGCAAAATATTACTAATGCACGTTTATTAAAGCAATAAAATAACACGACTATCTTTGAAAAAAAAAAGTGCATAATGTTTAAAAGAATGTTTATAAGTTGCTTAAACAAATAGAACCAAAACACATTTTATATTTAAAAACATGAGATGCAGTGGGACGGGAAAAACCATCATAAAGTCTCGAGACGTGTATTTTTAAAAGTTGAACTTACATTCATTTTAAGTGGCTTTCTAAAAATGCGGCTCTCTTGTGCGAGACTCGAATTCAAATTTTTATTGGACCGCCCTCCTGTGTATCACTGCGAAGCTGTTCTGAAATGATCTGTGTTGTATAAAGTGCTATAGAACTAAATGGGACTGGTCTGAAATGATTTGTGAGCGTGATGCAGTAGAGACTGACCTCCGAATGAGAGCGAGACACACGTCCTGAATCCTGCTCAGGAGCACGTCAGGATGAGACTGAGCAAACTACGCAGGAAGTTCATCCCCTCGATCTTCTTCTCCCTTCGTGAACAGAATATATTTACGCTAACGACTTTACAAGAGGATCTGTCGAGCTCTATTTGTGTGTGATGACCTGTGTTGATGCTAAACACAGACTCACCAGTCGTCTGCGGCGATCAGTCTGAAGCTTTGCGTTAGCGCCCAAGACTTACGGTTAGAGAACGGCCGCAGGTTGCCTGATCCTGACCCCTCTTCTCAGACTCCCAGTACTCCACTCACTGATGGACAGACATGAACAACTTAGTATGATCACACACGCCGAGACAAACCTCAGCGACAGACTGATGATATCTGACATGACATTTATGAAGTCTGTAGAAGCTTTTATCCACGGTAAACATGTTATAAGTGTGATCCCTGGAATGAGCCATGGCCTGTTGGTAGAACAATTTCTGATAAAGCTGAGAGGTCACAATTTTGCAGGGGGAAAAAAGTCAATTTGTGAATAGTGTAATGATATATGAAGCACGGTCACTTTCAAATCAAGCAGCTTTCTGTGGGTCAATGCACTAAGTGAAATTCATTTAATGCATTCTTGCTGAATAAATACCATTAATTATTGGTTTTTTAATCTTACGCCCAAACTTTTGAACAGTGATGTAAAGTCTGAAGTAGATTTGAGTAAGTGTTTGTGTGATTTTATTGCTCGCTGCACATACAGTGTGTGACGTGTATATTTTCTCTCTCACCAGAGCTGTGTGACACAGGTGGTCTGATCCGGTTCAGACTAGACACCCGTCTCAGTCGTGGCACTGCGTTCCTATTGGGCAGGCTGGTCGGGGGGGCGGGCTGATGGGCGGGGCTTAGATATTTCACTGGATTCTGCGATCCAGTCGGGCAGGAGGGAGATTCATCAGAGAGCGACTCGCATCCGTTCAGACTCACGTCTGAAAACAAACCAGAAACGGTGAGCACAGAGACGACAGATGAGCGATGGCCGTCACTGCTGTTGACCTCTCACCTTTCACATCGTCGATGAGCACGCGGCGTCTCATTGGGTCCTGAGCGGGGGGCGTGTCCTGCTGATGCAGCTTGTCGCTCGCACACTTGGAGAGTCTGACTCTCTCCTGTAATGCACACAGATCACGTGACTAAGGATCACAGCGGAGGCTTGATTTAAAGGGTCATGACATGAGAAATCATATTTCCCTTGATCTTTTGGCATATAAAAGCTCTTTGTACCATTAAAACATCCTGCAAGTTTCATAGTTTAAAACGTCCTCCTCATTATAAACAAAGCATTTATTTAATCAAGCTCCAGAAGCGGCTCGTTTGGATCTGAGGTGCAAGGTGACATCACAGTGCCTCTAACATTGCAGTAAACTCCGTCCGCCGCCTCTAGAGCGGCACATCGACATAGGCCCCGCCCACTGGCGTTCAGTCGCTAACGGCTTGAGCAGCTGAATGCGAGCGTCGCGTCAAAAGCAAATAGAAACTACAATCACTGCACTATCTTGTCTACACTGGATACAGTAAACAGATGCGGTTCTCTTTCTGACAGTCCAGCGCTCGAGTCTGTCGTCAGGACTAATGCAGTCTTTGTACAGATATCAGAAGGAGCCCAGTGTGGGAACAAGTGGACAGTTTATTTTAATGGCGTCTCGGAGGATTTTGTTTTGTAATCGAGGCACAGTGTCAGGGAGAGTCACAAAGAAACATGTGTTGAGAGATGAAGCGGTGCTAGATCTGGCTGCAGCTGCATCACAAACCATAAGTACATGATTTCACAATGCTTTGTCTGGAAATGACAAAAAATTATCATGTTGTCAAAACGCATGCAATAGTGAGGGGGTGTTGATACTGTCTCCTAAGAAATGATGTTAGCCAATCACAACAGCGGCTGATTACGGAGAAGCCTTAAAGGACACGCCCCTTAAAACAGCCGGTTTCTGAGATAGTTTCAGAATGAGGGTTGAAAATAATAATTTTTCCACATATTTATTAGTTTTTTTGTGTGCAAAAAACTTTAATGAAGGGCACCTATTATGTCCCTTTTTACAAGACGTAATATAGGTCTTGGGTGTCCCCAGAATGTGTCTGAATTTTCAGCTGAAAATACCCCAAAGATCATTTATTATAAGAGCTTGAAAATGCAATTTTTTGGGGTGTGTCTAAAAAAAGAGCTGTTTTGGTGTGTGTCACTTTAAATGAAAAAGAGCTGCATATTCCCGCCCCGTCTCCAGAAGAGAGCATACCTTATACATATCGGCTTTGCATACCTACAGCAATAAGCAGTGGATTGAAGCAACATGACTGAGAGCGAGAGAACCGGTGTTGAGCTGTACATATGGAAAGCCAAACGCACTGAAAGTGAGACGAAACAGCGCGATGTTACAGAGCAAGAAGATGGGAGTGAGCTTCTTTTAACTTGAGCGCCGTGTTTTTAGAAAGCCGTTTCATGCATGAGACACTGCAAGAGACACGAGCGCAACCATGTTTACACAGAAAACACAATGGAAAAGCAGCGCAATCGAATAAAAAAACCTGTAAAGAACTACTACTGTATGCCTGATATTTCAAGCTGCTGTTGTTTTTACAGAACATTTATAGTTATTAATAGTCTACTGGTGTTATACCTTCAGTCATTTTGAATTTGAATCACCTTGACTTTTTAGATTTTTTAAAAGCATTTTCCTTGTATTATTTCTGAACATATGTACAAGACAAGTTTGTACCGGATGTAGTTGTAGTTCATGCGTCTTTTCTGCAAAGATATTTAACAAGTGATTTGTGTGCTGCACTTGGAATAGAATTTTCTTTAACTAGAGGGTTAATAAAGAACAAGTTACTTGAAAGAAACCATGTCATGACCCCTTTAACACCGTCAGCCTGTTTGAGACGCACCTGAGTGACCAGCAGCTCCTCTGGTTCAGGACTGGCGTCAGACTCGACGAGTGCGCTGGTGAAGCCGCTTTTACCGGCCGAGTCGCACTGCTCGGGAGAAGACGCCACACTGAGACGACTGGGCAGAACAACCGAACCGAACACTCCTGCAGACATGAGGGAAGAAGCCGAGCGAGGATGAGAGCGGCTGTGCTGTAGATCAGCTGACAGTAAAACAGCGGTGAACTGACCTCGTCCGATCACACCCTCAGACATGTCACGACTGCACGACACGCGCTGCTGAGATCCTGAGAGAAACACCAGACATTATTACATCAAAAACTACTCAACGGGACTCTCAGACATCCTCAAACAACTTATACACTACTGATAAAAGACTGGAATAATTAAGATCTTTATGTTTGTGAAAGAAGTCTCTTCTGCTCACCAAGATGCATTTATTTGATAAAAAATGCAGTAGAAACCGTGAAATATTATTACAAAGTAAAACTGCTGCTTTCTATGTAAATACAGTATATAGTTAAACGTAATCGAACCGTGATACACAACCATTCAAAAATCTGGGATAAGTAAAATAAAAAAAAAACATTTTTGTAACATTTCAAAAAGGGAAACTTTCATATTTTCTAGATTGATTACATTTAAAGTAAAACATTTCAAAAGTTTTTTTGTTTTAATTTTGATGATTAGAGCCTACAGCTCATCAAAGTCAAAAATCCAGTATCTCAAAATATTAGAATATTTCCTAAGATTAATAAAAAAGAAGGATTTGCAAAACAGAAAAGCTCAAGTTCTTTAAAGTATGATGAGTTCTGCACTCAATACTTGGTCGGGGCTCCTTCAGCACAAACTCCAGCATCAGTGAGGAGTGAATGGAAGCGATCCGCCTGTGGCTCTGCTGAGACACTATTGAGCTTCAGCTCGGACCCACTGTTTCTCATCTTTCTCTTGAAAATATCCCAGTCCTGCTGGAAAAGGAAATCAGCATCTCCATAAAGCTTGTCTGCAGATGAAAGCATAAAGTGCTCCAAAATCTCCTGGTAGACGGCTACATTGACTTTTAATGATACAACCCGTGGGAACTCAACAGGCATTTTTTTCAATGTCTGACAATGCTAAATCCGGCCCTGTTAGACGTCAATCGGAAGTTATTACAAACACTCGATGGTTGTTTAAAGTGAGTTTTGAGTAAAAGCGTAGTATAAATCTTATAAATGTCTTTTGTAGCATTATGCTACAGTGTGCATGTATGGTCACATAACACGCGCTTTCGGTCGTGCAACATTAGTATGAACGGACATCTGCATATGACTGGAACTCCACGCAGCTCCCGCACTACTCTATACTGCTGGTATTACAGTACCACGAGAGCTAAAGAGAGCAGACTGCTCCGTGCGCTTTCGAATCGCTCTCGCGGATGATCGATCTGCGCCGCACCTCTTCTAGTCGAAGCAAGGCAATTCTGTCGGTGCCTAAAAAGTATCGAACTCGATACCCAGCCCTAACTATAGGAGAGGAAAAATTGTATAAACTTGTTACATCATCTAAACCAACAACATGTATGTTAGACCCTATTCCATCTAAGCTACTAAAAGAGGTGCTTCCAGAATTCATAGATCCTCTTCTGAATATCATTAATTCGTCATTGTCATTAGGATATGTCCCCAAAACCTTCAAACTGGCTGTTATTAAGTCTCTCATCAAAAAACCACAACTTGATCTCGAATCTCCCTTTTCTGTCAAAGATACTAGAAAAGGTATTATCATCACAATTATATTCCTTCTTAGAGAAAAATGGTATCTGTGAGGATTTCCAGTCAGGATTTAGACCGTATCGTAGTACTGAGACTGCTCTCATTAGAGTTACAAATGACCTGCTCAATTCATCTGATCGTGGTTGTATCTCTCTATTAGTGCTACTGGATCTTAGCGCTGCGTTCGACACTATTGACCACAACATTCTTTTGAATAGACTAGAAAATTATGTTGGCGTTAGAGGAAGTGCATTAGCATGGTTCAAATCATACTTATCTGACCGCCATCAATTCGTAGCAGTGAATGAAGAGGCATCATATCGATCACAAGTGCAGTATGGAGTACCTCAAGGCTCAGTACTAGGGCCGTTACTCTTCACGCTTTACATGTTACCCTTGGGAGATATCATCAGGAAACACGGTGTTAGCTTTCACTGTTATGCTGATGATACTCAGCTCTATATTTCTCGCGGATCGCATGACACATATTCTATTCTTTTCCTATTTAGCGCCCAAACTCTGGAATAACCTACCTAAAATTGTTCGGGAGGCAGACACACTCTTGTCAGTTTAAATTTAGATTAAAGACCCATCTCTTTAACCTGGCTTACACATAACACACTAATACGCTTCTAATATTCAAGTCCGTTAAAGGATTGTTAGGCTGCATTAATTAGGTCAACCGGAACCGGGAACACTGCCCATAACACCCGATGTACTTGCTACATCACTAGAAGAATGGCATCTATGCTAATATCAGTCTGTTTCTCTCTTATTCCGAGGTCACCGTAGCCACCAGATCCAGTCTGTATCCAGATCAGATGGTGGATCAGCACCTAGAGATGACCTCTACAGCCCTGAATATCAGCGGAGACCAGGACAACTAGATGATCCCCAGATACAGATCCCCAGTGAAGACCTCGTCAACTAGACAGCCATCGACACAAGACCACAGGAACCAGATGAGTCCTCTGCACAATCTGACTTTGCTGCAGCCTGGTTTAAACTGCTGGTTTCGTCTGGCCAGGGGAGAACTGGCCCCCCGATTGAGTCTGGTTTCTCCCAAGGTTTTTTTTCCTCCATTATGTCACGATGGAGTTTTGGTTCCTCTGGCTTGTTTAGTTGGGGACACTTCATTTCCAGCGATATCGTCGACTTGATTGCACAGATACTATTTAAACTGAACTGAGCTGGATGATGACATCACTGAATTCAATGATGAACTGCCTTTAACTGAAAATTTAGTGTTTACTATTGTCCTTTTGCATTATTGACACACTATTTTCCTATTTTTGCTTTGACACAATCTGTATTGTTAAAAGCGCTATATAAATAAAGGGCTTGACTTGACTCGTGCACCTTCTCCTACCCAATTTCTTCCTTCCAGTCAACTTTGCATTTAATATGCTTTGATACAGCACTCTGTGAACAGCTGCTCTTTCAGTAATGACCTTCTGTGACTTACCCTCTTTGTGGACGATGTCAATGATCGTCTTCTGGACCATTGCCAAGTCAGCAATCTTCCCCATTATTGTGGTTTCAAAGAACAAGAGATACCCGGAGTTTATACTGTAGGGATGGTCATCTAATGAAACTCAAATGTAAATATTCTAATATTTTGAGATACTGGATTTTTTACTTTAATGAGCTGTAAGCTCTACTCATCAAAATTAAAACAAAAAAAACGTTTGAAATGTTTTACTTTACATGTAATGAATCTAGAATATATGAAAGTTTCTCTTTTTGAAATAAGTTACAAAAAAAATAACCTTCACAGCTACCATTGGATACCTTCCTTGGGCCAATTGTGTGGACCTTACAAGTTTAACAGATATTCACATAGTTTTACATTGTAATAATATTTCACTGTTATTTACTGTGTATTTTGATCACACAAATGAGCAAAGAAATGTTTTAATTGGTAATGTCTAAGGTTTACTGAATTCGGCTCACCTTTAGCGGGTCTGAGAGCGCGGAGCGGCTCGCGGCCGGCGGCTCTGCTCTGCGGTGATGATGATGTCATGTCGCTGGGCTTCTCCTCGTCTGGATCTAACGATCTGTTCGAGTAAATGAGTCTCTGACCGATCACACTCACATTCCCATCAGACAGACTCTTCTCCTGCTGCGTCACACCTGTAACACACACACACAGAGGACACGTAACACACACCGTCTGACAGCACGCACGCAGCTGTGCTCGTGTGCTTCACATACACACCTCGAGCGCTGACGTCTGCTGTGACGTGTCTTCCTGATGGCACTCGTGGTTTCACAGCAGAGTTCACAGGGCTAGAGTCATGAAATAAACCAGAAATTAGAATTAAAACTACTGTACAGCGTCTGTTAGCACACATGCCCACACTCACAAACTCACACACACACTCACACACACACACACACACACACATGCACCCAGAGCACTCACAACACACACACACACACCACTCACACTCACACACACACACACATCACACACACACAAACACACAGAGAGACACACACACACACACACACACAGAGACACTCACACACAGACCCACAGACACACACACACACACACTCACCACAGCACACACAACCACACACACACACACACTCATACACAATACACACTCACACACACACAACACACACACACCACACACCACACACACACACAACACACACAACACACACACAACACACAACACACAACAAACACACACACAACACACAACACACAACACACAACACACACACACACACACTCACTCTACACCACACACACACACACACACACACACACACACACACACACACACACACACACACACACACACACAACACACACTCACACACACACACACACACACACACACACACACTCACCACTCACACACACACACACACCCATCACCACTCACACACATCTACCACTCACACACACACTCACACGACACACACACACACACACACACCACACCCACAGAGACACCATCACCACACACACACACATCACACTCACACTCACACCCACCCACACACACACAACACAGCACACACACAACACACGACAACACTTCATCACACTGAACTTGAGCACAGGTAGGTCTGGTGTCGTTTGAATTGGATATCCACTCCCGATTCAATTCTTCATTATCGATTCCAATTTTTTCGATTCCCAGTTTCTATTCCAATGTGATTAAAAATGATATCAAACATATTTATTCTGTGTCTCTTCTTGCAAAACATTTAGTTGCAACCGAATACCATGAACAAAAATGAGCAGGCTACATAAAAACTGGACTTGCTTAAGAGCTGTTTGCATGCAAAATAGAGCTGCACAATTCTGGATAAAGTGAAGGTGGGGTTTTGTTGTTTTGTTTTCTTTAATGGAGAGATTGTGGTTTCTCCACCACAAATCCCGATTCTGAAGAAAACCACAAAACAACCTAAACAAAATCACTGTAATTTATTGAATGAATGAATCAATGATCCAAGATGTCTTGTTTCATTGTAATTTAGGAATAGAATCACGTTGCTGTTTGAATGGTGTTCGTGATCTTTAATGATCTGTTAAATTAAAGTGCTTTGTCATGTTGCTGGTGACACCTCTCTTGCAACATGTTAGCTTATCACAAATATTATACTTAGCTTTTTCGGCCTCTGATCGCAAGTGTAGCCAAACTTTGGAGCGCTTAGATTAGCGTAGCAAGCAAGGTCCTGGCAGATCGCTAGCTCCAGTCCTACAGATGAAAGAAACCCATGATCGATAGGTTGAACGGGATAGTTCCGGTGCTTGATTCTGATTGGTTGAGCCGTGTTCAAAGCTGTTGTAAATACAAAGTAACACACCTTTGTTTACGTTTGTGTGTCGCTCGGCAACCACTTTGTAGCAACCAAAAACTGTTTCTGAAGGAGCTACATGTTTGGTGGATAATACTGGTTATCTATCAGTACACTTTATTTTGATCTGATTTATTTTTTGAACCTTCTACGTATTTTTTAACAAGTATCCACGATTCTGGAGTTTAAATCGATTTTGATTCCCCATCCTTAAACAACGGGTCCAGTTAGCATTTGAGAAAGATATTGATGTATTCTCTCCTGGGCTTTGCGTAAGTTATAACTGATTTACCTTACACTGAAATAGTGCATGCTCCGTTCCAATGAACTTCATAATAAACAACTCACAGCAACAGTGCAGAGTGGATTGAGATGCTCCACACACACGTTTAAATGATCCGAGTTCAGCCTTTCCTGGAACAGAGCCCCTCTGACACACACACTACTGCATTTGTGTTTTTTTTTTTAAATTAATTACGGATCGTGACAGGCCCTATTCACAACCGTGGATCCATTCAGTACCAAAACTATCTGGTTGATTTTTGGTATGTATCTGGAACATTTCAAGTGCAATAAAATGCAAACGTTTAGTGACACATCTTTATGGGCTCGTGCTTCGGCTGGAAACCGGCTCGAGAACCGAACTGAATTCTCTTTCATGGCTAAACCTGTTTTAAAATACTTGAATGTTTAAAAATCAGTAAGGCTTAAAAAACACTTGGCAAATGTTAGTGAGGGCCGCAGCACTACAACTTCACTTAGTCATGATCGTAGACAATACTCCCAAATCTTATCAGGTTATCTGTCTATTGGTATATAGTCCCCCCTAGTTTTGAGTGAATGATCTGACCTGGTTACACGCGGGACGGAGCGACTGACCTGCTCTTGTGCCGTTGGGGCGACGGGGGCTCTTTCACAGGCTGCTCAGGCCTGCTTCGTCCTCAGAGGGCTGGTGACGGAATGGAGACCTCTGCTCCGGGACATCCGGAAACCCTCCAGCGTCAACCGCCGATTCTGACTGTCTGGATCCGCTCATACTGCTCTCGCGACTGGCCCTTTCTTAACAGCTCTGTTCCTGTGCAACGAGCGCAAGGAGTTTTCAGCATCTGAAAGGAGCGACACACACCTCAAGTCTGGCTGGAATCAGCACACACTGACACCCACCACACAAACAGCCATACCACCCAGACACTCAACACTCTCACACTCACACTGACAGACACACTGACAGACACAGACACTCACACACAGACAGACACAGACTCACACACACACACACATAACACACACACACAACAGACAGACATCACCTCACACACACACACACACCCACACACAGACTCACTCACATCACATCCACACTCACACACAGCACACGACACTCCACACAACCACACACACACTCACTCTCACCCACAGACACACACTCACTCTCTCTCGCTAACTTCATTACACTCGCACACACACACACTCTCATTCACAGTCTCAACCTCACACACACACCCTCTCTCACATACTCTCTCACACACACACACACACACACACACACTCTCTCACACACACCTCCTCGCGGTACAGCGGCTCGTCCTCCGGCTCTCCTGCGCCGCTGCTGACCGACAGATCCAGGTGCAGGTTTCTGTCCGGTTGTTTGTCCTGCGACAAGGGTCTGCTGGTGTTTGGGCTCTGATGGACGGATGAGGCCCGTACAGCTCGAGGAGGCAGCGGAGAGCGTTTTCTGGAGCTCACCTCACCTGTGACATCATCAGAGGGGCTCATTAACGAACAGCATGTGAAGAAATGACATGGGAAATGCATGACATCATTTCCTTTTCAATGGCTATAATGAGCAGATGATGACTGATGCACGATTGTTACATTTTCTGTTTTGACGTTGTAATATAATTATGGTGGTCAAGCAATTAAAAATTGTAATCTAATTAATTACATGAATTAATAAAATTAATTGCACATCAATTTGATCAATTGAAGTCATTATGTATTAGATGATAAAAGCATTAACAAATAAGTAGCTTTAAAAATTAATATTTTGATTCAACATTGAATCAATAATGATAATACATGGTTATTAATGTTTCCTTTTAAAAAGTGAATACTGAAATATAAAATGATAAAGAAAAATGAAATTATACTCTAAATATGACACCAAAAATGCCAGTTTTAACGAGTCAGTCACTGAATCATTCATTCAACCAAATGGCTGATTTCTTTCAGAAATTAAGCAAGTGACAGTCTTTATGAGTGAGTCACTGAATCACTGACTCACTTGATTCATTCAGAAACGTGGATTGATTCAAGATGAATCACTGCTGTGTGTCATAGGCTGTTCTGCTGTGACTTTGCTTCAAACTATTGTTGTTTGCCAAATTGAGCAAAAATGTGTCTAAAAATGAACATAATACTAACTTTATTGAACTGTTGCATCACATTTGCAATCGTGCAGATATTGGGCAAATGCATTAAATACCTTAATCATTTTAACGTGTTATTTTTACCAAAATTAATTGCACCAAATTGAATGTGTTAATTCAACACATCCCCAAATATAACTCAATAACTGAAGTAGTTTTGTGTTTGATGGCTTCTGTATTTTTGTTGTATGTTCACTAGTGAACTAATGATTCAGTTTGTTCCGTGGTTTGATCAGTTTCGAACATCTCTAAAGTGTATGTAGGCAGAATCGTGTGTCCTGACCAGAGCCGTCGCTCCTGCGGTGAGGGCTGATGTCAGGTTTGTTGGGCCACGTGTTGGACATGGACAGCGAGGGGTCAGCGTGGTTTCTGCGCGGTAAGGTCGGGGTCAGCAGACTCCCTGTTAGCGCGGTCAGCGGGTACGAGGGCAGAAGAAACGAGCCTGGAGGTGTGGAGCTAGTCGGGAGGGAGAAGGTTCGCTCAGCGCCGCCCGACGGGAAACGACTCGTCTTGGGCAAACCTGTGAAAGAAATTCACACTCAATATGTTCTGTTCAGTGATGAATGACAATGTGACAAACAAAAACAATGACTTAATATCACACTTTAGTCCTCATAAGAGTTATCATCAACTAAAACTATTGAAAACATTTTTGTTGTTGCTGAAATAAAATATAAACGTGTGTCCCTGCAGCACAGAAGCAGTGTTAAGTCGCTGGGGGATATTTGTAGCAATAGCCAACAATACATTGTATGGGTCACAATTATAGATTTCTCTTTTATGCCAAAAATCATTAGGATATTAAGTAAAGATCATGTTCCATGAAGATATTTAGTAAATCTCCTACTGTTAATATATCAAAACTTCATTTATGATTAGTAATATGCATTGCTAAGAACTTCATTTGGACAACTTTAAAGATGATTTTCTCAATATTTAGATTTTTTTGCACCCTCAGATTCCAGATTTTCAAATATTGTGCGATCCTAACAAACCATACATCAATGGAAAGCTTTATTCAGCTTTCAGATGATGCATACATCTCAATTTAAAAAAATTGACCCTTATGACTGGTTTTGTGCTCCAGGGTCACATATTAGATGAAAACCTTACTAAACTGAACAAAAATGTAAAATGTTGCCGTGGCAACTAACTGGCTGAGACACTAAAATTACTAACCAAACATGAAAAACTAAAACTGAAAATAAATTAAACCTAAATATAAAAATTACTAAAATGTAAAAATGTTTAACTAAACTAAAAAAGATAAAAATAAAAGTTAAATGAAAATATTAATAAAAACTCTATATTAATAAATTAATAATGCTAAAGTAACACTGGTTCTAATTCATTACGGTTCCCAAGCTGTGCCACCAACTTTGCAGAGAAAACTTGAATAAAATCACATTAAACTGTGATCTGAACATATATGTATAAAAGCTGTCTTCAGCACGACCCCGTCTGACACGCACGAACGTTCAGTGGCGTCACCTTTCTCAGACTCGGAGCGATTGGCCGCTTTGAAAATGTCTGGATCCGAGTCCAAACTCCCGCTGCGGCGCAGTCGACCCAGAGACCTGCGAGTCCGGCCTGGAGACCGGAGAGGTTCTGATGGACCTGGACCAGAACACAAGACAGTACAGCTATCTGAGCCTTCACCGGATCTGTGTGCTTCAGCGGATTTCATTAATGTTACTATCACTATATTATTGTTAAGGGCTATTGATGCCTAAATAAAATCAATTCTAGCACTCCAATCGCTTCATATAATAAATTCAACACGAGGAAGGATGGGCCTCTGGGTAACAGAGCTGCTGTGGTTCATGAGCTCAAACTGTCTCTCAAGACACTCAAGACAAGACTGAAGAGCGTTCTTACTGTATTTGGCTCCAGTGTGTCTCGTGGATGAGGACGGATCTTCACTGCTAACCTGCTGGAATAAACATATAACTTCAATCAGTCTGAGACAAAACTACATACATCCATCACGTCTTTAGCATGGAGGATGTTTCCAATCAAAACCACACGAGACCTTCATCACACCGAGACCTCAAAGCCATTGATCCACATCGACACACTCAACAGAAGAACTTTGAAACCGTTAAAATGCTTGAAAACCAACTTAACAGGCGTGACACTGCACTGCAAAAACTGCTGCTCTTCCTCAGTATTCCTGTCTTGTTTTACGGTACAAACATCTAAACATTCTTAAATCAAGATACATCTGCTGGAGGAGATTCACAATGACTGAAGATAAAAAGAGAAATTCATCAAAATGAAGTGCGTTTACGCTTAAAACGAGAACAAATATCTGCTAAAGGAGTCAGAAAAAAATGGAGAATCAAGTAAAGCTGAGCTGCTTCAGTGCAGTAAGTGTTCATCTGGAGATATTACTGCACTTATTCTGACGCTTACTTGATCAAAACCAGTCAAGATTTGACACGAGAAGCTCCAGCTGAAGCTGGACATTTCTACAATTACACTAAAAGAGCTTTGACTGGATAAAACACTCTAAACTATCAATCAGAGACAGAAGACATGCAGCAGAAAACAGCAGAGTTTAGTCATTTAAAGGTCATGCCGTGGCTTTATAAGGTTTCAGAGAGCTCCGCTGATCTCAGGTGTGTGTGTGTGATGATGCTGATGTCATCGCTCACCTGATCAGGTGACCTTCCATTGGTCTGAAGCTCCACAGAGAGGGCCGATCTCTCCCAGGGCAGCTTGTTCTTCCCAGCGCTCACCATCCTCCTCTGCTGAGGCGCGTTATCCGTCGGATCCACGTCTGAGCGAGAGTTGTGACCCCGGCCTCCGTTCAGAACCCAGTCCAGATCGGCCCCGGAGCCCAGCTGAGGCGGCCGTCTCTGTCCTGGTTTAGGAAGAGCGAGTGCGTACTCGACGGTGCCGTCGGCGGAGAGCCGAGGGAGTATGTGCCGCATGCGCCGCGCCTGTACAGCAGCCATCAGGCCCTCGGCGTCTCCGGAGAGCTCCACTCGATCCACGGCCTTCATGAGCGGCTGCTTCTTACCTAGAGGTGGGGGATACCTATTAAGTTCCGTATCAGTTACAAAATATTATTCCTTACCAACAAGGCCCTTAAAGGGATACTTACCTGTAAGCCCCCCCCCCAAACACATATGGCCCACCCCTACTCTTACCCGTTTGTGTCCAGACAGTAGTCGAAGACAGCGAAGAGCTCCAGAGCCGCGTGACGCACCCTCTTCTTGCTGTCGGCGAGCGCCGGCGCAGCTTCTGCGCACAAGCCGGGGATGTCGAAGTCCTTGCGCGGGTGCGTGAGCATGGCAGCCGTGATGATGTTGATGACGTCCTCTCGAACCCTGGAGTTCCTGTGCTTGAGCTGAGCCACCACCAGATCCAGAACCCTCTGCGGCCCCACCATCCTCATCAGCTGCCTGAAGACGCTCATGTACTCCTGCCGCGTCACGTTCCGCGAGTCGCCCAGCGCTCGCACCGTCACGCCCACGATCTCCTTATAATAGCGCTCCACATCACACTCCAGCTTCTCGATCAGCAGGTTGATGAGCTGCAGCGCGCCGTACAACACCTTGAAGTTGCTGTCGTCCAGGAGCTGGCGTAAGAACTGGATGAACTCCACGATGCTGCCGGAGGAGACCTGCTGGAGATCCAGCTCCAGGAGGAGGTTCTTCAGCTCCTCCACGCCGCTGGTCCGCTTCTGATAGTTCTGGAGGTCCAGGAGCTGCGCGTGTAACTCCTGAGGAATCAGCCCATAAATCATCATGGATGCTGCTGATCAGAGTCCAGACGGAGGCAGGGACGCACGGGAATCGCTCATGGTGATGAGGGACGGGAAGCGTCACATGATGCGGCCACAGACCTGGAGTCCACAGGAAAACACTTTAGATCTAAATATGTGACCCTGCAGCACAAAAGCAGTCTTAAAGGTGCTGGGGTATATTTAAGTAGCAATAGCCAACAATCAAATTGTATGTGTCAGTTGCATTCGCATTGCAACCTTAATCTAAAACTCTGTCTGCATTTGTGATCAGAGAAATGACAAACAACAAGTGCTGCTCTACACTGCTCAAAACTCGTGTTTGAATTATCAGTGGCCACGAAAAACACAGCGGCCTAGCGTGAGGGGAAGCCCCGGCTTAGCGTGCGCTGCGGCCGGGATAGAGTGAGCTGAGGCGGGCTGGACTCCGCTTCGTTCATGGTGAAAGTTGTTGTATTTTCTCAGCAACCAGCACGGATCAGCTCCTGGTTTGACGAAGCGGATATCGTCCTCTTTTGAAACAAAATAGTTTCGCTTTCACAACGAAGCACACAGCGTCTTCACGACATGGCGGTGGCAGCAACAATACAACAGCGAGAATAAAAGTTACGCCTTCTTTCTTTGCGGAACATTTGGGCGGCATTATGCAACTCCCCACATACATGTGGGGCCGTTTTAGAACGAGGCGTTTTAGGTAGGTGTGGCTGACTCTTAACTTTTATAAAGAATATCTCTTTGGATTTGAGACTTTAGTCTATGCAACTTTACAGATCAATAATAAGACATCTGGGCTGTTACCGAGCAAATGAAATCAACACAGAAGCTGCTTCTGCAGCTCGCATTTAGACGTTTTACGCACAGTATTTTGTTTAATGCAAAGACCTATGCTTTAACCTGCAATTACAATGCATAATAATTTTTTTGATATATTAAAACCCAAAAATAAAAAAACCGTTGAATACAGATATGGAATGATTTAAAAAAAAAACATGAAAAAAAGCTGAAAGTTGAATGAAAGCCGCAAGCAGGTGGCAGCAAGTCACTGTTAATAAGTGAGTCACTGCGACTGAACCGAATCATTTAAACGCTTGATTCATTCAGGAACGAAACACCGTCGTGTTGCTCAGAGACGCAGAACAGCGCTGTGGCTGTGTTTGGAATGATTTTTGTTGGAGAAATAGAGCGAAAACAGGCAATATAGTGTCTAAAACGCAAGTCTCTTAACTAACTTATTGTTTATTGAATTCAACGTCACATTTGTAATCACGGTAATTTTTGGAGAAAACGGCACTCTTCGTGTGAAATTGGTTAATTATATGAAGTGGTATAAATATATAAATATATAAATGTTGAAGTGCGAACTGTAGTTTCGATTGGAGGAATTGCCCTGCTATAGACTATTGGCTGTGCTAATTAGAAGGCGGCCACAGCAACCGTAGAGTATTTAAACTGCTTGGTCACTGTCATAACTTGGGTCAAGCGATTAGTCAACAGAAGAGACAGACGGCTGCACGTGAGTGTCCTGCGTAATACTTGGTTATAGATCTGCTGTTGGAATTATTACTTGCTCTACGTTATATTTTGTTTGCGTTTGTATTTTTGATTGCACTTTCTGGTAATTATAATAACTGCCCTCGGCTAAGAAGGAGCGCGTGTAATTTAATTGCTCCCTTCCTGCGTTGAAGTGCGAACTGTAGTTTCGATTGGAGGAATTGCCCTGCTATAGACTATTGGCTGTGCTAATTAGAAGGCGGCCACAGCTGTTTTCACTTTAGTGTCTTAGACTGTGTATTTATCTGATGTCTGTGCGCTGACGCGGAAGCATCAGCAGAAGCGTTCAGGCCTCCTTGTGTGAAGACCAACGAGTGTAAAGACCTGCGACTTTACCTGCGTGACTTCACCGAGCAGGGAAATCGCCAAGGCACTTAAGTATATTTTTGCTCTTCCCTGTACACACTCTCCTTTTCTGTCCTCTCTTTCCCACGTCTATCATGTGTTTCCAAACCATTCCGGTTGTCTCTCGACGACGCTCTACTGTCACACGCAGACGGCAACGCAATGTTGCTAACCTGCATCCTATCTCTACATCCTCTACTGCACCTCTTTCTTTCTCTATGGGTCTCTGGAATTGTCAGTCAGCTGTCAACAAAGCAGACTTCATTTCTTCTTTTTCTTTAAACTCCACACTTAGCATCTTGGGCTTGACTGAGACCTGGATTCGTCCAGAAGACTCAGCAACCCCAGCTGCTCTTTCGAACAATTTCTCTTTCTCTCATACCCCCCGTCAGGTTGGCCGGGGCGGGGGCACTGGTCTGCTCATTTCTAACAATTGGAAATACTCAACCCACTCTCCCCTATGCAATTACAACTCATTTGAATCTCATATGATCACTATAACAGCTCCCGTAAAACTCCAGGTTGTGGTAATTTACCGCCCTCCTGGGCAAATTCTATCCACCTTCCTAGAAGAGCTGGATGGGCTGCTGTCCTCATTCCCAGAGGATGGCAGTCCACTTTTAGTCTTTGGCGACTTCAACATTCATCTGGACAAGCCTTATGCTACAGACTTCCATTCACTCCTTGCTTCATTTGATCTCAAACGACTTACCACCACAAGCACGCACAAATCTGGCAACCAACTTGACTTAATTTACACCGCAGTTGTTTTCAGACAACATCTGGTCAAAACCCCTACATATCTCGGGGGGAAATTCCCAAAAAAGTCTTCATTACATTTCAACTACATTTTGCTACCTGTGTGCCACCAACCCCCATACCGGTTACTTTTAGACGAAACCTACGCTCCCTTTCCCCCTCCCAGCTTTCCTCCGTTGTATCCTCCTCTCTTCCCTCACCTACCCATTTCTCATCTCTGGATGTGAATGCAGCAACTGACACTTTATGCTCTACTTTAACCTCTTGTCTAGATGATATTTGTCCTCTCTCCTCCAGGCCAGCACGGGCTGCCCCTTCGAACTCCTGGTTATCCGATGTTCTTTGTGAGCATCGGACCAAACTCAAGGCAGCAAATAGAAAATGGCGCAAATCAAAAGATCCGTTAGACCTGAGTATGTATCAGTCTTTGCTTTCATCTTTCTCTGCTGAAGTCCATACTGCCAAATCTTCATACTTCCACAACAAGATCAACAGCGCTCCAGACACACGTAATCTCTTCAAAACTTTCCATTCTCTCCTCTGTCCCCCTCCACCACCTCCTACCACTTCTATAACAGCTGATGATTTTGCCACATTCTTCACAGTCAAAACCAGAACAATCAGTAGCCAATTCTCAGCCCCACACACACAGGACTTCAAACCAACCCCACCCACTGCAAAAACTCCCATCTTCTCTTCTGTCCCCGCACTGAGACAGAAGTATCAAAACTTCTGCTCTCCAGCCATCCTACAACATGCCCACTAGACCCTATCCCCTCACACCTCCTCCAAGCAATATCTCCTTCACTTTTACCAACACTCACACACATCATCAACACATCTCTTCTCACAGACATTTTCCCCACTGCATTCAAGCAGGCTCGGATAACCCCACTGCTCAAAAAACCTACATTAAACACTTCACTTACAGATAGCTACAGACCTGTCTCTCTCCTTCCATTCATAGCGAAAACCCTCGAAAGAGTTGTTTTCAACCAGATATCATTGTTTCTTTCACAGAACAACAAACTGGACACTAACCAGTCAGGTTTCAGGATTGGCCATTCAACTGAGACTGCACTACTGTTAGTCACATAAGCCTTGCGGATTGCAAAAGCTGATTCCAAATCCTCAGTCCTTTCTTCTGCTGGATCTTTCTGCTGCTTTTGACACTGTCAATCATCAGATCCTCCTGTCTGCCCTCTCTTCAATGGGCATCACAGGGATTCCACTTCGCTGGTTTGAATCCTATCTCACTGGTAGGTCTTTCAGGGTGTCTTGGGGAGGGGAGGTATCCAAAGCACATCAACTTGTCACTGGGGTTCCTCAGGGATCAGTTCTTGGACCCCTACTCTTTTCCATATACACTACATCACTGGGTCCATTTCATACAGGCACATGGCTTCTCCTACGATTTCTTTGCTGATGACACACAGCTCTATCTTTCTTTTCAACCAGATGATCCAACGGTAGCTTCACGGATCTCAGGCTGCCTGGCAGACATCTCGGCATGGATGAAAGAATATCACTTACAGCTCAACCTGGCAAAGACTGAGCTTCTTGTCTTCCCTGCCACTCCAACTCTACAGTATGATTTTTCCATCCAGCTAGGTTCTTCTACAATTACCCCATCAACTTTGGTCAGAAATCTTGGTGTAACTTTTGATAACCAGCTGACCTTCAAAGACCACATTGCAAAGACCGCTCGATCTTGCAGGTTTGCATTGCACAACATCAGAAAGATCAGGCCCTTTCTAACGAGCATGCTGCACAACTTCTTGGCCAGGCCCTTGTCATCTCTACTGGACTACTGCAATGCTCTTTCTGGCTGTACTCCCATCATGCACAATCAACCTCTACAAATGATTCAGAATGCAGCGGCACGACTGGTCTTCAACGAGCCCAAAATAGCCCATATTACACCTCTCTTTATCTCCTTGCACTGGCTACCGGTTGCGGCTCGAATCAAGTTCAAGACATTGATGCTTGCATATAGAACAGCCACAGGCTCAGCACCTGCCTATTTCCACTCACTACTACGAATTTACATCCTCTTCAGAAGTCTGAGATCCGCTAGTGTGCGACGCCTCGTGGTACCATCACAGATAGGCTCAAAATCACTTTCCAGAACATTCTCGTTCACCGTTCCTGTCTGGTGGAATGATCTTCCAACCCCTATCTGGAATGCTGATTACCTGACATTTTTCAAGCGACAGCTGAAAACTCATCTTTTTCGAAGCTACTTGACTTCATCATAAAATAAATAAATAAATAAAAAAAAAACTCTCTTTATTTATTTCCTCTTCGCTTTCTAGCTTGTACTTATTTGAACAAATGCCAGAAACTTGGTATTACGAGCACTTCCTGTGTCTGTTTGCCTCTAAGAAGAATCGCTTTAATGTCGCCCCCAAGTTGTAAGTCTTTGGATAAAAGCGTCTGCTAAATGACTACATGTAAACGTAAATGTAAATGTTCTGCCGTCTGTCTTGAATCCTTGATCATTCTAAATGCATTGAATAGCCTGATCACGCCGTGAAAGAACACTCACTAAATGCCACTCACTATTCTAGACTTCACGTGATGTTGGTGCGCTCTGTAGAGGTGTTTTGAAAATGGTTTTTTCAAAATACTCATAATGTCAGATCCCACCCCACACATCGTTAAAACCCCCAACAATTACGATATATTCGGCAGAACATAGATATCGCACACCCCTAGTTGTTTTGATTTAACTTGTAGATACTGCAACTTGCTTTTGCATCTAATCTATAAAATGGTCATCGTCCACACACACACCCTCACTACACACACACACTCACTCACACACAACACACACTCACACACTCACTCCACACACACACACACACACAACACACACACACTCACACACACACCCCACACCCACACACACACACACACTCTTACACACACACTCTCACACACACACACACTCTCTCACACACACACACACACCACTCACTCTCACACACACACAACACACACCTCACTCTCCTCTCTCGTCACACAAACACGCTCACTCACACACCACAACATCTCTCTCTCTCTCTCACACACACTTTCTCTCTCACACTCACACACTCTCTCACCCTCACACACACACACCCTCACACACAACCACACACACACACCCCACTCTCACTCACAACACCACACACACACACACAACGCTCGCTCACAAAAACGCGACCCTCCCACACACATTCTCACACACACACACACACACCACACTCCACACACACACACACTCACTCACACACACAACACACACTCTCTCTCTCACACACAACACACACACACACACACACACACACACGACAACTCTCCTCTCTCTTCACACACACCCCGGCGCACAACACTCTCACTCCCACACACCACTCATACCAAATCACGCACACCTCATCACACACACACACACACACACCACACTCTCTATCTCTCTACACACACACACACACTCACTCACTCACAAACACTCACTCACTCACTCACACACATTCACCTGCTGTCTCTCTCTCACTCACCCACACACACACACACACACCCACACACACACACACAAAAAAAAAACACACACACACACACAACACACACACCACACACACACACACCGAGATCACACACACAACACACACACATACACACTAATTCTCACACTAAATATCTTTGAAATCGACTCAACCACACCACACACAAACCAAGCACCACACCACACTCTCTCCCTCTCTCTCACCACAACACACACACACGCAACCACTCAGCACGCTCACACACACACACACTCCACTCACTCACACACACACACACACACACAAATTCACATAAACACACACACACACACACCACCACAAACTCACTCCACTCACCGCATCACACACACACACACCACACAACACTCACACCTTTCCACACACACACCCACACACTCGCTCTCTCTCACACACACACACACAACACACACACAACAACACACACTCACTCACATCACCACGCTCACACACACAACACACAACAACACACACACACGGTAGAGAGACATTTAACAGTTTATTCTCCAAATAACTCTAATTTCATGTTGCAGAAAAATGTGTTTAGAAATTGTGTATAGACTCTTGTTCTTGTTCCAAGTTACCTTCCTGCTGATGTTTGCTTCACTAAAGCCACAGAGGCTCACAGAAGACCGAGCAGCTCCCGTCATGCTTGAGCTCGGCTGGAACTTGAAAGTTAAGTTGCGCGACATAAATGCAATGTTTAGGTGTTATTATTATTTTTATTACTATTATTTTTATTTATGCCTTAGTTTTAGTTTGTACGGTTTACCTTTTTTAAAGTATTGTGAAATTGATTTTTGTATTTTTATTTATTATTATTTCGATATTTCTATTTGCCTTTTGAATGTATTGGCAATCAAATGCATTACATGGGTTTAGTTTTTACTGTAAATAATGTATGCAATTCACATTAAAAATATTATTACTTCTAAAAAGGAAACAAATTAGTCGGTAAACACAGTCGCTTTGTATAAAAGTATCTGTTAAATGCATAAATTATTATTATTATTATATTTTCTCTTGTATATCTAGTCTTGCTCTTTAATAAAGAAAACGACTTATCCGACTACTCGATTAATCGATCGCAGAATACTCGATTACCAAAAACAGGTCGATAGCTATCATGTAAAGCGTGTATAAGACAGTGAGGTGACTCTTCAGCATGAATGGGTGTTGTAGCGCAACTCAAAGCCGTTGTCGCGGACCGCTCTCCTCCAGACGCGGAGTCTGTCTGAAGCTCGGAGCTCTTCTCGCTGCTTCCATCACAACCCTCGGGCAAAATGGCGCTGTTGTCACAACTAGCCGCTGCCATGGCGACGCGCCCCCTGACCCCACACTGGCTGGCGGGCGCGGTGCATTGTGGGAAGTGGAGTCCGTGAGCGCAACGGACACATTTGCGTGTGACGACAGAACAGTTTTTTTTTTCTTTTTGTTTTTTTTTAAATAAACATTTATTGGCTTTAAATATTGACACAATGCAAAACTAACACGGTGCGTGGAAAACCAAACAAACGAAGTTCTTTCATTTCGGAAAAAGTCTTGTTATTCCGACGAGTACAAATAAAAAAGGTAATTAAAAACAAAGATTCAAAAGGCTTAATATTTTGATAATTATTATTTTTCACCACTAATAAATGTGCATAATAATGTAATCAGGTATTTATTATTATTATTATATCCTTTAAGACACACATATTCAGCGATGCGCAGTATTTATTTCAAATAAGTATTTTAAATATAAATTAAAAATAGGAACAGAGTTACAGACAGATTCAGTTTTAAGCGATGTTTATTTAAAAGCGCGGTGGCGTCAGAGACTTTTATTTCCCGGAAGTGACGCAGGCGCGGGTTTGTGTTTGTTTTCCTGACAGCCGCGGCCGTGTTGCGCTTCAAACTGCCCGAAACCAGCCAGACACACAGGTAAACGCCGAATAAACGCTTTCTTTCTGCACTTTACCTCACTAAGGGAACGCCTGACAGAGGGTAAGCGCGCGTTTGTGCTGAGCTGAGCTCTGATGCTAATATGTTAGCTGGGAACCAGCAGCTTTGTTTATTCATATCAGCTGTTTGATGAAGATGAAGATGACTGATCTCTGATGCTGTCGCTCAGCACTCCTGCTGTGACTTCTGCTGCTCGGGGATGTGTGTTAGCCCTAGCGAGCTGAAGATGCTGTCTACAGAGGGAGTGTGTTGTGTGTGTGTGTGTGTGTGTGTGTGTGTGTTTGTGTGTGTTTGTGTGTCTGTCTGTCCGTCTGTCTGTCTGTCTGTGTGTGTGTGTGTGTGTGTTTTTTGTTTGTTTGTGTGTGTGTGTGTCTGTGTGTTTGGTGTGTGTGTGTGTGTGTGTGTGTGTCTGTGTGTTTGGTGTGTGTGTGTGTGTATGATGTGTGTATGATGTGTGTGTGTGTATGGTGTGTGTGTATTGTGTGTGTGTGTCGGAGTGTGTGTGTCTGTGAGGTGTCTGTGTGTGTGTGTGTGTCTGTGTGTCGTCCTGTGTGTTTGTGTCTGTGTGTGTGTGTGTGGTGTGTCTGTGTGTGTGTGTGTGTTGTGTGTGTGTGTGTGTTTTTTGTGTTTGTGTGTGTGTGTGTTTTTGAGTGTGTGAGTGTGTGTGTGTGTGTGTGTGGTCTGTTGTGTTTGGTGGTGTGTGTGTCTGTGTGTGTGTTGTGGTTGTGTGTTGTGTTTGTCTGTCTGTCTGTCTGTCTGTGTGTGTGTGTGTGTCTATGTGTGTGTCTGTGTGTGTGTCTGTTTGTGTGTCCTGTGGGTGTGTGTCCTGTGTGGTTTGTGTCTGTGAGTGTGTGTCCTGTGTGTGGGAGTGTGTTGTGTGTTGTGTGTTGTGTGTGTGTTTGTTGTGTGTTGTGTGTTGTGTGTGTGTGTCTGTGTGTGTGTTTCTGTGTGTGTGTTGTGTCTGTGTGTGTGTTTTGGTGGTGTTTGCGTGTGTTGGTGCGTGCGTGTGTGTTGTGTGTGGTGTGAGTGTCCCTGTGCGAGTGTGTTTTTGTTTGTGTGTGTGTGTCTGTGTGTCTGTGAGTGTGTGTCTGTGAGTGTGTCTCTGTGAGTGTGTGTCTGTGAGTGTGTGTCTGTCTGTGTGCCCTGTGAAGGGGGGTTTGGGGTTTGTCGTGTCTGTACGTGTGGTTGTTGGGTGTGGGGTGGTTCGGGGTGGGGTTGTGTGGTGGTGGTGTTGGTGGTGCTGTGTGTTTGTTTTGTGGTTGTTTGGGGGGGTGGTGTGGTGGTGCTTGGGGGGTTGTGTGTGCGTGTTTTGATGGTGGTGATGTGTGCAGTGTGTGTGTGTGAGTGTGTGGGAGTGTGTGTCTGTGAGTGTGTGTCTGTGAGTGTGTGTCTGTGAGTGTGTGTCTGTGAGTGTGTGTCTGTCTGTGAGTGTGTGTCTGTGTCTCTGTCTGTGATTGTGGTGTCTGTGATTGTGCTGTTGTCCTGTGTCTTGAGTGGGTGTGGAGTGGTCTGTCTGTGAGTGGTTCTGGGAGTGTTCCTTTGAGTGTGTCCTTTGTCTGTGAGTGTGTGGGAAGTGGTCCTGTCTGTGAGTGTGTGTCGTGCGTGTGTCTGTGATGTGTGTCTGTTGCGAGTGTCCCTGTGTCCTGTGTGTGTGGTGTTTGTGTTTGGAGTCTGTTCGAGTGTGGTTAGTGAAGTAGTGTTTCTGGAGTCTGTGAGTGAGTGTGTGTGTCTGTGTGTGTGGTGTGTGTTTTGTGTGTGGTGTGTGTGTCTGTGTCTGTGTGTTTTTGTTTGTGTGTGTGTGTGTGTCTGTGTGTGTGTGTGTGTGTGTGTGTGTGTTGTCTAGACAGCAGCAGTTTTGAGCCTCTGCTGTCTAGGTAGGTGTCGAGGATGCTGTTTGAGAGGCAGTAGTATGTAGGGAGCACAGAAACACAGTGTGATTTGAACAAACTCCTCGATCTGAGCTGATGAGTCATGCCAGACAATTACAGTAACAAAGCATTCGATGAAGAACAAACAATGATAAGAAAAATGGGAAATATTGCAACAGCAAACAGTAACATAATATTAAAATTAGGCAGGTAATAAATGAAAATGAGATATGATATACAGTAACAAATAACAGTACAATAGTATTAAAAATAAGATGAAAAAATAGTCAAATAAATTATATGTGACCCTGGAGCACAAAAACAGTCATAGGGGCATTTTTATATGAATTTAGATTTATTGCATCATTCTGAAGCCTGATAAATGAGCTCTCCAGTGATTTAGGGTTTGTTAGTATCTGACATCTTTGAAAATCTGGAATCTGAGGGTGCAAAAAAATCTAAATATTGAGAAAATCATCTTTAAAGTTGTTCAAATGAAGTTCTTAGCAATGCATATTACTAATCAAACATTAAGTTTTGATATATTTACGGTAGGAAACTTACAAAATATCTTCAAGGAACATGATCTTTACTTAATATCCTAATGATTTTTGGCATAAAAAAAAAAACTATAATTTTGACCCATACAATTGTTTTTTTGGCTATTGCTACAAATATCCCCCAGCGACTTAACACTGCTTTTGTGCTGCAGGGTCACATGTGTATATGTCAATCCAAAATTGACCTGAGACTCGAACATATTGCCCCAAATATATATATATACATATAAATAAACTGATTGTCACTTTTTAATCTGTTTATTCTGTGTCAGAAACAGGCTTCCAGCTCGTTGGAAGTGAACTGTGTTCTGACTGGTATGATCCCTATAGGCTTCTAGTGTTTTCTGAGGGTGTGCAGGAGAAACATGATCAGTTTGGGTAATTGCATTTGCATTTATTTCTGTATTTGTGAACTGTAAGACTGTGGCAGCGCTCTGAGAGATTGCTGAAGTGTTTCTCAGAGCTCCTGACTGCTGCTGATCTTCTGGGAGTTTAATGTCGCTCTCCTGAGTCTCTGATTCTGTGCTTCATCCTCAAACCCCAGTGAGCTGATGTCTTACACTGCCTCTCGTTAGATCCCGTTACTCTTCGAGTGAAACATTATTAAACATGTTCCAAACTCAGGTTCGGTGGCATCATAAACGCCCACTGTACAGTCAAACCAACATATATTCAGACAAACACCTCACATCTCTCATTAATATCACCGTTTATCGCTTGTAAGTTTAGAAGAACTCAGAGTTGAACTGTGTCAGAACAAATTAATCTTGATAATGTCAGATAAGTTTGATAGAAGGGTATGTAATGAATTGGGTTGAATAGCTGTCAGCTGTTACATTTAAGAACACAGTTAGATTAAACCAATTTAGCTCAACTAATTAGCAAGCAGTGCTTCATTTAGTTCAGTCTGGTGTAAAAAGATTGCATTAGTAATTAAAGAAAAACACTTCAGCAAAACATGCTCGGCTCAAAGTGTCTGAATCATTTTTGCTCCCAAATGTTTCTGGTAGTCCACTGTATGAAGAGTTTTTGGGTATAATATGTCATAGTTTACTTTATTTTGCTCTCATCACCTACATAAATGAACTATAGTGTCCTGCACGCACTAGAAACAAAATATCAAAAATTATATCTAATGTCTGAATAATTATTGGTTTGACTGTATAACCTTCTGTTATTTTCATATGTGACTCTGCAGCACAAAAGCAGTGTTAAGCAGCACAGGTATATTTGTAGCAATAGCTAACAATACATTGTATTGTATTCCTTTATGCCAAAAATCATTAGGATATTAAGTAAAGATCATGTTCCATGAAGATATTTAGTAAGTGTCCTACTGTAAATATATCAAAACTTAATTTTTGATAATATACATGGCTAAGAACTTCATTTGGACAACATTAAAGATGATTTTCTCAATATGTAAATTTTTTTTGACCCTCAGATTCCAGATTTTCAAATATTGTCCGATCCTAACAAACCATACATCAATGGAAAGCTTATTTATTCAGCTTTCAGATTCAGCTTTCAATTTCCAAAAATGGACTCTTATGACTGGTTTTGGGTCACATATAAAGCGTGTGTGTTTTCTGTGTGTCTGTCAGATGGAGCAGCAGGCCAAGCCGTACATGTTTGCGAGCCTGACGCGCCCTCACTCCGAGCAGCTCCTGCAGGGTCTGCAGCTCCTGCGGCAGGATCACGAGCTCTGCGACATCGTGCTGCGGGTCGGAGACGCCAAGATCCACGCGCACAAAGTGGTGCTGGCCAGCATCAGCCCCTACTTCAAGGCCATGTTCACCGGAAACCTGTCCGAGAAAGAGACGTCCGAGGTGGAGTTCCAGTGCGTCGATGAAGCCTCTCTCAAGGTACATCCATCTCTAACATCCAAACACACCAGAACGGCATGCAGGACAATCAGCCGCTTTCAAATCATATCTCTTCTGGACCAATTCCTATATGTTCAGGTCATATTTGAGCCCCACCCCAAAAAAAACAGCTCATGTTTAGTCCCATTTTTGCCACTGATAAACTATTTTCAAAATAATTAATACGAGTGCAAAACAGACATGCGCAATTATACACACTCAAATAAATTGGTATGGCTATTAACATGTAGCCAAAACAAGTCAGAAAACTGAAATAAGAGGTTGAAATCAGATCAGATCCAGAAGGATTAAGCTCTGATAAAACATTTCTGTTCATTTCTGTTACATTTTTATAGAATTTTAATGTTTTGTGTTACAAAATGCTTTCTCTGTGTTCAGGTTTGACTGTAGTAGTAATAATTCAAAAACTGACGCTTTAAATCAACATGTCAAACCGAAAAGAAATCTACACCTTTACAAAAAGTTGTCTTTGAGAATGTCTAAATATATATCCAAGTCCACAACTAGGGCTGGATGATATGGCCAAAATGTATATCACGATATATTTCTTAATTTCGGGTCGATACGATATAATTCCGATATCGATATGAACACTATTTAAAAAAGCCTTGTAAAAACGGCCAAGAACGGCCACAACAGATGTCTGTGCCTACAAACTTATGAAAAATTAAATTTGCCAACTCTATGAAACCTACTCCTATAAAACTACATAATATTTTAGGAAAAAAATGGCACAAAAAAATAAATGTTCACCTTTTATTGGTATTCAGCCTTCATACAAGAAATGTGAAATCACTGTAAATACACTCTCAATTCACCTAATTAATTATTAATCTCTTCAAACACTACCAGTGAAAAGTTTTTGAACAGTGAGATTTTTTTATGTTTTTTAAAGAATTATCTTCTGCTCACCAAGGCTGCATTTATTTGATCCAAAATACAGCAAAACCAGTAACATTTTGAAATAATTTTACTCTTTTAGATAACTGTTTTCTATTTGAAATATTTAAAATGCAATGTATTCCTGTGATTTCAAAGTTATATTTTTAGCATCATTACTCCAGTCACATGATCCTTCAGAAATCCTTCTAATATTCTTATTTGCTGCTCAAAAAAACATTATTATTTGAAACAGCCGAGTGATGCTTTTTTTTCAGGTTTCTTTGATGAACAGAAAGTTCAGAAGAACAGCATTTATTTGAGATTTTTTTTTTGTAACATTATAAATGTCTTTTATCATCACTTTTGATCAATTTAAAGCATCCTTGCTAAATGAAAGTATTAATTAATTTCTTTCCCAAAAAAAATAATAAAAAAATGATACTGACTCCAATCTTTTGAATGGTATAGTGTTAATGTTACAAAAGCTTTTTATTTCAGAATGCTGACTTTGGATCTTTCTGTATAAAGAATTATATCTCGATACATATTGATATTGAATTATTGTCCAGCCCTACCCACAACTTAATAAAAATCGCATTTATGCCTAAAAACAACTAGAGAATTGATAGGCCTTTTATATAGAGCTCTATAGGCTAAACCATGGAATTGCAGATGTTTTTCTTATTTTACTCCCACCGGACGGCACTAATCTGGCTTCGAAAATTAAATTTTAAAGGCATTGACTCTATTTTAACATGAAATACTCCATTCATTGAAAAGTAATATAAAAATATATTTAAAACATTTGTATTATTTTCAATGGGCAGAAATTGATCATAATTATTGCATAAATATTAATTAGTGCAATGAATTGATCTCAAAATACAAAATAAAAAATATTATTGAACAAAAATATAATACATTGATTTGATATTCTTATATTTTCCTATTTTCATCTTATTTTATTCGTTACTTATCTTATTTTGGTATTGTAATAAAATACATATTTAGCATTTAAATTGCTAAATATTTATACATCATGGCAGTATTTTCCAAATTTATGCTTATGCTAAAAGCATTAAGTTACAGTTAATGATTACACATAATAATGTATTATAATATATATTTTTACAGTAATGACAGTCACCATCTACAAGATATAATATATGTTCTTTGTGTTTTGTTTCGTACTATTTAGCATTTATTTTATACTATTATTTTATTTGATATAGTAATAAAAATGCATGTACCATTTAATTGTAAAATATTATACATTAAAATTTTTGCTGTTTTAAATAAAAGCATTACATTACAGAATTAATTAATTATTAATTTTACTGTATTTATACCAAAAAGGCTACTTGAAGTTTTTATTTATACTTGTGTGTGTGTGTGGTTTATATAATATATATATAATATATATATATATCTCGCTTAGGCTGTCAGTTTAGCACTTATAATTCCTTATGAAATAGCGCTTATAAAAATATTTTATTCAAGATATTGGTGCAAAAAAATGCCCCTGTATGAGTTTTTGCCTCGTATTTATTATCATACGATAAGCGATGTCACACGAGCAGCGAGAGCAATATCACACGAGTGATGATTTTGTCATGAATATCACGAGTTTAAATGTGATTTTATTCAACAGTTCAGTAAATAAGTTGATATTGTTATATTTTAAACACAATATTATGTTTTTGCTAAATTTTGCAGAGAAAATATTACCTTTAAAGCCACAGCAGAACTGTTGCGCATCTCTGAGCAGCATTAGTTTCTGAATGAATCTGTGTTTTGAATGAATCGTGTGAACCAATGATTCAAAGCCCTGTTCATAAAGAGAGTCTTGTACTTCACTCCTGAATGAATCAGCCTTTTGAACGAATCGTGTGAACCAATGATTCAAAGCCCGTTCATAAAGAGTCGTTTACTTAATTCCTGAATGAATCCGTCGTTTTGAATGAATCGTGTGAACCAATGATTCAAAGCCCCGTTCATAAAGAGAGTCTTGTACTTCACTCCTGAATGAACCGCGTTTTTGAACGATCGTGTGAACCAATGTTCAAAGCCCCGTCCATCAAGAGAGTCTTTTACCTTCATTCCTAATGAATCAGCCGTTGACCGAATCGTGTGCCCAATGATTAAAGCCCCGTTCATAGTCTTTTGCTTTGCATTCTGAATGAATCCACGTTTTGAATGAATCATGTGAACCAATGATTCAAAGCCTCCCGTCATAAAGAGAGTCGTTTTTGCTTCATTCCTGAATGACTCAGCCGTTCGAACGCATCATGTGAACCAATGATTCAAAGCCGCGTTCATAAAGAGAGTCGTTTGCTTCATGCCTGAATGAATCAGCCGTTTGAACGAATCTGTTAACCAATGTCAAGCCCGTTCATAACGAGAGTCTTTACTTAATTCCTGACTGAATCAGCCGTTGAACGACCGTGTGAACCATGTTCAAAGCCCCCGTTTCTTAAACTGAGAGCCGTTTATTTAATTCTTGAATGAATCAGCCGTTTGAACGAATCGTGTGAATAAATGATTCAAAGACCCATTCATAAAGAGAGTCATTTATTCCCGAATGAATCAGCCGTTTGAACGAATCGGTGAACCAATGATTCAAAAGCCCATTCAAAGAGAGAGAGCCGTTTACTTAATTCCTGAATGAATCAGCCGTTTGAACTAATCGTGTGAACCAATGATTCAAAGCCCCGTTCATAAAGAGAGTCGTTTACTTCATTCCTGAATGAATCAGCCGTTTTGAAAGAATCGGTTGAATAAGTGAATCAATAAGCCCCGTTCTACAGGAGTCGTTACCGTGCATTCCTTATGATCAGCCTTTTGAACTAATCGTGTGAACCAATGATTCAAAGCCCCGTTCATAAAGAGAGTCTTGTACTTCACTCCTGAATGAATCAGCCGTTTGAACGAATCGAATGAATTACATTTACCGCCACCTGTTGGTAGTTTTAGTTTTTTATTTAGAGTATCATTTCATTAAAAAAATATAATAAAAATAAAAACATTAAAGGGATCATTTACCCCAAAAATTTAAATTAAAGTTTCAAAACTTTCTTTGTGGAATTTAAAAGAAGGTATTTTGAAGACCGTTTTGGTTAAGAATGACTTTCATTGCATGAACAAAAACTACTCAGATGTTTCTCAAATAATCTTCTTTTATGCTCCATAGTTTGTTAGGCCGTTGTAGCCTAAACGTTTATGTGTAATAAATTTTATGTTGAATCAAATAAAATATTTTCTTTCTAAAGCTACAATTTGTAATTAATTAATCAATTAAAATCAATTTAAATTGCCGATTTAAAGATAATTAAATTGCAGTTACAATTATTATTATTTTTAAATACATCAATGAGTAACTGATGTAACATGTTGTGAGTTAAGTGCTCTGTTTCCGTCTCTCGTCAGGCTATAGTGGAGTACGCCTACACAGGAACCGTCTTCATCTCACAGGAAACAGTGGAGACTCTACTTCCTGCCGCCAACCTGCTGCAGGTCAAGCTGGTTCTGAAGGAGTGCTGCAGCTTCCTGGAGAGTCAGCTGGACGCGGGGAACTGCATCGGCATCTCGCGCTTCGCCGAGACCTACGGCTGCCACGAGCTGTGTTTATCCGCCTCCAAATTCATCTGCCAGCACTTCGAGGAGGTGTGCCAGACGGAGGAGTTCCTGGAGCTGACGCGCGCCGAGCTGGACGAGATCGTGTCCAACGACTGCCTGAACGTGCTGACGGAGGAGAGCGTGTTCTACGCGCTGGAGTCCTGGATCAAGTACGATCTGACGGAGCGGCAGCAGTATCTGGCGCAGCTCCTGCACTGTGTGCGGCTACCGCTGCTGAGCGTCAAGTTCCTGACGCGGCTCTACGAGGCTAATCACCTGATCCGAGACGACCACGCCTGCAAACACCTGCTCAACGAGGCGCTCAAGTACCACTTCATGCCCGAGCACCGGCTCTCCTACCAGACGGTGCTGTCCACACGGCCGCGCTGCGCTCCTAAAGTCCTGCTGGCCGTCGGAGGAAAGGCCGGGCTCTTCGCCACGCTGGAGAGGTGAACCAACACGCGTGATTACAGCTATAGTTAACTAAAAACATAAACATTTTGCTACTTTCAATATAAATATTAAATGGGCCCGTATTCACAAAACATTTGATAAGAGTTCACCTAAATAGCAGTAAAGTTTTTAGCTAAGAGTTTTCTATTAAAACCAATTCACAAAGCTGCTGAGACAAACATTTACTAAGGAATAGAGAGAAGTCTTAAGCTCAGAGTAAGGGGGCGGGGCTGAGCTCGTTGCTATGGGTGATGTCTGCATGCTTATTAACTATGCACACAGTGATTGGCTGATAGTCTGTCAGAGATTTATTCACGGACACTACGTCCATGTTTTTATACGTCTAAGGTTACAGTGCAGCAGCGCATTAGATTAGAACGGCGGTTAATTTACCTGTACAATAAGCTGTTTAAAACATGCATTCTCCCGTTCAATTTCGAGCATCCAGTAATATAATCACACGTCTTGTGGAGTGCTTTCAGAGTATGCATTTATTTGTCATTTGAACTGTTTGGAAACGGAGCGTAAATGTGGAAGTCCTTCAAAGAATTCTTATCCTGTTGCACCCTCTGTAGGACCAGCGACTAGTCAACGTCAAGCTTAAAGCGTCATGGCAGAGCATTGAAGTCGAGTAGTCGTGCCCACCCCTAGTGTGTTCCTCTGTGTCCGGATGAGTGTGTGTGTGTGTGTGTGTGTGTGTGTGTCAGTAGGGCGATGTACTTCCCGCAGACGGACTCGTGGATCGGTCTGGCTCCGCTCAGCGTGCCGCGCTATGAGTTCGGCGTGGCGGTTCTGGAGCAGAAGGTGTATGTAGTGGGAGGCATCGCGACACACATGCGGCAGGGCATCAGCTACCGGCGGCACGAGAGCAGCGTGGAGCGCTGGGACCCCGACAGCAACACCTGGGCATCTGTGGAGCGCATGGCCGAGTGCAGGAGCACGCTGGGTGTGGTGGTGCTAGCGGGCGAGCTGTACGCTCTCGGCGGATACGACGGACAGTACTACCTGCAGTCAGTGGAGAAGTACGGGCCCAAGCTCAAGGAGTGGCAGCCGGTGGCACCGATGACCAAATCACGCAGCTGCTTCGCCACCGCTGCGCTCGACGGCATGATCTACGCCATCGGCGGATACGGCCCCGCCCACATGAACAGGTACGACCCGCCGCAGCAGTGCATTCTGGGAGGAGGCATGGTGGTCGGTGTTAATATTGTTAAATACAACTATTAAAGAACATGTATGTTAATTAAAATAAAATAATTGAGATTAGTGTTTTAAATCACTAGTGTTTTAGTGTTAAACTATTGTTGAGTTTTGCATTAACAAATGCCACTTTTTTTTTCAGGGAATATTAAATTACTAAAATTGCAAAAACTAATAAAAAAAACTAAAATACCAAACCTAATTTAAAAAAAAAAATGTTTTTCCATAAAAAAAGCATTACCATGAATCTGGCTACCAATGGTGATTAAATCTAAAGATCGGTTCGCTCATATCACATCAAACCGTTCAATTATTATTATTGTTATACTTTATTCTTAAATGATTAATGTTAACAACATCAGCATTGGTGACTATGAGTATAGTGTGTATAAGCGAGTAGATTTCAGTTTCTGCACAGTCTAACCTAATTATCATACTCTTCGAATTTCATATTAAGAAATTCCTTGAACCCAAAAAGCTAATTATGCTCCCTTCGAACTGGTTTTCTTTAAAATACGAATCTTTGTAATCTCAGGCTATCTGTAATCAGAAGCAGATTTATAACTGGAATATAATTTAATTTCATTCACATCAAAATGATGTTTCCTGATTCGCGGCTGCTGTGAGAAAAGGCTATAAACGATCCTCCATGTTAGTGGTCTATCAGCGGGACCGCTTCTGTGATTTACAGACGTGACGTACCCTGCCCACTACCGCTAGAACATTATTATCGCTACTTCTGTGAATCATCTACAAGTAAGGAGCTGGGTTTCTAACACTGGCTGCTTATGTTCTTCTGAAGATATTGATTTCCAGATCGTTTTTAACCAGAACCAGTTACGGACTGCAGCTTTAAAAAATTTATAGTAAAATTAATAGTTTTAGTAAATATTTCAGTTTAGTTTGTTCAAGTATTAAAACTACTAAAACTGAAATAAAAAATAAATATTTTAAAAATAATAATAAACAAAATTATAAAACTTTTAACTAAAATCCAAAATGAACCAAAACATTCAAAATATGAATAGGTACTGTAACACTATTTTAATGATGATAATAAAAAAAAACTGGTCAGTGAATCAGTCCAAAGCCTTGTTTCAAATAAAAACTACTGTATGACTTTAATAGTTAGCTTTATTTTTATAGTTTTAAGTAGATTTTTTTCCGCTTTATGCATTTCTGGTTTGAGTTTGAGCATGTTTGCAGTGAGTCTCTGTCTGAAGGCAGGGGACGGTTGGTTTCGTCTGATCCTCTGTGTTCTTCTCTCTTTGGGCTCATGGGACGCTCCTGATGTTGTGCTCGTGTCTCCATGAGCGTGTGGCTCTCCTGAGATGTGTTTCGCCTCTAAACGCGTGTCAAGAGTTCTGGGAAGAACAGGGGCCCATGGGACACTGCCAGGGATTCATGGGGCCAGCAGTTATTTGTCCAGTCTTTACTATGATTTCTCTGCTTATCTTGAGTTCTTCCAGCTCAACACTACACACATATCAGCAGTGTTTGAATAATTATGAGATCGGACTGATATTAGCTAATCAATGTTTTTTAAAGAGTTCTCTTCTGCTCAGCAAGCCTGCATTTATTTGATCAAAAATACAGAAAAAAAACAATATTGTGAAACATTGTTACTATTTAAAATGTTTTCTGTTTTAATATACTTTAAACTGTAATGTATGTCTGTGATGCGCAGCTGTATTTTCAGCATCATTACTCCAGTCTTCAGTGTCACATGATCTTCAGAAATCAGTATAATATGCTGATCTCTGATTAAGAAACCGTTATTATTATTATTATGCTGAAAACAGCTTTTATTGTAGGTTTCTTTGACGAATAGAAATTTCAGAAGAACAGCATTTATCTGAAATTATATTATAAATGTCAATTTAAATCAATTTAATGCATCCTTGCTAAATAAAAGTGTTAATTTCTATAATTTCATAATTTAATAAGGTAAATTATAATGATTATACTGACTCCAGCTTTCGAATGGTATGGGTTCATGTTACCAAAAGGCTTTTGGACTTTCTATTCATCAAAGAATCCTGAAAAAAAATGTTTTCAACATTGATAATGTTTCTAATAATCAGCATATTATACTGATTTCTGAAGATCATGTGACACTGAAGACTGGAGGAATGATGCTGAAAATACAGCTGCGCATCACAGAAATACATTACGTTTAACACAGATTCACATAGAAAACAGCGGTTTCACATTGTAATAATATTGCACTTTTTTACTGTATTTTTGCTCAAATAAATGCAGGCTTGATGAACCGAAGAGACTTCTTTAAAAAACATGAAACACTTGTGACTGGTGGTGTATGTGGGAGATCAGTGGCGTTAGTTAAATGGAGTATCACTAGTGCTGCTGCTTGACCCGGTCTGTCACTGAGGTCAGAGTTCATTGAGGATCGATGTGTGTTTCAGTGTGGAGAGATACGACCCCAGCAAAGACTCATGGGATATGGTGGCGCCGATGGCTGATAAGCGCATTAACTTCGGCGTGGGCGTGATGCTGGGCTTCATCTTCGTGGTGGGAGGACACAACGGGGTGTCTCATCTGTCCAGCATCGAGCGCTACGACCCGCAGCAGAACCAGTGGACGGCATGTCGACCCATGAACGAGCCGCGCACCGGTGAGAGTCACATGACACTGATCACACCAGACAACACATCACAGCAAAACAGGGCTGGCAGTTTAATCTGTCAATTTGGTGCAATTACTTATGAAGTCAATAAGGAGTTAAGATGATGAATGCATGTACTGTAACACCATGTCCATCATCTTACGTTAATCATAAGCATGCAGGACCACTGACTGTTAGAAAGCAGTTATATGAGCCTTAAATTCAAGATAAAATTCAAGAAAAAATAAATCACCCTCTTATATTGATATCATATCAGCAGTATCACACCAGCAAGACTTCTGCTTCTCCCCAATATCTGCACCACTGATTTATACAACAGTTCAATACACAAGAAGTTCATATTGTGCAAAATTATAGACACAATATTGTCTGTTTTGAATAGTTGCAAAGTCACAGCAGAATTGATGAGTCTCTGATCAACACACAGCGGTGATTCATTACTGAATGAATCCACTGAGTCGATGATTTAGTGATTCGTTCATGAAAAAAGTAAGCTTTGTTTCTGAGTGAAGCAGTCATTTGAATGTATTGAGTGAGTCAATTGATTCATTTCTGAATGAATCGGTTGAATGAATGATTCACTGAGTCACTAATTACACCAGTGACTCGCTGTGACCTACTGGTACTTTTAGTTTCATATTTACATTATTATTTCATAATTTTTTTATTCTTGTATTCTGGTAGTGAGAATTGCGGGGTATATATACACACACACACACACACACACACACATATAAATTGTGTATATAAATATATATTTATATGCCCACAAATATATATATAAATAACACACCACCCTATCATATACCTATAGATATATATATTATACCAATTGTTTTGGCTATAAACTTAACATATTTGTTTTGCATATTAAACCATTTAGCCAACTTTAAGCGCATGTTTTATATTTCGCATGTTTTTACTTCAGTGATGTATCTTTGTCTTTTGTCCGATTTTCAAATCTTTCTTGCTTCCAAATCAAAGTTTGTATGTTGTGATTTCTCCTCATAGCTGGTTAGTTTACCTTTTATGGATTACTAATGCCTTTGTTATACTTTTTTTTAAAATCCCTATGGGAAAAAAATACTTCCGGCTGTAATGTGCTTTCTCTCGCATCGTGTGTGTGTGTGTGTGTGTGTTTCTCTCTCTCCAGTCTCTGTGTGTGTGTGTGTGGGATGTGTGTGTGGTTTCTTTCAGGCGTGGGACTCTGTCGGTGGTGGATCCCTATCTCTATGTTGGTTGTCCGGTGTCACGTCGGGCTCGTCATATCTAGCCGGTGCAGGCGTTACGCTCCGAGCACGGACATCTGCACGACCCAGCGGGATGATTACTGCCGCGGTAACTTTCGCCTTACCGCAGCTTTGAGACCCTGGCCACAACCCGGCTGCCCATCAGAGACGCTTTGTTTCTGAGTTTAGTTTCCCCGCTCCATCCGTCCGGGCTTGAATCGGAAGAATTACGACAAACCGGCACTGAAGCACAGGTCTGATGAACACCAGAGCCTTCCACAGACCCTCGGAGGACGCGGAGCGCCCTGCTCTTCCCCTTTACATTTCAAGACTACTGATGAGGGATGCACATGCGGAGAGTGTGTGTGTGAGCGTGTGTGTGAATGCATGAGCGAATCGGCGCTTCGCTCTGGAGTACCATCGTGGGAACTCGTGATAAGGGCTTGCCTTCTGTCCTCTAACATACAGCTTGTTTGTTGGGTGTGGTGGTTGTGTGTGTGTGTTTGTGTGTTTTTTGTGTCTATCCATACGCTCATCTTCTGTCCTTTCTGCTGGAAATGAGTGAATCTCACCAGAATTCATGCAGCTCATGTTTCACCACAGTAATATTTTGTTGAAAAACACATTCTTTCGGCTCAAAGCCGTAACAAATGGCAAGGAAGACATAGTACGGAACAAAAATATTTATTAACATAAGAAAGGAAAAATATATAAAACAAGGAAGCAACGAAAAATAGCTACAATTTCTGTCTGACACAAGATGTTATAGTGTCAGACAGAACTAATCCTCACAACTCATAACAGAATCCAAATAAACGACTCGAAACCAAAGCCAAACCCCACCATCCAGAACCACCTCAACAAACCAAAGCTTTTATAGAGGACCACATGGACATCGTTCTCCTCCTAGCCACCCGTCCAGCTTCAAAAAGAGAGATAACTTTTTTTATTTTATTTTTAATTTTTTTTCAAGGTCAAAAAACACATTATTTTTGCATTTATTTTTTGCAGTCAAAATATTTTGCTGGAAAACATTTTTATTATATTATTTTTTTTTATATTAATTGTACAAATATTTACTGTAAAGTACTTTTTTTTGTTTTTCACCACTAAATGTGCTGTTTAAGACACTACAGCTATTTAAAATTGTCAAATATCACATCTCAAATTCTGCAATTCCAATCTATCATTTTCCCTTCTCCATATTTGCCTGGAAGATTGTTACGAAAAAATGTTCTATGTAAAATCTGTTTTTGAATGTGAGCTAACTGATATTCACCTGTGTGTGTGTGTGTGTGTGTGGTGTGTGTGTGTGTGTGTGTGGGTGTTTGTGTGTGTGTGTGTTTGTTTGTGAGAGAGTGTGTGTGTGTGTGAGATAGAGAGAGAGTGTGTGAGAGAGAGAGAGAGAGTGTGTTTGTGTGAGAGAGTGTGTGTGTGTGTTTGAGAGAGAGCGAGAGAGAGAGAGAGGGAGGGAGGGAGAGAGAGAGAAGTGTGTGTGTGTGTGTGTGGGTGTGTGTGATAGAGAGAGAGAGTAGAGAGAGTGTGTGTTGTGTGTGTTGGTGTGTGTGATAGAGAGCGATAGTGTGGGGTGTGTGTGTGAGAGAGAGAGAGTGTGTGTGTGTGTGTGTGTGTGTGTTGTGTGGAGAGAGAGAGTGTGTGTGTGTGTGAAAGAGAGAGAGAGAGAGTGTGTGTGTGTGGTGTGTGTGTGTGTGTGAAGAGAGAGAGAGAGAGATTGTGTGTGTGTGTGTGTGTGTTTGAGAGAGAGTGTGTGTGTGTGTGAGAAGAGTGTGTGTGTGTGAGAGAGAGAAAGAGAGAGAGAGTGGTGTGTGAGAGAGTGTGTGTGTGTGATAGAGAGAGAGAGTGTGTGTGTGTGGTGTGTGAGTGAGAGAGAGAGTGTGTGAGAGAGAGAGAGAGAGAGAGAGTGGTGTGTGTGTGAGAGAGAGAGAGTGTTGTGTGTGTGAGAGAGAGAGAGAGTGTGTGTGTGAGAGCGAGAGAGAGTGTGTGTGTGATAGAGAGAGAGAGTGTGTGTGTCTGTGAGAGAGAGTGTTTGGTGTGAGATAGAGTGTGTGTGTGTGTGTGTGGGTGAGCGAGAGTGTGTGTGTGTGTGTTGTGTGAGGAGAGAGAGAGTGTGTGTGTGAAGAGAGAGAGGAGCAGAGAGTGTGTGGGGTGTGAGAGAAGAGGGAGAGTGTGATTGTGGGAGAGAGAGAGAGAGAGAGGTGTGTGTGTGTGAGAGAGTGTGTGTGTGTAAGAGAGAGAGAGAGAGTTTGTGTGTGAGAGAGAGAGTGTGTGTGTTTGTGTGTGAGAGAGAGAGGTGTGTGTGTGAGAGAGAGAGTGGGTGGTGTGTGTGTGTGTGAGGAGAGAAGTGGGTGTGTGTGTGTGAGAGGAGAGAGTGTGTGTGTGTAGAGAGATGTTGTTTGAGAGGCAGAGAGAGTGTGTGTGTGGAGAGAGAGAGAGAGAGAGAGAGTGGGGGTGGGGGGGGGTGGGTGAGAGAAGGAGAGTGGTGTGGAGGAGAGAGAGAGTGTGGTGTGTGAGAGAGAGAGTGTGTGTGTTGTGTGTGAGAGAAGAGAGCGTGTGTGTGTGCGTGCGTGCTGCGTGTGTGTGGCGCACGTCTCATACTGACTGGTGCTAATTTCCTCTCCAGTATTGAGTTGTTTTAGTTCTGTCATGATGTGAAAATTGATTTCCTGTTCCTGTGGCGTTCAGATGAAGCATACCGTGGCTGGTTTGAGTGGAGTGTGTTGTGTGTGTCATCAGACGCCGGTCACATGGTGCCAAACATTCAAGCGCTCATCCTCACTCAGACGAAGCGTCTCTAGATCTAGATCTCTGTTTGCCTGTCGGATCATTTCACAGTCGAGTGTGATGTGTGCGTTGTTCACATCTGCATGTGGAGATACACTGAAGTCCTGCACTTACCAAACCATTTTCTACTGTGTAAATATGACCTTTGAGTTCCTTTGAGGCAATAAGACTTTTTCTTCAACTCATTTTTTCATTTTGGTCATTAATTGCCAAGGTGTTTTTGGGAATCCTGTGACTGACCTGAATGTCTCTCGTCGCTTCGTTTCTTTGTGTTGCTCGTTATTCTGGATTTCAGCACTTTTGATGTTCGTTTTGGATCTGAACTGTCTTTAGAAGCGTGTTTTGGATTGATTTGACATTAACGTGTGATGCCTCTCAGTCCAGAAGATGATTTTTAGTGTGTTTCAGTGCAGACCCAGAGGCACAAAGGGAGCAAACGCTCATCAGAAGCATCCGTGTTTGATTAGCAATAAGAAATATGTCCTCGCATCCATTGATGTCCATCACCGTCATTCACTGAATCTGCAGCAGATGATGGTGTGTGGTTTTTCTCTCCTGAAGCGTGTCGATGTGGATCTGAGGTCTCACAGATGATGGTGAGAAGGCTCCGTCTGGCCTTTTGCTCTTGATTTACTCCTAAAGGACACACGTGAAAAACGTCAAACTGCAAAACGAAGGTGTTGGGTGTTTGTTCGTGTCTGAATCGCCGCTCTCACCAAAGTGCTCGTCTCACGAGGGAATCTGAATCAGTCCAGAACGACTCCCTCACTGTCTTAAACTTTTGATCATTGTTCCTGATGGTGATGGTGATGATGATGATGATGATGATGCCACATTTTCTTTTTCCGTCCGTCTGGCTTGTGTTTGAAATAGAGTGCTTTTTTATAAACCTGTGGATTGTTACTGGAACTAAACCGATAACCTTAGCTACAAACGCAGTATTTATTTTTCACATTTTATCAAGCGTTGAGAGCTTAGCGTACTTCTGCCAGTTTATTTGTGTGTGTGTGTCGCAGCTGGACCAGTCAAGAAATAAAGGCCTGGAAATGATTCTGCAGGAGTCCGGCGTGTTTCTGCTTCATGCTCAAAGGCATAGTTCATCTGAAAATGAAAATGTGCTGAATGTTTCCTCACTCTCAGGTCATCCCAGATCAGGAAGAGTTTGTTTCATCATCAGGTTTGGAGAAATGCAGCATTGCATCAGTGTCTCACTGCAAGTGAATGGGTGCCGTCAGAACGAGAGCTGATAAAAACCTCACAATAATCCACAAGTAATCCACAGCACTCCAGTCCATCAGTTCACATCTGGAGAAGACAACAGAAGTAAAGTTTAGAACTGTTTAAACGCTGCTTGATCTGTGCAGATTTCTCTCCTGATTCACACCAGAACACTGACTCACTGGAGGAAGAGTTATTATGGATTATAGACTCGTATTTGAGTTAAAAACGTCTTAATGCTGGATTTGTTCCAGCTTTTGTCTTCTCCAGATGTTAACTGATGGACTGGAGTGCTGTGGATTATTGTGATGTTTTTATCAGCTGTTTGGACTGATAAATTCTGACGGCACCCATTCACTGGTAAACATGCTGCTTCATTAATGAGCTCATAACTACACAAGACACCTGTGTACAAACAAAAAGTTGATGTAATATCTGACTGATATCTGATATTGATTATGAAAGTTTTAATACACATTGATTCATACAACATTTGTAATCTTCCACTGATAGTCTTCATGCTTCAGTAAACAAATCCTAGTAATCTATCTAGTCATCATAAGTGCAAGTAGTCAAGTCGCCTTTATTTATATAGTGCTTTTAACAATACAGACTGTGTCAAAGCAGCTTCACAGTATTAATTAGTGTGTCATTAATGCAGAATGACAATAGTAAACACTCAATTTTCAGTTAAATGCAGTTCATCATTGAGTTCAGTGATGCCATCTGTGCAGTCATAAAGTAAAGTAGAGGAAGGACTGTAAATGAACAATAATAAAGATGATTAAAAACAAGTGACCTCCTGTAGGAGGCAGTTTCTATGAAATCAGATCCATGCATGAATCAAAATCCTGATTAAACACAATCCGTGTGAATTCAGGACTGGTGTGTATTCAGCAAAACATATTCTAATAAACATGAGCTTTTTCTGTCTGTATCAGTGTAGATGAGACAGGTTTGTGCTGGTCTGTGTTGAAGAGCGTCGCTCCCTCCAGTGAGTACCTGTGCAATCAGATCACGCCTTTAGAAAACACACACACCAGCCGGCTAAAATACTTTGCTTCATGTTTTAATTAAATTGTGCACAATTTAAGAATTTGATTGCATGACAAGTTGTTGGTGAGTTTTAGTTAAATCATGCACAAATGTATGAATTAGTTTCCTCCGTTTAGCTCAATCATTTAACTAACAAGGGAACACGATTTACTAAAACGAGAGAATGCATCTGAATTCGTAGCCACAATAAACATATTTTTGTCTGTATGTAATGCACGGCATGCATCCCTGACATAATTAGAAATAAAGAAATGTACAAAGACATGTAAAAAAGCAAATATAAAGAAAAGTGTGCTCTTTACAGGACATCCAGACACAAAGCTGTGACATGTAAGATCTCAGAGAAATTCACTAAAATAGAATGTCTACTACAGAGGAAAAAAAGTCTATTCCTGGGTCCCCGGGAGGAAAGATATTAAGATATTACAAACATTAACATCTTGATTTGGTAAGTAACACTGCTCTGAAACGTTGTGCATTATGAAAAGTGCTAACTTAAATGTGACTGGAGCACAAAACCAATCATAAGGGTCAGTTTTGTGAAATTGAGATGTATGCATCATCTGAAAGCTGAATAAATAATCTTTCCATTGATGTGTGGTTTGTTAGGAGAGGACAATATTTGAAAATATGGAATCTGAGGGTGCAAAAAAAAAATATATATATTGAGGGAAAATACATCTGTAAAGTTGTTCAGATGACGTTCTTAGCAATGCATATTATTAATCAAACATTAAGTTTTTATATATTTACAGTAGGAAATTTAAAAATATATTTTCATGGAACATGATCTTTAATTAATATGCTAATGATTTTTGGCATAAAAGAGGAATGTATAATTGTGACCCATACATGCCTCCTTTTTTTTTTTTTTTCTATTGTTGGATATTGCTAACAAATATCAACAGCGACTCAACATGCTTTTGGTGCTGCAGCCGGACACAGATAATAAATAGAATTGACAGCACTAAACAGGCAGGACAGTTGTTGCTGTGTGATGATGGTGTTCCAGTGTCTGTGGAGTGAGAGGGAGTGAGGGTCCTCCAGTGAGATCAGAAGACCGAGTCGAGATGGTGGCAGATCTCTGGAGGTGCTCAGTCCTGACGTCACACACTCAGAGGAAGAGAAACTCCTTCATCTCTTCATCCGAGCGCCTGCAGACGGAGAGAACTAGCGGCTGGCTGTCTCCTAAACTGATCTAACCGCAGAAAACAGCTGGTAAACATGAGCTATTCAACACTGCATTTATAGCAGAGAGCACAGCTGCTTTCATCTCGAGATTAAAGTATGATCGGTTTCTTTTCATCTTAGTTCAAGTTTTAGAAATTATGCTTTTGTCATTTATATTAGCTTTTTAATATGTGTACCTAGTTCTTATATTTTTATTTTAGTTGCGGTTATTTTAGTACTTCAAGTCTGTTTTTTTTATTATCATTGAGATAATATATCGATAAGGATAAATAATCTAACAGTAATAATATTATTTATAGATAAGCCCCTTAAGATTTTGGAATTAGATTTAATTTTATTTTTTTTGTAAAATATATAAATCATTTTAATATTTAAAATGATATTTGATTTTAGTGCTCTTTTTGTTGAATTATGTTTTTTCTGTAAAATTTATTTTATTTTCAGTTATTTTAGTACACCAGGTTAAATAACTAGAAATGAGAAATGTTTCCTTATTTCAACTACCGCTGAAATAAAATTACGTTGACTAAAACTGATAATTATCTTTAAAATAAAAAAGTTTTGCTATACTGTGATTAATTTCATTTAAACATTTATTTTATTTCAAGTATGGTTTTTTTTGGTTGTAGTTAAACCCTGTATCAAATTAAATTAAAAGAAATGAGAAATGTTGTATAAACTAAGTTTTATCACCACATTTTTGTTCACCATTTTATTTTATTTCAAATAATGACTTTTTTAATGACTTTCATTCAAAATGTTTTTAGTTTCCATAACCATAACAAACCTGTGATATCTGAATGATCATGAAATTATGACACCATAAATCTTGGGAATAAAATATAAACAAATAAAATAAAATCGCTAGAGTACATTGTAAAAAAAAAAAAATTGTAAATAAAACAAATATTTTTGGATGTTTTATTAGAAAATGCAGTTACAGTTGTTTACGTCAGTGTTTCTAGTCATCTCTTTGTCATTATTTTTGTAATTTACCAGTGATTTCAGAGTGAAAATGGTTTCTACTCTAATTTTTTTTGTGTGTGTGTTGAAAACTCTTTATGCATAAATTAGACATAACCCAGTTTTTGCTGCTGAGAACGTGGTGGCAATGAAATGGAGAGCACCAGACGCTTTCTATCACTAACTCCCGACAACTGTGAGCATATTAAACCTAAATAATGTTAATTATATACATATACAGTACGTGCATAATTAATAGGCACATTGATATTCTGATCACATTTTTTTCCCAAGCACATTTGACCAATTCCTAACCACATCAGTCTTAATAACTACTATTAATTTTGTATTTAATCATTTATGAGTGATATATAATAGTCCATGTAGGCTGGAAGGGGAAAAAAGTATTGCATCCTTCTCATGGGCATTCAATAATCTCTTTAAATCTCTTTTTTTGGCTCATTTTATATGTAAAAGAGCACCTGCCTAATAATTATTAGATAAAAATAAGATTTAAGAGGTTCCCTTTTTGTGATTTAGAGGCCCATGATCAGATGTGTGTGATTTGTGAAGTTGAATGATATTTTACAAATATTTACCAAGAAATGTCAAGTAACACATTGAATTAAACATGATTTTTTTGACCGAAATACTATTTTCTATCTTTGTTTAGAGTTTTTATTTTAAAGATTGTAGCGTTAAAATCGATACTGTAAACTTTAAATAAAATTAAACAAAAAAAGTAAAAAGTTAATTAGTTCAAATTAAAACAAATCCGTGAATTTCAGCTCATAATTCACTATTAAATCAAGTCAATTCAAGTCTGTTTTATTTATATAGTGCTTAATACAATACTAACTGCTGCGTTAAAAATCAGTAGTTTCAAGTATAGCTTCAAAAGGAATACAAAGTAAGAAATTATATTTTTCATAAAGAATATGTCACCTGTTTTTTGCATTTTTGTGGCATTACAAGTCAGTCAAGTCATTTATTTCTATAGCGCTTTATACACAGAAGCAAACAGTAACAGTGTTCATGTTGTAAAATGGATTAATTATGAAACAAATGCAGGTTCCTCTGTAAACGGGCCTCTAGAAGAAGGTAAATTTTCGTTATCATTATTCAGATCAAATCAGTTCAGTGGGGATTTGTGGCTTTCATGACAAGCAAGTAGATTTCCCCCAAATTCTCATTCATGCAAAAACAGTGCATTATTTAAATTGTGTTGTGTTAAAGTACGTTCATAAAGTATGATTGTAAGTATATGTCATGATAGTGCTGATTTTAATGTGTGATTTAGATTTTATGCTGAAATATGAGGTGTATGTGTCTCTTTTCCTTGTGTGGTTTTATTTCTCGTGCTAATGTTGTGTTATCTGTAGTGTGGCACTAGAGGGCGACCTGAGGTCAGGAATCATGTTTTTAAATCATGTTTGAAATTGAAAATAGCAGGATTTCAGTCCAGTGTTCAGTGACATTAAACACATCTGTCAGCAGTGTTGCGGAGTAACCAAAATAACATTACAAAATAAATCTAACTAATTTGTCACGGTTACTGAGAAAAGAATGTGTAATTAAATTAGTTACTTAGGAAAATGTTAGCAGTTACAAAGGAGGTTACATCTGAATATGTTCACACACATACTGATTTAATTTATTTCCCAAATTGCACTGACCAGTGTTTCAGGAGTTTAGGACACGGAGTAGTATGCTTATATTACCATACCCATGTCTTATCTGGGTCCCTGGAGCAACAACAAGACAGGGTTGAGTACGATGGGGGAACTTTGAGACATCCCCCATAGACAACCAATAAGTGTATGGGTCACAATATCATTCTATTTTATCCACACAAATCCATTAGTGATAGTAATGTAAAGATCAGTTCCTATGAAGATCATTTAGGAAGGTGCATACCGTAAAATATCAGAATTAATGTGCTGATTAGTAATAGGCATGCTAAGGGCATACTTTCATTTGCACAACTTTAAAGATTGATTGTTCTCAATATTCTAGATTTTTTAAGATTAAACAGTTTTTTCAAAAACCTCTTTAGACTGCCAGGGGACTATATTGTTCGTTTAACCTGCTGGTTTACACTCGTTCAGATGATAACAGTGTTGAAAACATTTGTTAGAACTGTTAACAAGTAATCAAGGTAATAAGTTACATTAATAAAGTAACTGCCTCCAAAGCTAATTCTTCCCACACACCTGTCTGTCAGTCACTTATGTGTGTGTGTGTGTGTGTGTGTCTCTCTCTCTGTGTGTGTGTGTGTCTCTCTGTGTGTGTGTCTCTCTCTCTCTCTCCTGTGTGTGTGTGTGTGTGTATCTATCTCCGTGTGTGTGTGGTGTGTCTTCTCTGTGTGTGGTGTGCTGTGTATATATCTCTGTGTGGTGTGTGGGTGTGCTCTCCTTGTGTTTCTCTCTCTCTGTGGGGTGTTTCTCTCCCTGTGGTGTGTGTGGTGTGTTGTTTCTCTCTCTGTGGGTGGTGTGTGTTCCTCTGTGGTGTGCTGTGTGTTTTGTGTGTCGTTTTTTTTTGTGTGTGTGTGTGTGTGTTTCTCTCTGTGTGTGTGTGTTTCTCTCTCTGTGTGTGTGAGTTTTTATCTCTTCGCGGGTGTGTGTGTTGATTCTCTCTGTGTTGTGTGTGTTTTCCTCTCTTGTGTGTGTGTGTCTTATATCTCTCTTGTGTGGGTGGGTTTTTCTTCTGTGTTGTGTGGTGTTTCGTACTCTCTGTGTGGGTGTGTTTCTCTATATCTGTGGTAGTGTGTGTGGTGTGTTTATCTATAGTGTGTGTGTGTGGTTGTTTCTATCGCTCTGTGTGTGTGTGTTTCTCTTCATCTGTGGTGTGTGTGTGTGTGTTTCTCTCTTCTGTGTGTGTGGGTTTCTCTCGCTGTGTGTGTGTGTGTGTGTGTTATTCTGGGTGTGTGTGTTCTCTCTCTCTCTGTGGGTGTTGTTGTGGTGTGTTTCTCATCTATCTCGGTGTGTGTGTGTGTGTGTGTGTGTGTTCCTGTGGTGTGGATATATCTGTGTGGGTGTGTGTGTATGCCATTGTGGGTTTTATCTCTTCTGCTGTGTGTGGTTAGATGTGTGGCTCTGTATTGTGTGTTGTGGTGTGTGTGTGTGCTTTTCTCTCTAGTGTGTGTGTCTTTCTCTCTATGGTGTGTCGGAGTATGGGTCTGTCTGTGCTGTATGTGTGTGTTCTTGATCTCTTATTATCTTCCCGGTGTGTGTGTGTGTGCTTTCATCTCTCATCGCCTCTCTATTCTGTGTGTGTTTCTATCTCTCTCTGTGGTGGTGTTTCTCCTCTCTCTTGTGTGTGTGGTGTGTTTCTCTCTATCTCTCTGTGTGGGTGTGTCTGTGTGTGTGATCATCTTTGTGTGTGGGCGTGTGGGGGTGGTTTCTACTATCTCTGTGCCTGGTGTGTTTCTCGGATGAGTGTATGTCCTTGTGTGTGTGTGTGTGTGTGTGTCTTTTTCTCTCTCGTGTGTGTGTCTGTGTCTGTCTGTGTGTATGTGTGTGTCTTTCTCTCTCTCTCTCTGTGTGTGTGTGTGTGTGTGTTTCTCTCTCTCGCTCTCTCTCTCTGTGTGTGCGTGTCTCTCTCTCTCTCTGTGTGTGTGTGTCTCTCTCTCTGTGTGTGTGTGTGTTTCTCTCTCTCGCTCTCTCTCTCTGTGTGTGTGAGTGTGTGTGTGTGTGTGTGAGCACCAGACACGGGTCACACTGAAGCAGGTCAGCAGGTGATGGAGGATCAGCCGTCAGACAGCAGACAGAGAGGAGCTGCTCGCAGCAAGCACAGACAAGACTGTGTCAGGAGGAATATTGAGGTATGTCGAGGTCACTTCAGGCCGATTAGAGCCATATGACTGAACATGTGGGGGAAGAATGCTGGAAAGAGCCATGAAGCACCTCGTTTTCTCGCCACTGCTGGCTTGCCGGTTATTGAAGGGCTCGTTTTTAAATAGTCTAAAGGTGATTTTGATGCTCAAAGTCAGGTGGTCTCGGGGGAGGGACTTGCTCGTTCTACAGAACATCTGATTGGACAGAAATTAGTGTAATATAATGTCATTGAGAGGTTTGGTCCGTTTTCCTGTGAGAGAAAGACTGACATGTGCAAAACTCACATTTGTATTTCATGGGGTCTTTAAACATGGAAAGATGTCTATTCATCTGAGGACAGAATGGAATAATGGTGTAATGTGGAATTAAAACTGCTGTTTTTATGCTAAATTGATTCCAGCTCCACCGCAGAAACTGATGTTCGTCCTCTGTATTTATGTCTTGTCTTCCAGTTCAAATATTTGAAGATTTCTTAAATTAACTGGAGATGCACGAGAACATCAGATAATAAAGGAACGTGGTCAAAAAATGAGTTTATGATTAAAACAAGAACAAATATCTGCCAGTGAGTAGTTAAACTAAATTCAAAGGGAAAACAAGATGATTTTTCTGAGTCCATTGGTAGATATTTATTCTTGTTTTAAGCAAAAAATCACTTCATTTTGTTCAATTTCTAAGAAAACAAAACTCTTTACTTATGTCATTTTGCATCTCCAGCAAATGTATCTTCAGGGTTTCTGTGGATTTTAAAAAGTCTTTATTCACGTCTTTATTAAAAGTCATGGCATTAACTGTTGCATGCAGTTAATTTTTGTTAACTTGTTTACAAATTTAGCAGATATTTGTTCTTGTTGTCATAAACTCACTTCATTTTGATCAAAAACAAGGCATCTAGTTTGTCATTTTGCATAAATGTATCTTGATTTAAGAATAATTTGGAGATTTTTGCACTGGAAAACAAGACAGAAATACTGAGTTTTAGCAGTGACTGGATCATAAATCAAATGTTTGATTGTTTGACTGAAGGTGTTTGAGAATGTTCAGCTCGCAGAAGCGTCGGGAAACTCGTCTCTGCTCACACAACAGTAGAAAGAGAGAATAGAGGAACTGCTGAAGGATCTAGAAGAGGAACAGAACGACAGCGACCCGAAGGGATGGGCGTCCACACTAGGGATGGGCGATATGGGCTTAAAAAATATCATGATAATTTCTGGTATTTATTGCGATAATATCAATGACGATAATTCAGGGAATCTTATGCATCCACTAAGAGACAAATAAAAAGTCCTGTTTCTTTAGAGAAAAGTATTATCTGTCTTATTGAGTATATTATAGTGAGTACAGATGTAATGTAATGAGTGTTTAACTCGTACTGGAAGCCAGAGGGCGCTCTTGTGCAGAAACTCCACATGCATCACAGAAGTAATAGCACTGACGACGCTCCAGGAAATCATAATATAGCACACATAAAATAGGGGGCCACCTCCACGTTATCTCTGAATAAAACTTCAGGAAACTTGAAGACAATAAACCTACGATTGCGACAATATATGGCTTATCTGTGTTCTTCAAGCAATCTTGGGTATTTTTACAAGCATAAAGTATATTTATAATGCGATGCTAATCGACAGCCTTTATCACTGCTTAAATACTATAAATTTATAGATCACTGATTTCTGCCTCATTCTGTGATATTAAAACCCCGTCTGATCACAGAAAGTTATTTCGAACTCTCGACTGAATATTACACTTAATTTAATGCCTCATTTTCTTACTGTGAGATTGTGACTGACAACTCGAACTCGTGATTAGTCAGTGAAAGAAAGCGAATCATCCTCAGTTGGTGTTTACCAGCTCTTTTCATCTGACCTCACCGCCACAGGAATTGGCCTCTACATTTATAGAGTCCTTCTTTCCTTTGCATAGTGATTTCTGTAATTACGTGCGGAAGCCCAACAGGACCGCAGATGTTTGGATCCTCCTCACAGGTCCGATGGAAAGTTCCTGTTATTGCAGGAGCTTGTCGATGGGCAGGAGATGTTTGATGTCTTCTGGACTTGGCTGCCTCTGGCATAATTAAAGTCTCTCTGCATGTGTTTGTCTCTTTGACCCTGACAGACTGAGACTCACAGTGGGATCAGTCTGACAGATTCAGTCTGATGGTAAATCATCCCACAGGTCGAGTCACATCAGTTTCTATAGCGCTTATACAATACGGATTGTTTCAAAGCAGCTTCACAGTAATAAACAGGAAAATAACAGTGTTAATGCTGTAAAATTCATCTATTTGTGAAACAAATTCAGTTTTAGCTGGAAAGCAGCTCTACAGACAGCAATAGAGTCATTATTCAGATCAATTCGAATCAAGTTTTGTTCTGTGTTCTGTGTCAGTGCAGTCAAATCAATAATATTAGTGAATATTAAGTGTGTTGAAAGCTGAACAGCATAATTGTTCCATAAATAAAAGCTGAATGGATATTATTCTTGCATAAACTGAATAATGTTTAGTTATTAACTTTTAGTTATCATTGATGTTTAGTAATTTATAAAAAATGGATCTTGAAGTGGGTGTACAGATGTTCCTGTGGAAGCTTGCCACTTTTTTAATCTTACAATTTTTACAGTTTTTCGTTCAATTCTGAGTTTATTTCTCACAATTTAAGACTTTATTCTTCTTAAGTTTTACTTGCAAATTCAGAATTGTGAGAGATTATCTTGTGAGTTTATAATGATATATAAACTTCTCTTTCTTTATTTTCTATATTCTCTGTTCTATATTCTTTCTATTCTATATATTAACTATAAAAAAGTTTCTTCTCAGAATTGTGAGTTCTAAAGTCTGAATTGCAACAAAAATGTTGCAATTATCTCCTGAGTGGCAGAAACAAAATAAAACGGAAATAAACGACAACAACAAAAAACTGATTTGTGAGATATAGACTCAAAATTTGAAATATAAACTTGGAATTTTGAGGAAAAGAGTAAAAATTGTGAGAGAAGATTCAGAATTCTGAGAAAAAAAGTCGGGGCTTTATGTAAACTTGCAATTCTGCGGAAAAAGATTTGAAACTGAGAGATGTACAGTCCGGATTCTGAGAAAAACTTGGGATTCTGAGGAAGAAAGTGTGAGATATAAATTGTGAGATATAAATTTGAAATGCTAAGAAAAAAGTAAACATTGTGAGAAACTTGGAGTTCTGCGAAAAAATTAAACTGAGAGAAGATTCAGAATTCTGAGAAAAAAGTAAAAATTGTGAGAAACGTGGAATTATGAGAGAAAAAAAATTGTGAGAAACTTGAATTCTGAGGAAAAAAAGGAAAAATTGTGAGAAACTTGAATTCTGAGGAAAAAAAGGAAAAATTGTGAGAAACTTGAATTCTGAGGAAAAAAAGGAAAAATTGTGAGAAACTTGAATTCTGAGGAAAAAAAGGAAAAATTGTGAGAAACTTGAATTCTGAGGAAAAAAAGGAAAAATTGTGAGAAACTTGAATTCTGAGGAAAAAAAGGAAAAATTGTGAGAAACTTGAATTCTGAGGAAAAAAAGGAAAAATTGTGAGAAACTTGGAATTCTGAGGAAAAAAGTAAAAATTGTGAGAAACTTGGAATTCTGAGGAAAAAAGTAAAAATTGTGTGAAACTTGGAATTCTGAGGAAAAAAAGGAAAAATTGTGAGAAACTTGAATTCTGAGGAAAAAGAAAAAATTGTGAGAAACTTGAATTATGAGGAAAAAGTAAAAATTGTGAGAAACTTGAATTATGAGGAAAAAAAGTAAAAATTGTGAGAAACTTGAATTATGAGGAAAAAAAGTAAAAATTGTGAGAAACTTGAATTATGAGGAAAAAAAGTAAAAATTGTGAGAAACTTGAATTCTGAGGAAAAAGAAAAAATTGTGAGAAACTTGAATTATGAGGAAAAATTAAAAATTGTGAGAAACTTGGATTTATGAGGAAAAAGTAAAAATTGTGAGAAACTTGGATTTATGAGGAAAAAAAGGAAAAATTGTGAGAAACTTGAATTCTGAGGAAAAAGAAAAAATTGTGAGAAACTTGAATTATGAGGAAAAATTAAAAATTGTGAGAAACTTGGATTTATGAGGAAAAAAAGGAAAAATTGTGAGAAACTTGAATTCTGAGGAAAAAAAGGAAAAATTGTGAGAAACTTGAATTCTGAGGAAAAAAAGGAAAAATTGTGAGAAACTTGAATTCTGAGGAAAAAAGTAAAAATTGTGAGAAACTTGAATTATGAGGAAAAAAAGGAAAAATTGTGAGAAACTTGAATTCTGAGGAAAAAGTAAAAATTGTGAGAAACTTGAATTATGAGGAAAAATTAAAAATTGTGAGAAACTTGGATTTATGAGGAAAAAGTAAAAATTGTGAGAAACTTGGATTTATGAGGAAAAAGTAAAAATTGTGAGAAACTTGGATTTATGAGGAAAAAGTAAAAATTGTGAGAAACTTGAATTATGAGGAAAAAAAGTAAAAATTGTGAGAAACTTGAATTATGAGGAAAAAAAGTAAAAATTGTGAGAAACTTGGAATTATGAGGAAAAAAAGTAAAAATTGTGAGAAACTTGGAATTATGAGGAAAAAAAGTAAAAATTGTGAAACTTGAATTCTGAGGAAAAAGTAAAAATTGTGAAACTTGAATTCTGAGGAAAAAGTAAAAATTGTGTGAGAAACCTTCCGAACAGTCTATACCACTTTGTCCAATTCTGGGGGGGGGGGGTGTGGGGGGGAATAGAATTTTGTGAGATATAAATAACGTTGCAATTAGATATTTATTTTTATTCTGTGCCGAAACAAGCATATTAGTTTAAAACACACAGATCTTCCATGACTATAAGAGAGAAACAGCTTCTCTATAATAATGTAGGTCCACAGCAGTTAACGTAGATAACGTGTTTTAGCTGCTGTTTAGTGAATCATTTGGGTCAGTGTTGCTCTGCCTGACGTTAGGAGCTTTATAAATACAGAGAGATGTTGTTGTTGGGCTTGTTTCCATCATACAGCTGTGTTTTAATGGTCACCAGCACTGAAGGCCAAAGCACATTAAAGTGTGACACTCCACCTTCTGCTGGAGTCTCGCGCTACATCACCTCATTATTAATCGCTGTCGTTCACTTCTTCTGCGTTCAGTCCAGCGGTGTGTAAACTGCTTACTTTGTCTTATTTGTTCAGAGCTGGATGATTGTTTTTCTAGCGAAACACTGATTGGTGCGTATCAACAGCCCGACATGAGACCGTTTACAACCATTACTGGAAATGATCAACACCGTTTACACAAAATAAACCATTTATGTTACAACAAATACACCCTTCTTGAATGAATAAATGTTATGCAACAGTTCACACAATCCGTGCAGCGTTGCACGCATCTTATATAATGCAGCTTACAGCCTGCGCATCACAGAAATACATTACAGTGTAACACATATTCACATAGAAAATGGACATATTGGATTGTAATAATATTTCACAATATTAATGATTTTACTGTATTTTATGGTGAAAAACATACAAAAACACATTACAATAAGGTCCTATTAGTTAACATTGGCTAATGCATTATGAGTGTTTATTAATTTTTGTTAATGTTAGTTAATAAAAATGACAAGGTTGCTTGCCTTAAGTATGTTTACCTCAGGTCCATTTTAAAACCATACCGTAACATTAACAATGGGTTACGTAAATGTCTGAAATCCCCAAACCATTTACCATGAGATTAATAAATGCTTTAGAAAGATTTTTCATTTTTAGTTTCCTAATGGTAACAAATGGAACCTTATAGTAAAATGTTACCAAAAATCATCAACCCAGGTTACACAATATAAACATTTATGTTGCAATGCACTTGATAAGAAGATTAAATGTTATACAGCATTTCACACGATGTCCACCATGCATCTTATATAGTGCAGCTTTGTGAGCGCGACGAAGCTTGAGCAAATAAACTGTAAATGAACTGCACAGAAACGTTGTTTCTATCTTTGCTCCATATGCAGCAGTGAACCGCTGACCGCTGCTATTCTCATTCCTCTTTCACACTCATATAATGTGCACGTTTAGCCCACAAAATGTGCAGTTGAAGGTGCTTCTGGCGCTGATCTGCTCCTGCCCTGGAAGCGTCCTCCGTGCCAGAGGAGGCAGAGCTGGGGAAATTGATTCTGATGGCTGAACAAAGAGCGCTCTGTGTCGGCTCGGGGCTTCTGTCAGCCGTTACCTTGGTTTTGATCTCACTGTGTTCTCACACATGCACTTCTGGAACGACTGGATGGAAATAAGTAGATGCTGCTAATGCGAGCGCCAGAGTATCGGGTTATTCAGGGCCGAACTGGGACATCATTTCAGGCCGGGAAATCTCACAGTCATCCAGGCCACACAGAAAAAAAGGAGCCAAAATTGTACCTTTTGGGGTACTACAGCTTGTCACTGTAGCAGTACCCTTAAATACTAAAAAGTACTACAAAAGCACTACATCTTTGTACCTTTTATACCCCTAATAAGTACATATTAGTAACGTCCTTAGAGCTGTAATTCGGTACTAATATGTACCTAAAAAAAGGTACAAAGATGTAGCTAATTTACTTCAGTGTGAGCACATAATGTCCAGAAACTGGTTCAGAAATCAGTGTCGTTTCAAAAAAACCTTCCATTGAATGTTTGCCAATCAAAACATCGTCGTGCATTTGCACGGTGAGTTGTGATTGGTCTCGTCTTCTTTGCATACATTTCACCACTTGTTCATCTGCTTCAGTCACCTGACTTTTTCTTGAGATCTGTAAAAAATGTTTTCAGCATATTATACTGATTTCTGAAGATCATGTGACACTGAAGACTGGAGTAATGATGCTGAAAATACAGCTTTGATCACAGAAATACATTACAGTTTAGCACGTATTCACATAGAAAACAGCTGTTTGAAATTCGAATAATATTTTACTATTAGTTTTTACTGTATTTTTGACCAATAGAAATGCATAAAACCTGACAATTTTTCCAGAACTTTGGCCTGCCAGTATCTGTTGAGTAGGGTTTTCTTATTTTTGATATTTCTCTTAAGTTCCGTTTCAGACCTAAATAAAACATTATAAAACATGTAAGGAAATAAGATACTAAGAATATAGACTAATAAAATGACAAAAACACACAACAAACTTGCAGAAAATCCAAAAATTCTAAATATTAACAAAAACTCTCAATGATACATACATACTAATAAACACCATTATAGCCTTTATAATATCCGTATATTGTGCAGTAGCATCTGTTATTAATATCTGAAGCTTTACGTTCATATTCCAGTTCAGTTCGGCAGATCTATGAGCTCACAGTCATTATACTGAGGCTTTTAATCGAGGGCTGCATGTCAACGCTTACCTCACCCTCGCCTACCTCTGACCTCAGTGATGGGAGACTCGCTCATTGGGAAACAGAAGGATATTAGTCAAGACTTAGATATTTGGCTTTAAAGGGCTCTTTGGCCGAGCGTCCGAGAACAGCAGTCAGGATATTGTGTGAAGTCCAAGAGCAAATACCAGGAAAACCGCTGAGCTTTATTTTCATGCGAGCGCTTCTGCAAAACAGCAGGAAATCTGTGACCGAGACCTGCTGGTGTTTTTACCCTCGCATAATAAATATGATCGAGAAATGCTGTTTAGCTTCATATTGATACTGAACTGTGTTTAACCTTACCTCTAAAGGCCCTCTTGACCCCTCTGTCAAGCTCCTGAAGTTTTGCAGACGACACCACACTCATCGGCCTGATTCAGGACGATGATGAGTCTGCTTACAGATAGGAGGTTAAAGAGCTGGTTGTCTGGTGCAGTCTTAACAACCTGGCGCTCAACACGCTAAACTGTTGAGATGACCGTGGACTTCAGGAGAATCCCCCTGCACTCCCCCCACTCACCATCATTGACAGCACTGTGACTGCAGTGGAGTCATTCAGGTTCCTTGGCACCACAATCTCTCAGGACCTGAATTGGGACACTCACATTGACTCCATTGTTATAAAGGCCCAGCAGAGGTTGTACTTCCAGCTGAGGAAGTTCAACCTGGCACAGGAGCTGCTGATACAGTTTTACTCTGCAGTCATTGAATCCGTCCTGTGCACTTCTATAGCTTTCTGGTTCAGCTCAGCTACCAAATCTTACCTCAGAAGACTACAGAGGGTAGTCGGACTGCTGAGCTAATCATTGGTACAACCCTCCCTTCTCTCCAAGAACTGTACTTATCTAGAGTGAGCAAAAGGACTGGCAGAATCACTCTGGACCCCTCACATCCAGCACACTCCCTCTTTGAACTGTTGCCATCTGTTCGACGCTACAGAGCTCTGAGCACCAGAACGGCCAGGCATAAGAATAGTTTCTTCCCTCAGGCAGTCCATCTCATGAACACCTGACAATAACCGTGGAACACACACTATTTATTCACTCATATACTTATTTATCTAACACTCATACTCATCCTACACCTCAAATTTGCACATAATACATTCCTGTACAAAAAAAAAAAAAAAAATAGTCTATATAGTATATAATATACCATTGTAATATACCTGCACATACAATTGTCAATTTATATTTTTTTTATTCCTTATTTACTTGTTCTATTTTTTATTGTTTATTATCTGTGTTTTTTGTTCTGTCCCTGTCATTCTGTTACACTGTGGAAGCTTTTGTCATGAAAACAAATTCCTCGTATGTGTAACATACCTGGTAATAAAGCTCATTCTGATTCTGATTCTGATTCGTAGAAGCTACGTACTTATTGCATTTTTCTAACAGAGCAAACCTGTTTCACACTCAATCTCCTGCATGTCTTCTGCCGTCTGATTGATAGTTTATAGTTTTTTTATCAATTAAAAGCTCTTTTAGTGTAATTGTACAAAAGTTCTGCGTGTCAGATCTTGACTGATTTTGAATCAAGTAAGCGTCAGAATAAGTGCAGTAATATCTCCAGATGAACTCTTACTGGACTGAAGCAGCTCAGCTTTACTTGATTCTTCTTCAGTCATGTTTTAGAGTCTCAAATCTGATCCTCAGGATCTTTTAAGGAGCGTTTGTTTCCAGAAGCTTTAATTTCACTGTTCCTCAGCGGAGGAATGATCTCCACAAGCCTCCAGAACATCTCACATCATCTGAGGAGCCTTTATTTCTTCAGCTCTCAATCACTGCATTATATTTTTGGATCATTTCAATCTCATCTTACTAAAACAGATTATTATAGATATAGAGCGACCGCTGATATTTATAGCGTTTTATGTCAGTATCTGCTGTACTGTTAGAAAGATCTCATTGAGTTCATTACAAGCATCAGAGTTTCATCATAGAAATATCAACATCTGTACCAAATTTCCTATTTTTGCTCAGTTTGAGTCTCTGAATAACACTGAGATGTTTTTCCTCCTTTATCAGATACTATGATCTTTCTTACATCTCATCAAAGAAGATATTTTGATTGCAACCATAATATTAAGAGTCACATGGGGTCCAATATTGTTTGGGTTTCCAACGTTCTTTTATGTTCCACTGAGAAAGAACTCCCTACATGAACGCCCTAGATGTGTATAACTGTTCACCTACAGTCTCCGGTAAAGCAGGAAGTTTTTAGCTAAGAGTTTTCTCTTGAAAGCTATTCACAAAGCTGCTGAGACAAACGTTTACTAAGGAATAGAGAGAAATCTTAAGCTCAGAGTAAGGGGCGGTGCTGAGCTCGTTGCAGGCTAAGTGTCACTAATTAAACAGTATATGTTCTCTCAGGGTCAGCCTCTTCACAACATGTTGCTCGAAACAATTAGTGAATATGCATATACACAGCCGTTTAATTAAATACAGAGTAGACTAATCATGCTGATATTAAACACGGCAACACGTAAAACCGCGAAAGAAACGCGGTTACTTTAAACTTCTTGCCAGTCTGCGTTAATGAAAACAAGGATATAACCATGTAAAATTGGAGTTGGATAACTCCAAAACCCAAGGGAATGCCTTTTTAAAGCTCATTTCGTCAAACGTTTCTAAAACGTTTACGTTCCGAGGCAGATTGCGGGCAGCAGCTATTTTAGGATAGTTTGTGGCTTAGGACATTGCTCTCCGTTACTTCTTTCTCCTAACGTTTCACAGATTTAGGAGCTAGTTTTAGCGCTGAAACGCTTTGTGAAACACTCTTAGAGCTCAAATTTAGGAGTCCTACATTTAGGACTGACACGCCCATTATTTTTAAGAGTTTCTCCTAAATCGGCGGTGAGCTACTTTTATCCTGAAGATGTTTTGTGAATACAGGCCCTGGTTTCTATCCAGAATGGTTTTGTGGATCACTTAAGTTGTTTGTGGTTCAGTTATGCACAAACAGATCTGAATCCTGATGTTCTTTGACATTCAAGCAGCTGTTTACTCTGTGAATGCATGAATCACAGCGTATGGTTTGAATGTGCTCGTTATAAGTGTCTGTAACAGAAGCTCACGTCTTCACTGAGGCTGGAGAAGTGTCATAAATAATGAAATATTGAGGTTCATTTCTCGTCTGGGAGCAGTTTGAAACTCTTTCCCATTGACGCCGCTCCTGGATCGGGTTCAGCGTGAGTGGCTCCGGTTTCAGGAATATTTATAGGTCAATGTGAGGTTTGAGAAGAGAGACTCGAGCTTTCGTGTCAGTCTCAGAATCAGTCGTGCAGTGTTTTTCTCTTCTGCTTCCTAATGAACTTTCATTACACTTTGAATGGACAAACGTAAACAAAGGTGTATGTTTGTAGAGTCATTTACAACAGCTCCGAACGCGGCTCAGCCAATCAGAATCAAGCACCGGAACTCTCTGATTTATAAAATTTAATAATCAATTAGAATGATAAAACATTAACAATTTAATAATTTATTCAGATTTGAACAAAAACAATGCCCTAAATTAAATGTAAAAAACTTTTATTTTCTGTTTTTTATGATTTAATACAAATTCATTATCAAAGACCATCAAATGCATCCTAACTTTTAACGATGTATTTAATAATTCAAATTCTTTCATTTTTTGCCAAACAACAGGGGTGTATTGCTTAAATTAAAACATGGGCAAAATAATTGATACGTTATTAGACCCATAAAAGTCAATAGTTTTAATAAACTTTGAGACGTACGTACATTCAGTAACACTTTACTTAAAGCTTTTATATATATAATGCATTATAAAAGTAGTTTTAATGCATTAATTATGCCTTGTAATGCATGAATAATTGTAACCACAGTTATAATACATTATAACATTTATCTATTCATTGTTACAAGCACCTTGTGATGCATTACCTTCACATATTACAATGCATTTACAATTATGTATGAAAAGGTATAATGCATTACAACGTACATCATGAATGCCTTTATAATGTATAATGATTCTGAGGAGTTTGTTGAAAGGTTTGCTCCACTCGAATCCCAGTGTCTGCTGTATTTATCGGTTTGTTGGTGTGTCTATTTACCACCATCACATCTGAAAACTCACAATGGTGTTGAGAAATCTTTTGGGTAGAATAAGTGTGTGAAGTCCAGGAGTTTTTCTGGTGAAGTGGCCTGATGTTTTGAGAGGGTCGTTCCTCATGAGCTGCTGTCAGAGATCTGGACGTGTTTCTGTGTGATCGGATGGACGCAGAGGTGACTCTCAGCAGACTGTGTCTAAACGATGAAAACAGCAGAGATTGAGCCCAGCTGGGAAATGTGGGACAGAGATGCTGGAGCGTTCAGTAGAGCCGCTATCAGAGGTTTTTCTGACTCACATTTGGCTCTGCTCGTGACTTTCAGCCTGCGATCGGAGCTGAGTCGTGTTTTGTTCTGCTGTTGTTGTTGTGTGCTGTTGTCATGTGTTCAGCGACTGGACCGAGTCCCAACATAACCTGCTCACAAGCTGAAGAGCCGATCGTACGCTAAACCTGCATTTCTCTCTCTGTTTGAGTGAAGGTGTAACATTGATTCATGTGCTTCTGATCTGCTGCTCGCTTCTCTAATGCTGCAGGAATGAGAGAGAGAGTGTATGTGTGTGTGTGTGAGGGACCAAATGTCTCCACAAGGATAGTAAAACCTGACATATTTGACATTGTGGGCACTGGCCTGCGGTCCCTACAAGGGAAGAAATGATAAAAAATAATAAATGATGTTGTGAAAGTGTACGAAGAAGGTTTTCTGTAAGGGGTAGGTTTAGGATTGGGGGATAGAAAATATTGTTTGGTCATTATAAAAGTAATAGAAGTCTATGGAAAGTCCCCACAATTCACAGAAACAAACGTGTGTGTTTGTGTGTCAGTGTGTGTGTGTGTGTGTGTGTGTGTGGAGGTGAGAGAGAGTGTTGTGTTTGGTGTTAGAGAGAGAGTGTGTTTGTGGTGTGTGTGTGTGTGAGGGAGAGAGAGAGTGTGTGTGTGCGTGTGTGTGTGTGTGTGTGTGTGTGTGAGTAAGTGAGTGAGTGTGTGTGTGTGTGAGTAAGTGTGTGTGTGTATGTGGTGCGGAGTGTGTGTTTGTGTGGTGTGTCGTTTGTTGTGTGTAGTAAGTGAGTGTGTGTGTGTATGCAAGTGTCTTTAGTGAGTGGTTGTGTGTGTGTGTGTGTGAGAGAGGAGTGTGTGTGTGTGTGGTGTGTGAGTAAGTGATTGAGTGTGTGTGTGTGTGTGGTGTGTTGAGTGAGTGTTGAGTGTGGTGTAAGTGTGTGTGTGTGGTGTGTGTGTGTGTGAGAGTGGAGGGTGAGTGTGTGTATTTGTAATATGTGTGGTGATTAAGTGAGTGAGTGGTGTGTTGTGTGTGTGGTGTGTAGAAGAGAGTGGGTTTTGTGGGGTGTGAGTACGTGTGTGTGTGGTGTGTGTGTTGTGTGTGTGTGTGAGTGAAGTGAGTTAGTGTGTGTGTGTGTGTGTGTGTGTGTGTGTGAGAGTGAGTGAGTGAGTGTGTGGTGTGTGGTGGAGAGCGATTGTTGGTGTGGGTGGTGTGGGTGGTAGGGGCGTGTGTGTATGTGTGTGTGTGTTTGAGTGAGTGAGTGAGTGATTGTGTGTTTGAGTGAGTGAGTGAGTGATTGTGTGTTTGAGTGAGTGAGTGAGTGATTGTGTGTATGTGTGTGTGTGAGTAAGTGAGTGAGTGTTTGTGTTGGTGTGTGTGTGTGTGTGTGTGTGTGTGTGTGTGTGTGATTAGTTGAGTTGAGTGGGGGTGTGTGTGTGTGTGTGAGTAAGTGAGTGAGTGTGTGTGTGTGTGCATGCATGTGTGTTACTCTGCAGTCAAACCCAAACATCACTGAACATTAGTGTGTGTCTCTATGATGAAGGATGTTCCTGTAGCTTATCTGTCATCAGTGAGTGCATGTGTATTAGTCCTGGTCTGGTCTGGTCCGGTCTGGTGTATTAGTCCTGGTCTGGTGTGGCCCGGTCTGTTCTGGTCTGTTTTGTCTGGTCTGATCTGACTGATTGTTGTCGGTGTGTGTGTGTTCTGGTGCTGGTGGTCTGATCTGGTGTGTGTGTGTTTTCTGGTCTGAGCTGATCTGGTGTGTGTGTGTGTTCTGGTCTGATCTGGTGTGTGTGTGTGTTCTGGTCTGGTCTGATCTGGTGTGTGTGTGTGTTCTGGTCTGGTCTGTTAGGTGTGTGTGTGTGTTCTGGCTGTCTGGTCTGGTGTGGTGTTCTGGTTGGTCTGATCTGGTGTGTGTCTGGTCTGGGCTGATCTGTTATGTTGTGTGGTGTGTTCTTTCAGGTCTGTCTTGGTAATGTGTGTGTGTGTGTGTGTGGTTTCTGGTCTAGTCTGGTATTTGTATTGTGCTGGTGGGTCTAGGTAGTGGTGTTTGTGTGTCTGGTCAGTCTCGTCGGTATGTTTTGTGTGTGTGTGTTTCTGGTCTGGTCTGATCTGGTGTGTTTTCTGGTCTGGTGCTTGTCTGAGCTGATCTGGTGTGTGTGTGTGTGTTCTGGTCTGGTCTGGTCTGGTATGTGTGTGTGTTCTGGTCAGGTCTGGTCTGGTATGTGTGTGTGTATGTTCTGGTCTGGTGTGTGTGTGTGTTCTGGACCGGTCTGGTATGTGTGTGTGTGTGTGTTCTGGTCTGGTCTGGTATGTGTGTGTGTGTGTGTTCTGGTCTGGTCTGTGTTCTGGTCTGGTCTGATCTGGTGTGTGTTCTGGTCTGGTCTGATCTGGTATGTGTGTGTGTGTTCTTGTCAGGTCTGGTCTGGTATGTGTGTGTGTATGTTCTGGTCTGGTGTGTGTGTGTGTTCTGGTCCGGTCCGGTCTGGTCTGGTGTGTGTTCTGGTCTGGTCTGATCTGGTATGTGTGTGTGTGTTCTTGTCAGGTCTGGTCTGGTATGTGTGTTTGTGTCTGGTCATGTCTGGCTGGTAGTGTGTTGTGTGGGTGTTTCTTGTCTGGTCCTGATCAGGGGTGTGTGTGTGTTCTGGTCTGGTCTTATGTGTGTGTGTTCGGGTCTGGGTCTGGGCTGGTCTGTTCTGTCTGGGTGTGTAGTGTTGTTCTGTCTGTGTGTGTGTGTGTTGTATTCTGGGCTGGTTGTTTGTGGTGTTCTGTACCGGTCTGGTATGTGTGGTGTGTGTGTGTGTGTGTGTGTTCTGGTCTGGTCTGGTGTGTGTGTTCTGGTCTGGTTTGGTGTGTGTGTGTGTGTTTTCTGGTCAGGTCTGGTCTGGTATGTGTGTGTGTGTTCTGGTCATGCGTCTTGGATGGTGTGTTGTGTGTTTGTTTGTTCTGGTCTGGTGTGTGTGTGTGTCTGGCCCGGTCTGGTATGTTTTTGTGTGGGTGTTCTGGTCTGTGTGTGTGTTCTGGTCTGGTCTGGTGTGTGTGTTCTGGTCTGGTTTGGTGTGTGTGTGTGTGTTTTTCTGGTCAGTTCTGTCTGGTATTTGTGTCGTGTATGTCTGGTCTGTCTGTTGTGTGTGTGGTTTTCTGGTCTGTTGTGTTGCGTGTGGGTATTCGGTCATTCTGGTCTGGTGTTTGTGTGTTTCTGTCTGGTCCTGGTGTGTGTGTTGTGTGTGGTCTGGTCTGTCTGGTGTTGTGTGTGGGTTGTGTTGGATCTTTGTGTGTGTGTGTGTGTTCTGGTCTGGTCTGCTGTGTGTGTGTGTGTGTGTGTGTTTTCTGGTCTGGTGTGTGTGTGTGTCTGGGCCGGTCTGGGTCGGGGGGGGGGGGGTGAGTTAGTAAAAAGTTTTTGTGTGTGTGTGTGTGTGTGTTCTGGTCAGGTCTGGTCTGGTATGTGTGGGTGTGTTCTGGTCTGGTGTGTGTATGTGTTCTGGTCTGGTCTGGTGTGTGTGTGTGTGTGTTCTCTCTGTGTGTTTCTGCCGGTCCGGTCTGGTCCCTGTGTGTGTTCTGGTCTGGTCTGGTGTGTGTGTTCTGGTCTGGTATGTGTGTGTTCTGGTCTGGTCTTATCTGCTGTGTGTGTGTGTTCTGGTCAGGTCTGGTCTGGTATGTGTGTGTGTGTTCTGGTCTGGTCTGGTATGTGTGTGTGTGTGTTCTGGTCTGGTCTGGTGTGTGTGTGGGTGTGTGTGTGTGTGTTTGTGGTCTGGTCCTTCTGGTGTGTGTGTGTGGTCTGGTCTGTGCTGGTCTGGTGTGTGTGTGTTTCTGGTCTGGTCGGTCTGGTGGTGTGTGTGTGTATTCTGTTCTGGTCTGGTGTGTGTGTGGGGCTGGGTCGGGCGGGTGTGTGGTTTGTGTGTGTGTGGTTTGTGTGTGTGTGTGTGGGTGTGTTTGTGTATTTTCTGCAGTGTTGCCGTGAGGAGCTGCTCAGGGAAAGTCTGGCTCTGTTCCTGCTTCCACGTGGCACTGACCGAACGTCCAGAGCTCTTCTGACTCTGTGACTCATTCAGTCTCTGCTTTCATAAGAGAGACGCCAGTTTCCAGACCGAGCATTACACAGCCTTCAGGAAGACTTCTGAAAATGAACATTTACATAGCAGTGCTGCTTTACTAGTATTTATGTACTATTATAGTACTTGTTTTAAGTCATTTTAGTGAAAGTGCTGGTGATTTATGGTTTGTTTGTTTAGGATGTGAGTCATCTCAGCTCTGCTGTGAATGATTGTGTGTCTGATGTAGTGTTACTTTTGTCAGCTATTTTCATTTTAGTCTTAGTCTTAGTCCCGGGTTAAAATGTCCTTGTTAGTTTTTATCATATTTAGTCAACCTTATCCTATTTAGTTTTAGTCGACTAAAAGTCTCAACATTTTAGTCTAGTTTTAGTCAATGAAAACTTGACATTTTAGCAATGAGATTATTATTAATTAACCGTACAGCAGTATTAATTTTGGCAGCCATTTTTAATTTAGTATTAGTCTTACTCAAATGTACATTTTAGTTATCATATTTAGACAAACTTGTTTATTCAATGAAATGTATGAGCATTTTAGTCAGGTTTTTTAGTCAATTAAATATTAGTCACATTTTCGTCATTCTGTATAATGGTTAAACTGATCAAAAATATTTTTTTCTCAAAATTGTAATGATTGTTGTCATTCTGAGAAATTCTGCAGTAAGCACAAATCAATAGAATGTGGACTCACACATGGTGTATTTTAGCTCATCTAGTGTACTGATTCATTATAGGCTTTTTATTATATAAATCAACACCAAAGACTTATGCAATCTCTCTGACTACATTATGAAAATGAGTGAGCGTGTGCGTTGCCAGATTGCTTAAAATAAGCAAATCACACCGGGCAGAAAATGTATCAATGTAACAGCGAAGCTCTGATTCGGGGAATAGAACTCTTGATATCTGGCAGCCGCACTCATGAAAGCTCGTGTAGAAGAGGCTAGGGATGGGCGATACCTCTTATTTTTAGTTTCGATCCGATACCGATATTCTCAGCCCATTATCGTCGATACCGATACCGATACCGATACCTATAAACAAAACTGATCTTTTAAATTATTAAAAGAATATAATCAGTAATTATACTCACTTAATATTAGATTTTAAAGTCATGTTTTTAACAATCCATAGGCCTTTTTTGTTTACACTGTCAGAAATAAAATACATAATTGTATTTTAGCTGGGGCAGTAACCTCAAATGTGCAACTATACCCCTAAAAGGGAGCACATTAGTACCATACATGTATGCATGCTTTAAGGGTAGATAAGTTGCAAGGGTGCACCTTTGAGGGTACCTCATGATAAATAAACATGGTGTTACATAAGTACTCAAATTTATTATTATTACCATGGTAAATTTGGTAAAACCGTGATGCATTTTTCAGAATTAATTTATATATAGTAACAATGTTATGTAATGAGCAGGAGAAATGGTTCTATCCAACACAATTATTCGCTAATATAGTCCTATTTTCCACTTAACGCTTATTTTATGCACCGAATTTCTTAAATAAATAAAATTAATGGTTAAAAATGCACTTTAGAATCGATATTTTTATGTGAGGATCCGCCCATCCAGAGGCGTGTAGAGCAGTCTGCAGTAACATTTTGTCTCCTTTTTTTGACGAAAATAAAAAGAGGTTTTTGGTAAAGTTTTTATTTTTTTGAATGCATTTTAGTCTCGTCTTATTTCATCAACGAAATTGCATGTTGATATAGTCTTAGTTATCGTTTATCGACCTTATTGTCGTCTCATCTGGGTCATGGGGAAAAAGCTCGTCAACGAACACTTTTCGTCATAGTCTTCGTTAACGAAATTAAAGGTGCCCTGAAATGCTTAGAAACACGCAGAGTTACTCTGTTGACGTCATTTCAACTGAAACAGGAAGACAGGGCGGGACATATCAAGCAGCCCCGCCCCTTTTTAAAAATAGCCAATAGCGTTGGTTTATATCACATCTTGGGCTAGAGCCGTTCAGAGCCGTTGAGCTCCGTGAAGCCGCAGGGTATGCCAGCCACAATCTCATCCACATTGCTATAAAACTTAGCATTCTGTGTAGAATTCAGATAGCTCCGATACATTGTGTGTTCTGCGCCGACTCACGCATGTGATCCGCTCCGTGCTATCGTGTCTCTGGTTAGCGTGACACAGCGCCAAACCAGACTTATTTTCCTCAATGGAAAGCATGTTTACACTGTTTGAATCGTTCGCTGTCCCCTATATAGTGCACTACGTGCCATTCACTTTACAGAGAATACTAATTCTGTGGACGAGTGACCGATTTCAGCCGCGGCTTCAGCGTCTATTTTATAGTGTAGGGGACGGGGCTTCGGATTCTAGAGGGCATTTGATTGGACAGAAAGTTGAAGTACGATGTGACGTCAAAAAAAATTGTTGAGCCGTTTTGGCGGAAGTGAGGAACTGCAAGCTTTGAATGCTTATATCTTCTAAATGCTAATTTTGTAGCACACTGCCTTATAGATTACCTTAAGACTAACGTATTGATACTAACACCCAAAAAACTTTAATTTTGATTTAATGGGGACTTTAACACTAGTCTGATGAACCCAGAAGAAGTTCTCATGAAGTGTCTCAGTTCTAGAGTTGGATGTCCTACTGCTCACCGTAGTAAATACAGTAATATATAAGAGTATGTATTATCATGGCCAAACAACACAGCTAGTCATAAAAAGTTCAGTTCAGTTTGTCCAACCTAAAATGCTTCATGTTTTGAATCTGAATGTTTTGAATCAGTGCAGAATGATGCACAATGACTCGAGTTCATAACGCTGAAGAAACAAAGCATTGTGATTCTGTGCTTTATAATGGACGGTGGTCAAACGTCACGAGAGAATGGCGGTCATTTTAAAAACTAACGTGTATTTAGTGGTCGTTAGGGCCAGTAAACGAGTGAGAATGAGCCAGTCAGTCTGTCACGATCCTTCTGCATGTTTATTTAGATCCCATAATGCATTTCACTGCATTTATATATAAACATACACAGAACAGCAGAAGAACCACATAGCTCACTAAAACTAATACACCAGTTTATAATTCGTCTTTAATTATTTTAGATGCAGTTTTCATGGGCTAATCAAACATTTCATAAACTCATGTCACACTGATATAAATATCAGACAGAAATATAAATGACGACAGTGATATGATGTTGTGCATTTCATGTTACAGTCCGTTTGAACGGCATTATGTGACGTTTATCAGTGACTGTGGCTTGTGTTCTGGAGTTTATATTTCTACATGTGGCAGATGATTTGATCAAAGGCTCCTGATGATGTGATGTGTGAGCTGCAGGAACATGAGCTTTACACTGCTGGCCAAAATCATCAGAACACTAGTACTTTCAGCAGCTAAAAATGGTTTTAAGTCAGTTATTTCTATCTTTTGCTGTAGTGTGTCAGAAGGAAATATCAGTTTTGACCATTAATTGTAATAATGCAGTGAGATGTTAGTGCTGCACACAGAGCTCTGCTCTGATCATCATCAGTTTGTCTGGAGTCACATGAAGAAACAGAACAAACTGAGACAGACTCAGTCCAGAAGAACTGATGCTTCAAGACGCTTTAAGAAACCTCCTGCAAAGCTACAGTGCTGTTAAAAGTTTTAGGCACTTGTATAAAAATGCTGTAAAATGAGGATGCTGTCAAAAAGAATGTCCTAAATAAGGGGGGGGGGGATGTCGTCTTTCATCATTAACTTATATTAACTTAATTTTAATAGTTTATCAGCGAGCTTTGCAAGTAGGTGTGTGCGCGTTGGTGTGTAGAGTGTGTGTGTGTCTGGTTATCTGTGAGAGAGTGTGAGTGTGCTGTGAGTGGAGGTGTGTGTGTGTGTGGTCTGTGAAGTCTTGAGTGTCTGTGTGAGTGTGGTGTGTGTTTGTGTGTGTGTGTGTGGTTGTGTGTGGTGTGTGTGTGTGTGAGTGTGAGTGTGTGTGAGTGTGTGTGAGTGAGAGTGTGTGGTGTGTGTGTGTGAGTCTGTGAGTGGTCTGTGTCGTTGAGTGTGTGTGTGTGTGTGGTGTGTGAGTGAGTGTGTTGTGTTGTGTTGTGTTGTGGTGTGGTGTTTGTTATGTTTTTGTTGTGTTGTGTTGTGTTGTGGTGTGTTGTGTGTGTGTGTGTGTGTGAGTGGTGTGTGTGTGTATGTGTGTGTGGAGTGTGAGTGTTGTGAGTGTGTGTGAGTGTGTGTGTGTGTGTGTGAGTGTGTGGTGTGGTGTGTGTGTGGTTGTGTCTGTGTGGAGTGTGTGGGTGTCTGGGTGAGTTGGTGGTGTGTGGTGAGTGGGTGTGTGTGTGGGGTTGTGAGTGGGCTGTGTGTGTGTGTGAGTGTGTGGTGTGTGTGTGTGAGTGTGAGTGAGAATGTGTATGTGTGTGTGTGTGTGTTTATTGTTATTGTGATTGTGTGTGTTTCTTGTGTGAGGGTGTGTGTGTGTTGGTGTGATTGTGGGTGTGTGAGTGTGAGTGTGTGTGGGTGTGAGTGTGTGAGGGGGTGTGTGTGTGGTGGGTGATGTTGTGTGTGTGGTGTGTGTGTCGTGAGGTGTGTGGTGTGAGGGGAGTAGTGTGTGTGTGTGTGTGAGTGTTGTGTTGTGTGTGTGTGTGGTCTGTGTGGGTGTGTGGTGTGTGTGTGAGTGTGTGAGTGAGTGGGTGTGAGTGTGTGGTGTGTGTGTGTGTGTGTGGTGTGAGTGTGTGTGTGTGTGTGTTTTTTTTTTTGTGTGTGTGTGTGTGTGTCTGTGAGTCTGTGAGTGTCTGTGTCTGCTGTGAGTGTGTGTGTGTGTGTGTGTGTGTGAGTGTGTGTGTGTGTGGTGTGTGTGTGTGAGGTGTCTTGTGTAGTGAGTGGGTGTGTGGTGTGTGTCTGTGAGTACTGTGGTGTATGTTTCTGTGTGAGGGGTGTGTGTGTGTGTGTGAGTGTGTGTGTGTGTGTGTTGTGTGTGGTGTGTATGTGTGTGGTTGTGTGTGTGTGGTGTGAGTGTGTCTCTGTGTGTGAGTGTGTGTGTGGTGTGTGTGTGTGTGTTGTGGTGTGTGAGTGTGTGTGTGTGTGTGTGTGTGTGTGTGTGAGAGGGAGGTGTGTGAGTGTGTGTGTGAGTGTGTGTGGTTGTGTGTGCGTGTGTGTGTGAGTGTGAGAGAGTGAGTGTCTGTGTGTGTGAGTGTGTGTGTGTGTGAGGTGTGTGAGGAGTGAGTGAGTGTGTGTGCGAGTGTGAGTGTGAGTGTGTGTGTGCGTGTGTGTGTGTGGGTGTGAGTGTGTGTGAGTGTGAGAGAATGTGAGTGTGTGAGTGAGTGTGTGTATGTGAGTGTGTGTGTGTGTGTGAGTGTGTGTGTGTGTGAGTGTGTGTGTGTGTGTGTGTGTGTGTGTGTGTGAGGGTGAGTGTGTGTGTGTGTGTGTATGGAGTCTGTGAGTGTTCTGTGTCTGTGGTGTGGTGTGGTGTGAGTGGTGTGAGTGGAGTGTGTGTGTTGTGTGTCTGTGAGTTGTGAGTGTCTGTGTCTGTGTGAGTGTGTGTGTGTGTGGGAGTGTGTGTGTGTGTGTGGTGTGTGTGGGGTGTGTGTGTGAGTGGTGTGTGTGTGTGTGTGTGTGTTGTGAGTGTGTTTGTGTGTGAGGTGTGTGTGTGTGTGTTGGGCTGGGTGTGTGCGCGGAGTTGGGGCTGCGTGAACTAGACGATTGATATAGAATTATTAGACAGAATAGAACTGACATCTCACTTCTTCAGCAGCTCTGAATGATGGGCTCACTAAAGCTGCTCCAGTTTCACAAACACAGCCGCTGTGAAGACTGAGTCATATTAGATCAATCTAGCTCACTGTAACTGACTTTAGAAAGTCACGACCGTCTTAAAGAACAAACATGAGATGACTAACTTATTAAAACTAGTCTGAGCAGTTTATGCAACTGACCGCTGGAAAAACCTCAAACAGCCTTTATAGAGTTTGTTCGGTTTATAGAGAATGAAAATCATCTTCTTTCCTTTTCCCTTTTTCTTTCTTTCTTTCTTTCATTCTTTTTTTCTAGAGTAAACGATGACAGAACAAGCTTGTTCGTGGTTGGGAAGGTAAAGATGTGTAGTCTGATTCGTGAATCAAGCTCCAGGTGAATTAATCTCACACACAGCCTGATGTCAGACCCACGTGACTTGTTTAATATTGTGTCTGATCTGCAAACTGTGCGTGTGATGATTAGAAATGATGATAATGAATAAACCAGAGCTAAAGCTGCATGTAATTCTCTATTGTGAGTCATGAATCATTCTCTAGTGAAATATTGATTCATCAGCGTAAATGTCCATCTGCTCTCCTGTTCTCATGAAGGCTGTGTGGAAGAAACCTCTGAGACATTAGTGAAGGTTTTAATGGAGTGTGTGTTAGAGCCGAGGTCTCACACCGTTCACTTGTATTTCACACGCGTGTGTGAGTCTTGTTCAGCCGTCGTTGATGCGACCGCAGGTGTTTGCAGACGAGACGCTCGCAGCAGTAAACGCTGCTCCTCTCTTGTTCAGACAGACTCCCGCTGGAGGCGTCACACATCTGTCTGCCGTCTCAAGGTCGTCTGTGGGTCAAAACACTTCATCATTACCCATAAAACCTGCTTCCCCATACAGCAACAACATGTCTTCTAATATATTTTAAAATATACAAAAAAATTTAATGCTAATATATGTTTCAAAATATATTTTCTATCAATATATATATTTCTGTCATGACAACTCATGAGGGATTGGCATGGTAATGTACGTGACAATGTTAATGTATTTGGTCTTGGCGGAATAGATCTGCTGCTGCTGCTGCGACAGAGCAAGTACCGAGACTTGCTACTGCCAATACATCCACAACATGCTGCTGTGAGCATGTAAGAAATACTGCTGCTGCACATATAACATACATGAAACAACCCCATATAGCATACACGAATCACCTCGTAGCAGATCTATACAGGTGGAGTGGGGAAGGTGGAGGGTTTTGAAGCAAGCTGCAACTGCTACAGCAAACACTAGTCATATATTTGAATGTTGAGCAGCGAGCCCATTGGAGACTGATACAGGAGAAAACCAATCAGCTGTGCATGTGATAATGATGTCATTAGGTCAGATTGAGTTAGACCTATCGGACTGCGCCATCTAGCGTTATGCCAGGAACTCTCTGTATATATATATATATCATATATAGGTATCTATTTAATCTTTTATAAAATATTTTATAACCTGAATAAACAAACAATTATACTTATATATATAATATCCATTTAATATTAAAAATGTTCGTTTGGTCATTAGCAGAGGAGGACAGTAGTAAAAGTATTTACTTGCTTTAAAGAACATTTTTCAGTGTCTGTACTTTTCAGTGGTTTTTCTTGGAAACCTTTATTCCAAAGCCTAATATTGTAATGTTTACTGTTTCATCGTAAATATATGGGCAACACTTACTTGAAGGGGTGTGCATATAGACTGACATGGACCCCTTCATAATCCGGACATGAAACATACATAGAAGGAGGTGGTTGCTGTTTATGACAACTGTTATTAAGTGTAATTCGCTCAGTTATGTGATTTTTTATGCAAATATGACATTATTTGATCTAACCCTAACCTAACCCTACCCTTACCTCTAACCATAGCCCATAACAAAGACATATCAAACAATGTAATCTTTGCATTAAAAATGACATAACTCAGCGAATGGCACTTAATGGCAGTTGTCATAAACATGCATAAAAAACCTTCATATTCATGACATTTGTCATGTCATGATTATGAAGGTGTCATGTCAGTCTTATGCACACCCCTTCAAGTAAAATGTTACCATATAATTTAATACTTAATTACATTAGAAATCTAGTACTTTCTTATATATATTTACTCAAGTAAAAGTAATTCAAAGTTTTACAAGAAAGTACTAGATTAAGTGTTAAAGGTAAAAAAACAACAACTTTTGTTTATGAAATGTAGTGCAGTACAAAAGTACAACATTATGCTTTGGAATGTAGTGAAGTAAAAGTTTTCCTAAAAAATTTAATTTACTTGAGTAAAGTAAAAATACTTCACTACTGTCCACCTCTGGTCTTTAGTAGGATATCCGCATTTGCGTTTAACCTGAATGTGGGCTGCTTTTACATTTGTAATTGTATTTTCTTGCCCCTGAAATACATTTTGAAATATAATTTGGTCTCAAGAATAAAATGAGATTTCTGTCATCATTATGATACTTTATAGGTGCACTTTTTATGGTGTGCAGTGTGGAAAAGCACTTATTCTGTGTGCAATCCTAAAGCTCAAACAGTGAAAGTGACGCTCGCAACGCCAAGACCATGGGTTCGATTCTCAGCGCCATCAAAGCTGTGTAAACTTCTTTGGATAAAAGCATCTGTCAAATGCATAAATGTGAATGTAAACACCCTCAGAGAGCAGCTGAGAAACTGACATAAAATAATCAAAAACATACTGTATATATATTTGATCCTGTAGCAGCTGACATTAATCATGAAATATGCGTGTCAAATTGACATGCAGCCATTATAATCCCAATAGAATGTTTGAATTCAAATTTCATGTTTACTAGTATTTCCCACAACTCAAAAGTCAAATTTAACTGTTTTAAAATACAAGACTCAAATCAAGATTATTTACTGGAGATTCACAATGACTGAAGATAAGAACAGAAACCGATCAAAATTAAGAGAATTTATAATTAAACCAGAACATGTATTTGTCAATGGACTTAAAACACTTTTATATTTCTGAACCCAGTGACAGATGTTTGAACTTTTTTTTAATGATAAACTCACTTCAGTTTGATACATTTCTCAGACTTACTATCTTCATTCATTGGGAATCTCCAGTAAACACGTCTTGATTTAAGGATGTTCAGATGTTTGCGCTGGAAAACCAGAAAAACTTACCGAGGAAGAGCATGAGTTTCTGCAGCGTGAGGGTGTTTTGGTGTGCTGGTGGTAAATTGAGGAGGTCTGAACTCACCCTTCACCCTCACCTCGACCTCCAGCGCCTCTCGCACCCCGAGGGAAGAAAGACTTTTGTTTACTGAGGAACACGAGCTGATGACTGGAGGTCAGAGCAGTCTGGAGAATGATGAACGCGCTGTACTTTAGTCTGTTCAGAGGAAGAATTATTTCACTTTAGATCACTTAGACAAATTATATGTGTCCCTGCAGCACAAAAGCAGTGTTAAGTCGCTGGGGGATATTTGTACATTGTATGGGTCACAATTATACATTTCTCTTTTATGCCAAAAATCATTAGGATATTAAGTAAAGATCATGTTCCATGAAGATGTTTTGTAAATGTCCTACTGTAAATATATCAAAACTAAATGTTTGATTAGTAATATGCATTGCTAAGAACTTAATTTGGACAACTTTAAAGATGATTTTCTCAATATTTAGATTTTTTTGCACCCTCAGATTCCAGATGTTCAGATAGTTGTATCTCAGCCAAATATTGTCCTATCTTAACAAACCATACATCAATGGAAAGATTATTTATTCAGCTTTCATATGATGCATAAACCTCAATTTAAAAAAATTTACCCTTATGAATGGTTTTGTGCTCCAGGGTCACAAATTATATTTTCTGTGGTGTATTTATGTGGAAAACTCATGGGGAAAAAAATTCAAAAATATTTTTAAATATGAAAAAAATTGCCAAAAATATATATTTGTTAAAATATGTAAATATGTTTTCTACCAATATTTTTTTGTATGTTTTTGAAAATTTATTTAAAAAATATAAAGATATTTTAAAAGAATTCAAAAATATATTTTGCCCTCCATATATTTCAATTCAAGAAAATACATTCACGTCACATTTTAAGTTTTTTTAGTTTATATATTGTCACGAATTCGGTCCATGAACTTCTGTCTGCTAGCCATCAGAGGTCACTCTTTCCTATTGCATTGACTCTCGCACTACACAAACTGCTGCATAGCACCCCGGACTACATATCCCATCATGCATTGCACTGATTGCACTCAGCACGGATTGCACACAGCTGTACACTGACTGCACCCAGCTGTTTCATATCACTCCCTCACTATTTAACACTCACTCTGATCCCTTTCCCCGGCGAGTTATGTTGCGGATTATTCTTTTCCACAGATAGCTACATACGGGCGCCTTAAAGCTAGCCCTTTTCTCGGTTCTTGATCTTCGCCTGGTTTCCTCCCTTAGTCTTGCCCCTTCTGATTCTGTCTGCAGTTCATCGACCCACGCTAGCCCTAGGATTATTCTTGTGTTTTGCCCGCCATATACCTGTCTGCCACTGTTTGACCCTGCCTGCTTTATGAACACGTCTCTGTCTTCTCCAAAATAAAAGCTTGCATATGGATCTGCATGTCTCACGTCTTGTCAGCCCCGTTACTGAATACTCGGCCAACCAAGGATCCAGCGTCTTTTCATGTGGACATTGGCCAGGTATTTGCGAGACTGTTGTTAGCCCTCGAGCAGGGTTGGCGAGCGCTTGAGGATTATGTGCAGGAGTATTTGGATCTTGCATATTATTCTGATCTGCCTGACTGTGTACTCAGACTTTTTTTGTGACGGTATAAATGAACCGTTAAAGACACGATTAATCCGTGAGGGTCCCCGTTCTTCCCTAAGTGATTTTGTGGATTTTGCTCTGTTGTCTGTTGGTTCAGCGTTCACTGTGGGTATTGCAGAGGAACGAGACCCTGCACTCACTCGCGTAATGGCGGCTGCGCTAGAGCACGCTCACAAAATGGCGCACACTGCAGCGCCCAGTCAAGTCACAGTTGATATTCATGAGTCTAGTCAAGTCAAGTCACAACTGATCGTCATGGGGCAAATCAAGTCACAGTTTATGATAGTGAGTCTAGTCAAGTCCAGATGTTAGTTATGAGTCTGAGTCTAGTCAAGTTGTTCTTCCTGAGTCTAGTCAAGTCACAGTTGTTCTTCCTGAGTCTAGTCAAGTCACAGTTGTTCATCACGAGTCTAGTCAAGCCACAGTTGATCATCACGAGTCTAGTCAAGCCACAGTTGATCATCACGAGTCTAGTCAAGCCACAGTTGATCATCACGAGTCTAGTCAAGCCACAGTTGATCTTCCTGAGTCTAGTCAAGTCACAACTGATATTCATGAGTCTCGTCAAGTCACAACTGATCGTCATGAGGCAAGTCAGGTCACAGTTGATCTTCTTGAGTCTAGTCAAGCCACAGTTGATAGTGATGAGTCAAGTCACAGTTGTTCTTCCCGAGTCAAATCAAGTCACGGCTAATCTTCCAGAGTCGAGTCAAGTCACAGCTGTTCTTCATGAGTCAAGTCAAGTCACAGCTGATCTTCATGAGTCAAGTCAAGTCACAGCTGATCGTCATGAGTCCAGTAAAGTCTCAGCTGATCGTCCAGAGTCTCGTCACGTCTCAGTTGTTTGTCCAGAGTCTCGTCACGTCTCAGTTATTCATCCAGAATCACATTACATCACAGCTGATCATCCAGAGTCAAATCACGTCTGTCTGTCACACCCAGATGGCAATGGTCAGCCCTCGTATCCAAGTCTGGTAGCAGTGTGACGGGATACCCGCTGGTGTCGGCACGTGCAGCTGGTATCCCTAAACCAGCGCTCTCAAACCCTTCTATTCATGAACTCATTCCCCTGTCTGCAGCACTTCCCATATGGGGGGTTGCTTTATGGTGTATCTGGGCCGCGTACTCCACCGCCAATTTGCTAGAGGTGGCGGCATCGGCTACAACATCTCCAGAGGTGTCGGCTTACGCTGCAGATACTCCTGAGGTAGCGGTGTTCACTGCTGTGCTCCCAGAGGCCATTGTGTCCACTGTAGTCTCTTCAGAGGTGGCGGCACAGGCTGCAGAACCTCCCGAGAGGGCGACACTTGCCTCAGTTCCTTGCGAGGTGGTGGCACCCAGCAACGCACTCTCTGCCTGTCCTGTTCCAGCCAAGCAGGCCGTCTACGAACTCTCTGCCTGTCCTGTTCCAGCCAAGGAGGCCGTCTACGAACTCTCTACCTGTCCTGTTCCGGCCAAGGAGGCCATCTACGAACTCTCTGCTGTTCTGTTCGGCCAGGAGGACATCTATGAATCTCTGTCGTCCTGCTCTGTCTAGGAGGGGGGCCCCCCCCCCCCCCCCGTCTACGAACTCTCTACATGTTCCTGTTCGGCCAAGGAGGCCGTTTGTGAACTTTTGTCTTGTCCAGACCCAGCCAGGGAGGCTGCCCCTGAATGCTCAGTCTTGTCTATCAACCCCAATTTTCTGTCTGTGTTGTCTGTCTCTGCTGTCTCGTTGTTACAGTCCCCGCCATGGTCTCCTGATCAGTGTGGTTCACCGGGGGGTTCCCTGTTCCTTCTGCTCCGCCGTGGTGGTCTGCTGGCTGGCTCTGGTGGTCTTCTGCTCCACCATGGTGGTCTTCTGCTCCGCCGTGGTGGTCCTCTGCTCTGCCGTGGTGGTTTACTGTCTGGTTCTGGTGGTCTTCTGCGCCAACGTGGTGGTCTTCAGTCCTATTGTGGTGGTCTTCTGCTCCGCCAGGGGGATCTTCGGTCCTGTCTGTTCTGCTGTGGAGGTCTTCAGCTCCACCTGTGCTCCCGGCTCCGCCCTGGCTCTCTGCTCCGCCAGTCCTGCCTCAGTGGCCGGTCTCTCCACTTCCAGGTGGCCCTCCATCCTCCCCCTGTTCCGCCCTCCAAACCCGCCTCCGGAATCATAAAGGTTTTGAGCGTCTGGAAGCGTCCTTGGGGGGGGCTCTGTCACGCATCCGGTCCATGAAACTTTCATTTGCTAGCCATCAGAGGTCACCCTTTCCAAATTCATTGACTCTCGCACTACACACTATTGCACATCACCCCGGACTACATATCCCATCATGCATTGTACTGATTGCACTCAGCACGAATTGCACACATCTGTTTACACTGATTGCACCCAGCTGTTGCATATCACTCCCTCACTATTTAACACTCACTCTGATCCCTTCCCTCGGCCGAGTATTGTTTAGCGCTTATCTTTCCCCAGATAGCTACATTACGGAGCCTTAGTGATTTGCCTTAGCCTTAGCCCTTTTCTCGGTTTTTGATCTTTGCCTGGTTTCCTGGATTTCTCCTTTAGTCTTCCCCCTTTTTTTGATTCTGTCTGCCGATCGTCGACCTGCGCTAGCCCTGGGACTGTTCTTGTGTTTTGCCCGCCATATGCCTCTCTGCCATTATCTGACCCATGCATGTTTTATGACCACGTCTCTGTCTTCTACACAATAAAAGCTTTGCGAATGGATCCACACATCTCGTCAGCTCCGTAACAATAACACACGTGAGCATATAACACATTTGAATAAAAATAATAATAAACTAAATAAGAATGTAGGCTACTGTAAGATTTCTTGCCTCTGAAATAAATTTTAAAATATATTTTGGTATATATGAAGGTTGAAACTAAATATATTTTCAATTTCCAAAATATATTCCACTGAGCTTCACTCTTTACACTTATATTTTTTTATATCAATATATATATATAATATATTTTAAATCAGGATATGGCTAGCATGTTAAACCTATGCGGTGTCCGTATATTGACACTTAAAACCAGTGGTGTGTTTTCCGCAGCGTTCAGTGCGCTTGCTGGAGTCTGTGACGTGCAAATCCAGGATTTGAGTGCAACTGAACACCTTAGCTGGTTTAACACTGCTTGACCAATATTTTAGATGAAGTGGATCCCTTGAAAGTTAAATATCTAAAACCTAAGTCTGAGCCATGGGTAAATGAGGCTGTTCGGGAGATTAGACGGACCTGTAGACGAGCAGAAAGGGAATGGAAGAAAGACAAGACGTGCTTGTGCTCTTGGATTTAAGCGCTGCCTTTGACACAGTTGACCATACTGTCCCATTGTCCCGTTTAGAGAAATGCGCAGGCATTAAAGGGAAAGCTCTAAATTGGTTTCAGTCCTTTCTTGAAAATAGAACTTTCTCAGTAAATATTGGGGACTTTGTATCTAGTACAGCCCCACTTACGAGTGGAATCCCCCAGGGTTCTATCTTGGCTCCAATGTTATTCTCCATCTATATGCTGCCATTAGGTTCAATTTTTAAGAAATATGACATTTCCTTTCACTGCTACGCAGACGACACTCAAATCTATCTCCCCTTAAAACAAGATAAACACTGTTTAGACTCTCTACTATCCTGCCTTAATGATTTAAAGGCCTGGATGGCTGTACATTTTCTAAATTTAAATGAAAATAAGACAGAGATTATCGTATTTGGGCACACTGAATCAAAAAAAATATCTAATTTTAATCTTGGCCCTCTCTCTCCATATATAAAACCCTGTGTAAAAAACCTGGGAGTCTATTTGAATAGTGCTTTGAAGTTCGACATTCAGGTCAGCTCTGTGGTCAAATCTAGTTTCTTCCATCTAAGAGCACTGGCAAAGGTGAAGTCTTTTCTGTTTTTTAAGAACTTTGAGAGGGCTATTCATGCCCTCATTACTTCAAGGCTCGACTACTGTAACGCACTTTATATAGGGATAAGTCAAGGCTCACTTTCTAGACTTCAAGTGGTTCAGAATGCAGCAGCCAGGCTCCTGACTGGGGTTAAAAAATATGAACACATCACACCAACGTTAATGTCATTACACTGGTTGCCGGTCCGCTACAGAATTGATTTTAAGGTCCCTTTAATGGTTTATAAAGCTCTAAATGGCTTGGCACCTTCTTACCTTACTGATCTTTTGTCGGAATATGACCCAGGGAAGTCCTTGAGATCATCAAATCAGGGAATATTAGTGGTTTTCAAGAACAAAACTAAAACTTAGTTTGCAGTAGCCGTGCCAACATTGTGGAATAGCCTGCCGGCTAGTATAAGGACTGCCAGAACTGTAGATAATTTAAAATCAAAACGGAAGTCTTATTTGTTTGAAATAGCTTTTAACAAATGACATAGTGTCATGTTATATTTGGCATGTATATTTTTTGTTTTGTTTATTGTATTTTTATTTGTTTTAATTTATTGTCTAATGTTTATGTACAGCACATTGGTCAACAGCTGTTGTTTTAAATAGTGCTTTATAAATAAAGTGACATTGACAAGCTGCCCTATTGAAAAGTAATCCACTCTCCAGATCCGAATCAGAACTAGTTTGAGCTCTTCATGAGGAAAGTGTTTGTTTTTTGGTCACTGCAGCATGTGCTCATGTCCGTATCTGTTCTTCTCTCGCAGTCGGTTCGTTTGTCTGACGATGAGTTGGGGAATCTGCTGCAGGAATGTGAGGAGGACATGATCCGATCTCCTGCAGGTTCCTCATCAGAATCATCTCTCAGGACGAGCTCGGCTCTGGATGCTTCTTCACATCTCACCGGTTCGGATCTGCTACGGCACAGTGAGACTGACACAAAGAAAGATGCATGAAATATGAAGGAGAACGTTCTTCTGTTTTCTATTTTTCTCTGGTTCATAATCTAGGTCTTTGTGCTTTTAGAGTTGCACAATAAGTGAGGACATGAAAATGTGTTTGCTTCCAGTCTCTGATGTGTCTGCCAGTGTCAGTATCACAGTCAGACTCCAGAACATCTGAAATAGAACGTAAGAGGACAAAATAAAATGTTCCTTTTCAAAAATCAAACCAATATGTCTTTTCATTCACGTCATGAGTTTTTGATTTACTCAAAGAAATATGTGGATCAAATCCGTCTGAATCCATCTGATGCTGACCTTAGTCTTTGGTTAGTTGAGAACCCTCACTAGTGCACTTTTGTTGTGGCTCATTAACACACACTACTGTCCAAACATTTGGGGAATGCTTTAAATGAATCAAAAATGGCATATTTTGAAAATAAATCGAAAATTAGAACATTTTTAAATCATTAAAATATATCACGGTTTCCACAAATTCAGGTGCATCTCAATAAATTAGAATGTCGTGGAAAAGTTCATTTATTTCAGTAATTCAAATCAAATTGTGAAACTCGTGTATTAAATAAATTCTATGCACACAGACTGAAGTAGTTTAAGTCTTTGGTTCTTTTAATTGTGATGATTTTGGCTCACATTTAAAAAAACCCACCAATTCACTATCTCAACAAATTAGAATACTTCATAAAACCTGCTGGAAAATGAAATCAGCATCTTCAAAAAGCTGGTCAGCAGAAGGAAGCATGAAGTGCTCCAAAATTTCTTGGTAAACGGGTGCAGTGACGTTGGTTTTCAAAAAACACAATGGACCAACACCAGCAGATGACATTGCACCCCAAATCATCACAGACTGTGGAAACTTAACACTGGACTTCAAGCAACTTGGGCTATGAGCTTCTCCACCCTTCCTCCAGACTCTAGGACCTTGGTTTCAAAATGAAATACAAAACTTGCTCTCATATGAAAAGAGGACTTTGGACCACTGGGCAACAGTTCAGTTCTTCTTCTCCTTAGCCCAGGTAAGACGCCACTGACGTTTTCTGTGGTTCATGAGTGGCTTAACAAGAGGAATACGACGATTGTAGCCAAATTCCTTGACACGTCTGTGTGGTGGGTCTTGATGCCTTGACACCAGCCTCAGTTCATTCCTTGTGAAGTCCACTCAAATTCTTTAATCGATTTTGGTTGACAATCCTCATAAGGCTGCGGTTCTAACGGTTGGTTGTGCATCTTTTTCTTCCAAACTTTTTCCTTCCACTCAAATTTCTGTTAACACGCTTGGATACAGCACTCTGTAAACAGACAGCTTCTTTGGCAATGAATATTTGTTGCTTACCCTCCTTGTGAAGGATGTCAATAATTGTCTTCTGGACAACTGTCAGATCAACAGTCTTCACCATGATTGTGTAGCCTAGTGAACCAAACTGAGAGACCATTTTGAGGCTCAGGAAACCTTTGCAGGTGTTATGAGTTGATCAGCTGATTGGCATGTCACCATATTCTAAATCGTTGAGATAGTGAATTGGTGGGTTTCAGTTAAATGTGAGCCAAAATCATCACAATTAAAGAACCAAAGACTTAAACTACTTCAGTCGGTGTGCAATGAATTTATTTAATACACAAATTTCACAATTTGAGTTGAATTACTGAAATAAATAAACTTTTCCATGACATTCTAATTTATTGAGATGCACCTGTATATTGTGCAGCACAACTGTTTTCAACATTGATAATAATCAGAAATCTTTCTTGAGCAGCAAATCAGTATATTAGAATGATTTCTGAAGATCATGTGACACTGAAGACTGGAGTAATGATGCTGAAAATTCAGCTTTGTTCACAGAAATAAATTACAGTTTAACATATATTCACAGAGAAAACAGCTATTTGAAATTATAATATTTTACTATTAGTTTTTACTGTATTTTTGAACAAATAAATGCAGCCTTGGTGAACAGAAGAAAAATATTAAAGTCATACCAACCCCAAACTTTTGAACAGTAGTGTTGTAAATCAATGTGCAGAGCTAAAGCAAAAACAGCTCACATTGTCTTCACAAACTGTAGATTAGTGAGTGTAAAGCATGACATGTTTTATAATATCCATGTGCATGTTCTAAGCGAGCGTTCGATGAATGTGGAGTCGTGTTCATGTGAACGTGTTACAGCGACTCCAGCATTCCCAGCATTTCTGACCTTGAAGGTGAGTATTTGCTGATAAATTATCCTGGATTTCATGTGAAAGTACATGAGAAAATACAGTTTTTTTTAAAACGCCCTTTTGACCAAATTAGCTTTTATTGTAGCAGTAACCGTGAGTCATTTTAACCATAAACCAAACCACAGACACAGACTACACAATTAAAATGTCTACTCAAGACAACTTCTTATTTATGGACTGGATTCCTTAGAGATTTATAGTGTCAACTTTTTTTTTAAATCAGGCCAGCTGAGTGTATTTTCATACTGAGCACAGTGCAGGTCAAGGGAAGACGTCATTTAAGCAGATTCTGGAGCTACTTAAAAACAAAAGTATTTCATTGTCACTTTTTACTCAAATGTATTTATTGTTTGATTTTACAAAAGGATCGAATAGAATTAAACAACATTACTGTGTACAACTAGTAACGATACTGACACTGAAGCATCCTTAAACATAAAAAACTAAGAAAATCCTCATCAGTGTGCAAACAGTTTATACAAACACTTCCAATGTCAGGTTACAGTTCCTCATAAATTATATTAAATAGCATATATCTACACATAAGACATTAAAACAGGAAAAAAACAACTTTACCAATAACTTATATAAAAAAAAGAAGACATCATGGACTTTGCATTCATGTTCTACTGGGGCCTCTCATAAATTTTGTTTTTTTCTTTTATTATTTACAGGATTAATGTTTTACTACATACAGTAGCTTTAAAACAAAACAGAACTGAATTATAAATGGCACAAATATAATTTGCAATTTTTGTTGAGTTCAATTATACACCAGCGAGGTAATATTTGTACGTTTACATCATATTTTGTTCACCATTCATTCACCCCAGTCTGTTCCTCTTGGACGGAAGGGAACGCTCCAGTTGTTCTCTTTTTTTTGTTTTGTTTCAGTAATATGTGGCACTGAGATGAGTTCTCATGCATCCATCTCCTCTCAACACAATAAATAAATTAAACAAGTGCGCCTATTATCCATCCCTCTGTAACATCTCAACTTCCTTTTTCATTTCTGCTTGTTTAGAGCCACAAAAACTCTTGTGTCTGTGAATGATTATAAAAGCTCATCAGGACATCTGTGTATTAATCTAAGACATGAACTTCCTCCTTGAGTGGCAAATCACAAAGGTCCTTCTAGCCCTGAGAAGCACTCCACTCTATAAACAGTGAAATTAAGACTCTTGGGTTGTCAACATCGATGACTGAATCTGTTCAAAAGCAAACATCAAGACTGCTGAATTTGGGGGGGTAATGGGTAACTCATAACTTATGGACAAGCAAGCCTGAATCAATGAGTCCTGAAGATCTGGATGTCTCAATCCATGCAGAAGAACACGCTTTCACAAAGTCAAACAGACAGTCCGTGCTGCGTGTCACTCCTCAACAGTTCCTCCTGTGGGATCTCGAACCCACCAGAATCGAGGGAAAGATTTTGCTTCCATTTATAAGTGGCTCTTTTGTCATGATCATAGTCCACAGCAGATCTGAGCTGACATTACAGAAGAACTTCCCTTTACCAATTGCATGATAAGAAACAAGTTGAGAGTGGAGGAGATCGATGAGGTGAAGGTATTGATGGGTCTTCATGCTCGACCTGCTCCTGTGGTCCTTGCTTATATGGAAAGTTTTTGGCCTCCATGTTTGGATCCTCGATCCCACCACAGAAGGGTTTTATAACACAGAACACATTTAAACCGACAGAAAAGAACAGATAGCGGGCACATACATAAGGAAAACGCTGATGGAGCCGTTAAGATGCATCTGAAAGAGAGTCAAACAAACACTTGTGAGCTTTTCTGAACAATAAGACAGCTGCAAAGAGAAATATTCTTCAAAACTATTCAAACGTGTTACCTCGGCATTCGTATTTGAGGTCTGAGAAGTAAACCATCTCTTGAGAGAAGACAAAGAGGCCAAGTCTTCCTCCGGCATATGTCTTGTCATTGATGCTTCCTGAATCAGCCAAGACTTTCTTGCCTTCATACATAATGACTCTAAAAATCAATCAAAAGGACAGGAGTATGTGAAGCTGTTTTTTCAGTTTAGCTGTTTAGTAACTAGGAAAAAATGGTTGAAAGAAGTCAGGGGTGTCCAAAATCGGTCCTGGGGGCCGGTGTCCTGCAGAGTTTAGCTTCAACTTTGCCTCAACACACCTGCCTGGAAGTTTCAAGTATGCCTAGTTCTGGGGCCTCATTTACAAAGCGTGCATACGCTCAGATTTGATCTTAGAGTGTGTGTATACGCTTAAATCCACACCAACGCTCATATTTGTAAAAGCTGGCTTTGACATGGAAAAGTGCTTAGCGTCACGTCAGGGTCTGAGCAGACGTATGCACTTTTTCTTGTTCGAGTACTGCAGGTTTTTGGAAATGTAAGCTGTTCTTGCAGCTAGCTGTTCTAAATGAAAGAATATGGATGATGACTGGTGATCTTTTACATGTTAATGACATTAATTAGGAGTCGTTTACAAGGCAGAGAGCTGAAACCATTTATTTGCGCACAAGTTCAAGATCATTTGCGATTCATAGATTTCACATCTGAAAGAGAGGCGTACATTCATTTTATGCATCACATGTACGCATATTTGCGAGATGATCGTAAGATCAATTTTAGGATGGTTTCTGCGTAAACTTTTATAAATGAGGCCCCAGGTGTGTTTGATTAGGTTTAGAGCCAAACTCTCCAGGACACTGGCCCTCCATGACTGAGTATTGACACCCCTGATCTAAGTTAAGGCTGCCCAATGCTGTTCCTGGAGATCCACCTACCTGTAGAGTTCAGTTCCAACCCTGCTCCATCACACCTGTGTGTAATTATCAAGTGGTCCTCAAGCTCCTAAATAGCTGGTTCAGTTGTGTTTGATGAGGACCGGAGCTTAGCTGAGAAAATTAGAGCTCCAGGAATGGGATTGGGCACTCCTGATCTAAGTTGGCTTCCACACTTACCTGATGTGTCCGGTTTTGGGTCTGTGGATCAGGTGCCATCTGTAGGCGGTGTAATCCTTCCAGCCAATGTTCTTGGGATCATGCCACAAGGTACGCACCTGTGAATGGTCCAAAATAAGGTGAGCAGGACATTTCAAACACCAAACTCAATTGAATGTTCTCATGACAGCTTGAAACCGATACGTACTTGTCCCTCGGTGTCTCCAGTGTGCCACAAAGCGTTCCTGAGGTGTTCGCCCGGTCCTGTGGTCGAGTTCACTACTTTAATGGACAGTCCAGAGTACCCCTGTGCTTTAGTGGGTGTATGAGACCAGTAGGTCTGTGTGATCTGTTTCCACATCACCACATAGAAACGTGAGCTGGATTGGTAGCCAAACACAAAGCCGGCGTAGTCGTCGTCACGATCTGTGTTGATGAAGAACGTGCCACTAAAGTCCACGGCATTGAACTCATCATAACCTGAGGGACAACAACAACAAGAAGATTAACTGGATGTAGATGAATGTGTTTATCATGAGCTGTATCTTTCAACCACTTACCAACAGCAATGCCAGGATCACAGTTGACGGTCTGCAGAAGTTCTTTGCCCTGGTGACGGACAACCCAGTTGGGGTCGATTTGGGAAGTTCCCGTGGGATCGAGAGGAACCATTTGGAACCTACGGAAGTCTGTTTCACTGATGCCAAAGTTCTCCGGGCAAACGTCGTAAATATCCGGCACGTTATCGACATCAAAGTCGTCCTTGCAAACGTCTCCTCGCCCATCTCCTAGGCAGGAGAAAAGAGACAAAAATTCAGCATGTGGAAGTTTACACTCGCACAAATAAAATTTTACATGAAATGGACAAAAATCAGTGTCGGCGCGTTGGACTCACCGTCCGAATCCAGTTGATCTGGGTTGAAGGCGAGTCGGCAGTTGTCTTTGTCATCAGGCACGCCATCATTGTCGTCGTCATGATCGCAGGCGTCTCCTTTGCCGTCCTTGTCGTGGTCGACCTGGTTGGCGTTGGAGATGTAGGGACAGTTGTCAAGGTTGTTCTGATGGCCATCCTCATCGATGTCCTGGTTGTTGTCACACTTGTCTCCAATGTTGTCAGAGTCAGAGTCGATCTGTGACATCACATGGATTATTGCAAAGTCTTCATCCTCTGCTGTTCATAGTTGCACACTCAAGTCTTAAAAAAACAAGTTCAAGCATCTCACCTGGTCAGGGTTGTGCTCCAGTGGGCAGTTGTCACAGTGGTCACCCACTCCGTCTCGGTCACTGTCTCTCTGGTCAGTGTTGTACACATATGGACAATTGTCCTTCTCATTGAGGATGCCTAGACAAATAAATTCCAGTGTTACACCAAAACACTCTTATAATGGTTTCTGTGTTCTTTGTGTTGATCGAGTTACATGATGAAAGACTTACCATCACCATCGATGTCAATAGCACACGCATCACCCTCGCCGTTGTTGTCGGTGTCGGTCTGTTCTGGATTACTGTCATATGGGCAATTATCGCATCTGTCACCAACTTGATCGCGGTCATGGTCATACTGTCTTGGATTAAAGATGAACGGGCAATTGTCCTGGTTCAAAACAAGAACATCCAGCCAAGTCAGTGATGAAACCAGAAAGACAGAAAACATCTGAGACTCTCTTTACCGCACCGATCGAAATTTCTAAATACACACACACAACATAGAGAAGCACTTAAAAAAAATTAGTATGAAGCGTAGGCCAGGACGTGATGGTTTGGGACACAGCTGTGCTGGAATGCATCGTTTTTGGCTGCAAGACTCTGACTGTTTGTTTGCCCAGTCAAATTTTTTCCAAGTGTACGATTTGAATTATGGATGTTAAACCAAGCGATCCAGAATGGCTGGATGGAAGCCATCATAAATGCTTTATTTATTTGCTACTGGCAAAGTTCCACTTTTTCTCTTTCTTTCTTTTGTTCACTCTGGACTTTTTTAATAAAAAGAACACTTATATACTATATAAAGACTACTTATATTTATTTGTTACCACCCTACATCCTATTACATCACTACATCTTATTCTATTCTATTTCTATCTATTGCACACCTGTACATACAATTTATTTTATTTTTAAATGTGTATTTTCTATTTTGTCTATTTATATTTACACGTGTATTTTTATTCTCATCTTATTTTTTTATTGTCTGTGTGTTGTTTTTGTTGTCTCTGTGTACTGGAAGCTTGTGACACTAAAACAAATTCCTTGTATACGCAAACATACTTGGCAATAAAGCTTTTTCTGACTTCTCTAGAGTCATCTCTATATTCTCTTGCAGAAGAACAATGTGTTTACGACTTACCCCGTCATCAGGGATCCCATCATTGTCATCATCATTGTCACAAGCATCTCCAGTTCCATCTTTGTCATAGTCTTCTTGACCGGAGTTGGGAAGGTCAGGACAGTTGTCCTAAAAATGACATGTTTTGATGAAGATTCTGTAAAATCTTGTGTAATGGGATATGGTGAGGAAATGGTCACATACCTTCTTGCAGTGGTAGGTGGCGTTTTCCACACAGTGGAGGTCCATATTTGGCCAGCCGTCAAGGTCAGAGTCCTCTCCACAGATGTAACCATTCCCAGCATAGCCTGGTTTACATTCGCAGCGGTACATGATGTCAGAGAAGATGCCCAAGTAGATGCATTTGGCATTCTTATTGCAGTCATGGCTGCCGTCCTCGCATGGGTTTCTAGGTGTGCAGACCTGTGAATAGGTTGATTTAATGTTGGTTAGCACCTCATGGAAGGAGAAAGAACTGGCCCTTCCCATCATTAACACTGTTCTTAAGACTAGTCTAACCTGTTTGTTGGCAATGGCCTGCTCCGTTCCCCTGCCGAAGGGCTGCTTTCCAGAGTAGCGTGGAGGGCAGGGCAGGCAGTTGTAACCTGGTTCTGTGTTCACACACTGGTGGACTCCATTGAGCACGAAACAGGCATCAGGAACTTCTTTGCACTGCATATACCAAAATTAAGAATATTTAGAAACAGCAGTGTCTTCATTTAGAGTGTCTATCTCATTAGCATGACACCTCACCTCGTCGATGTCTTGACAGTGGACTCCATCCCCAGTGTATCCAACCGGACACTCGCCGCACTTCCAGGAGCCATCGGGGAAGCTGGTGCATTTGGTGCCAGCAAAGCACGGGTTAGACAGGCATCCATCTGTTCATGATAGTACGGAACTTATTTTGATATCCTATGACAAGAACTTTCAACTTGATCCTTATTAATAGCTATGTTTCCATCAGCCTGTTTTTATGCGCATTTTGTTTGAAGTATCACATCAGAAATGAGTGATGGAAACGCCAAATTTCGATTAAAAATCTCTTAATTCTGTCGGCACCAATAGTCTCGTAGGCAGCGCGGCCGAATATAGCACTGTTGTGCTCCGGGTGTCCTGCGTTCAAGTCCCGGCTCGTGGACCTTTCCCGATCCTGTCCCCCTCTCTCCCTCCAACTTCAATTCCTGTTCTGTCCTAATAAAAATGGGGGGGGGGCAATAAAAGCCGAAAATATATCTTTTTAAAAATCCCTTAATCCGCAAAAAGTTTTTACGATCGCTTGAGGTGGTTTTTGACTTGTGAGAAAAAAGGGTTGATGCGAATAATGGGAGATGGAAAGACATTTACCGAATAAATGCTCTGTTTAACGGCATCAAAAAAGTCACATGATTTTGCGTTATGGGATGGCAAATCCTAGCTAACCAGCGGACCGACCTTGTTGCTCAGCATCTGAAATGTTGTTATGCTCATTCTTAAATGCCCGAGCAAAGTCTGTCATCAAAGTATTTCTGTATAATTTCCTCCCAGAACTGTTTTACACGACTGTGCCCAAACAGCAGGCATCCGCCTCCGAAAGCAATGACCGTATTTACCGTGTTTCATCTTGAGGTGTAAGAATTTATTATTATTATATGAAAATTACTATATTCAGTGGCTTCTCCTACTTTTCTTAGTGATATATAGTGCCAGTTTATCAGGAAGTGACAATTTTGTTCTCTTTGACTCGTTGGATGGAAACATTTATGCGAAATTCCAAATTTGCGCATAAGTTAAATTCGCAGTTTTGGATGGAAACTCAGCTAATGAAGCATGTTATGTCTTACCAACTGGACACGACTGGGCGTTGCACAAACGGGTGCCTTTGGAGTCACCCATACATTCTTTTCCACTGTATTTGGGAGCGGGGCTGTTACACAGACGGTGTCTGCGCTGCATTCCTCCACCGCACGTGACGGAGCAAGAGTCCCATGGTGACCAGGGTCCCCAACCTCCATTCACTGAGACACCGAGAGTAATGCAGTGTCATTGGGGTTTTCAGGTCATATTCTGCAAACACTTCAACAGGTGAAAAAAACTCACCTGGGCACGGATCCTTCTGGCACGGTTCAGTCTGACGACCATCTCCCTCGCAGTCTTTCCCGCCCATCTGAGGCGTAGGGGAGTTGCACAACCGGATGCGAGTGATGACGCCCTCGCCACACGTCACTGAACAAGAAGACCAGGGGGACCAATGGCTCCAGCCGCCGTCCTGCTTGACTGCATGAAGACAGAAATAAGCATTAATGAGGTGCATGGGGATCCAAATATGATGCAAGTGGCAGATGTAGTTGAACTCACAGCGTTTGTCGCATTCTTGCATGTAACAATCTCTCGTCTGGACAGACGTGCCGTCGCAGTTGCTGTTGATTCGGTCACAGGAGCGTCCGCGCTGCTGAATGCCTCTGCTGCAGGTCACCGAACAGTGTGTCCATTCGGACCAGGGCGACCAGCCGTCCACACCCGCATCGTTCGCTTGAAGAAAACAATCAGAGAAAATATGTGAGCCGTGCTGGCAAAATGAGTGGGAATACGCTCGAAAGCAGCGGAGCTTTTATTATGCCACAGTCGAGCGCTTCCGCTGCTTCCAGTCGTGCGTATGTGGGGTAAAGCAGCGCTGTTTTATCATACTAGATACGTTTGAAAGTTCTGTTATAATGCTACTCTGTGCGGTCGTCACCGGTCTATTAAAACACTCAACATATTAAAGCATCTTTGGTGTTTCCATGTTCTTTACAAAACAAAACCGGAAATCGAGGGGTTATGACGTCATTAGTAGGCGACACAATGACACTATAGACACGCTCCGTGACACTAATTGCTTATTTCTCTGGATTTAAACATTCTTCGAAACATTTGGGATAATGTAAATACACAAGTCAGCAAAATATATAACACTGTTCTAGTGGTTTTTGGATATTTTAATTAAAAAATCGTACATATTGTGCCTTTAATGGAGAACGTAAAAATAAAAATAACACATTTTTGAAAATTTGCTCATTGTGGCCAGAGATCAGATGAATGATGACCTACATAATGAATTCTGAAACTTGACTTACGTGTTCCACAGCGTGGGCAGCATTCGCCATCGGGGACGGTAGCGTTGGCACAGGGCATGAGAGGACAAGAGATTTCACGGCACACAGTGGCGGAGTTCTGCAAATAAAATATTTGAAGCAAGTTTAATCGCATGATCCCAACAGCTGCACATAATGGATGAGAAATAAACGCCTCTCAGCTGGCAATAAAAAGTGACCCTTGGCTTTGGCAGGAAAATTGTGTGGTGATATAAACTCTGAGCGGGCAGCAGGGGAATACATCTGACCAGACTAACAAAGTGTTTTAATGTGGCCAGCATGAGGGTGGAGAAGACATACTGAGTCAGCGGCCACAACCGCACACACCCACCACACTACCCAAACCCCACACCACACCCCGCCATGGAGCTGGTCTCACCGGAAACCAGAGACAGCAGGTATCACTCACCAATTAAAACATTCCTGAATCCCGGCCATTCAGATGCATGTGTGCAGTGAAACAGAGACACAGAATGGATTGAGAGAGGAAGAGACTGCACCTTTTTTCCTTCTCCAACACCAAGGCCAGGGATTTTGACTAACTTAACCACCAGCTACCCACACAAAACAAGTACTGAAACTTTACGTTTTTACATCAGTAAGAAGACCCATACCTGACATGTGCAGTGGGTGCAGCTGCTACGAATTCTCCCCCACCCCCCCCCCCATCTTACCCACTCATCTTTGTCTCTGTAAACGATGCCATTGTGCAGACAAACCCCTTCGTGGATTTTAATCTGAGTCATGATTAAGTTGTTGTCTGCTGTCTGAAAGCCAGAAGAAGAACAGAGGAACTGTCATTAGAAACTATTTTGAGGGAAGTGGCTGAGGAACAACTGTTTGGCATCAGAAGAGAAACAGGGCGGAGAGACACATGTATGTAATGAAAACCCCCATTTTTTTTTTTTTTTCCAAGGCTGGTTTTGATCCTCACCACTTGGCGGAGCTCGTTTGACAATTGCTTCACCACCACGCCGAGTCCCTTGAGCTCCTTAAACATGCTCGACAGATCGTCGCGGAGAAAACAGCATGAGGTACCGCAGCATCTGAAGAGGAACAGGATTCTGACGTTAAGTTCATGAAAGTCAATGCATGAGACACCAAGGACCATTACAAGCATATGACGATCATCTGACCTTTAGACTTGTGTAAGGTGTAATCAGTGCGGATGGCCGGGCTGGATCCGTTCACGGGGTTTTCCAAGGTCATGACATCAGTGATGAAGGTTGCTGTATTGACAACGCATGAGCTTTAACATAAATCTATATTTATTTGTGACCCTGGAGCACAAAAGCAGTCATAAGTAGCACAGGTATATTTGTAGAAATAGCCAAAAATACATTGCATGGGTCAAAATTATAAATTTTTGTTTTATGCAAAATAAAGATCATGTTCCATGAAGATATTTTGTAAATGTCTTACCGTAAATATATCAAAACTTCATGTTTGATTAGTAATATGCATTGCTGAGAACTTCTTTTGGACAACTTTTTTTAACAATATTTAGATTTTTTTGCACCCTCAGATTCTCAAATAGCCAAATATTGTACTATCATAACAAACCATACATCAATGGAAAGCTTATTATTCAGCTTCCAGACGATGTTTCAAAAAAATGTACCCTTATGACTGGTTTTGTGGTCCAGGATCACACATGCTATATTTATTTAATAACATTTAATTTTTTCAGCATTTAAGAATATAAAAAGTCATGCTCTATTAAGCACTCACAGCTCTCGCATCCTTTGTTGCGTAAAATCGCATCCAGCGTCGTTCCAAAAACAAACCGCACGTTCTGGAGAACTCCCTGTAAAACGGGATAATGGTCAAAAGCCGGGACTGGCAGAAAAAACCAAACACAGTTCCAACATCTACTATTACATGGAACATTCAGACGAAGATTGTTAAACAAAAAACACTCGCTAAAGACGAAGCGCTTTGCGCGCATGAACCGCGTCTTTACGCGTTTCCAAAAGTCTCGTTAGAGGAAGAAAATACGCATCAAATGGAACTTTAATACATTGGATAGCACGATAATATCACAGATGACTACAATCAATCAGATCCGATACATCAAACATAAACAAAACCTAGATTCTTACCATGAAGCGATCGGATTTGGCGGCTCCTTTGGCGATCCTCAGGCTCGAGATGTCCGCGCTCTCCTGATTCAGGATCTGCTGGATCGGAGCATCCAGTTCTTGAGTGTTGATCTCCTCGCAGCCCACATGGACCTGAGCTCGATCCTCCTGCACAAACACCGTGATGTTCTTCCAGTGTCCGTTCGCCACGTCCACGTCCTCAATGGACACCACATGCTGCCCGCTCGCGGTCCAGAACACCAGATCCACGGTGTTGGCTTTCCCGTTGGAGATGATCTCAAAGACGGATCCGGTGCCGTCTGTCCTCTCCACGGAGACCAGGCTGCCTCTGGTGCGCTTGGCTTGCTTGAGGTTGGCGGTGAAGATGAAGCCTCTCTCGCTCTGGATGGAGTAGATCAGGTCCCTGAAGGAGAGCTCGGGCATTGAGGGGATCAGGTTCGGGTTCAGGATCTTGTACGCGGGGCTGTTTGGATCGGGTCCCTTCACTAAACTCACCCCGGATCTGATTGGGGACATGGCTGAGCTCGACAGGTCAAACACGGTGTCATCATCCGGCATTTCTGCGGATTCCGAGAGAAAACGAACGTGAGCGTGTACGAATATATCCAACCCGATCTCATGAAAGTGCGTATCAATAGCACGAGTTTATGTTAATTATTTGGTATATTATTTATACGCAGAAATTGACTTTGGCGTGCATATGATACGCAATGGCTAGGATTAGGGTTGTGGGGTAGTATTGCATATCATATGCACGCCAAAGTCAATTTCTGCATATCAATAGCTTGATTTTCTGTTTGTATTTGGCGTACTATTTTATACGCATTTTCATGAGACCGGGCTGGAAAAAAACATACAATACACATTTTATCTTGTAGTACATTTAAAAAACAACTGCATTGCCCAAATTGCTTTTCAGCATCATTACATACAGTCAAAACTTAAAACCTGATCACTCTAATCAATTCTAAAAGCTCTACTAAAAAGGTAAGATTTCAGTCTAGACTTAAAAGCATCCACAGATGCATTGGAGGAGGAGCAGCCACTGAGAAAGCCCTATCATCCTTTGATTTGAATCAATCAAAGTTTCTCCTCACCTACGCGTCTGCTGCTCACGCAACTCCACAAGAAGAGGCACAAAACGAGTCCTCTCAGAGTCATGATTCCCCTGAAATCACATCACATCACATCACATCACATCACAAATCTGTCTGTAGCTAACCAGGGGAAAAAACCGTTCTCCAAAGCGCAAACGCTGAAAAAGAAACACTCACTGAAAGAGAGGCAATCTTATAGTGAAGGGACGCTTTGCCGAGATCCCCTCGTATCTTGTGTGTGTGTGTGTGTGTGTGTGTGCGTTGGAGATGTTCCGCTCTTCTGAGCACATGAGACTCAGCGCATGTTAAGTCATTCCAACTGCTTCAGCTGTCTCCGACAAATCAGCTGTTCAGCAGGACGCGCATACACATCAGGAAGAAAAAAAACTTGCGCATTCCACAGCAAAAACTTCAATTTTCAAGCACCACACACACACACAACACACACACACACACACACAATAAACACACAACCCACACACACACACCACACACACAACACACACCCATTAACACACACCAAACACAAACACACCACACACACCCACACACACACCCACAAACACACACACACACACAACCACCAAAAACAACACAAACACACTACACACACACACCACACAAATAAAAACCAACACACACACCAACACACAAAAAAAAACACACGCCAAAAATGACATTTATATATATCTTACACATTACAGTTCAAAAGTTTGGGGTTAGAAAGATTCTAGTGTAAAATCAGTAATATGGGGTAAAATATATCATGTAAAATAGCTGTTTTCTATGTGAATCTGTGTTAAACTGTAATGTATTTCTGTGATGCGCAGCTGTATTTTCAGCATCATTGCTCCAGTCTTCAGTGTCACATTATCTTTCAGAAATCAGTATAATATGCTGATGCTGCTGCCGAGAAACTATTTCTGATTATTTCAATGTTGAAAACGTAGTGCTGCACAAATATTTTGTGGAAACGATACATTTTTTATTTTTAAGGATTACAGATGAACACTAAAAAGGAACTCACTTAGTTGAAATAGGAAACGTTGTGACATTATAAATGTGTCTTACTGCCATCATTTCTTATTAAATAAGGAAGGACGTTCGGCTCATCCAGCAGGATTCTGTTTGATCTCTAAATCATTTGTTATGACAGAAATGCCATTAGCATTCCATTAGGACTTTAAATGTTTGAATTTAGACAGTAGGGCATTTCCTGTTTTTTTATAACGGGGATGTAGTCCTTTTGTATATCAGTCAAAGGTATGCATTCTTTTGTGACTCAAGGTGCATCATAAGAAGTCATTGAAATCAAAAGGTGTGTCGTTAAGGTGATTTTTTCTCGGTGTGAAGGTCCTTAATGCAGCCAGTGTGTCCGGTTGTTTGTCGTGTGTTAGTGGGGTGTGTGTGTGTGTGTGTGTGTGTTAGTAAACGCCCAGGAAACATATCAAATATTATAGTGATGCAGTCATGGCTTATAAAACGAGTGGTGTGATTGCACTGGCCAGCTGACACTCACATGTGGGCGGCACAGAGAAACACAAAGCCTTCTGAAGGCTGGACAGAACCGGCCTGATGTCAGTGTTTCCAGTAGATACGCAGAGACATGTGTGTCACTGAACGCCTGTTCAATATCACTCACTGGAGTTTAAAACAAACAGACGATCAACAGATACATGCTCCAGCATCTCTGCACTGCGTCTCCTGATCAAAAAATAATGATATGACAGAAGTTTTTCAGTGCATGTAATTCCTGTACTGCATTGAAACAGATAGTGACCACAAAAAACACATTTAAAATGTCTGAATGTCATTCAATAGAAAACATCAAAGCAAAGGAAGAATGAAGTTTGTTTTGAGAAAAGCTCCTGCAGCGTCTGATCAGATACAGACTCATGCTGTCATATTTCATGATCTAATGACAGTCACTCGTTTATAAGATTGATTCTTGGAGCTCAGAATCGTTTACTCTATCCTGAGAAACACTCTATGCTTCATTTCTCATAGGAAATGACCTCATGCTGATGAATTATAATTGTAATTGTGACAGAAGTAGGTCAGATGAAGGAAAGTGAACATACGGAGCTCCAGAAAACATCTGATGATCAGACATCTGCTGAGAACAAATCATCAAACGCTTCGTGTTCGGCCTGTGAAAGATGAAAAACATCCTCATGATTATCAGGTTCAACTCCACTGACATTTACTGAAGGGAACATGAGTGTCGCTTACCTGTGGAAGAGTCTCTGTGATCTTCTGGTCATGCAGGATTTATTTACACACTGAAAGGAATAGTTGAAACATAATTCAAATCTGCTGGTTCACTCACCCTCAGGCCGTTCGAGATCAGGAAGAGTTTGTTTGTTCATCAGATTTGGAGAAATGTGTCACTGCATCAGTGTCTCAGCAATGGATGCTCAGCAGTGAATGGGTGCCGTCAGAATGAGAGCTGATAAAAACATCACAATAATCCACAAGTAATCCACAGCACTCCAGTCCATCAGTTAAAGTCTGGAGAAGACAAAAGCTGAAACAAATCCAGCATTAAGACGTTTTTAACTAAAATACCATAGAGTCCATAATCCATAATAACTCTTCCTCCAGTGAAAAAGTGTTCTGGTCTGAATCAGGAGAGAAATCTGCACAGATCAAGCAGCATCTACATTTGTTGTCTTCTCCAGATGTTAACTGATGGACTGGAGTGCTGTGGATTATTGTGAAGTTTTTATCAGCTGTTTGGACTCTCATTCTGACCGCACCCATTCACTGCAGAGCATCCATTGCTGAGGAAGTGACGTGATGCTACATTTCTTCAAATCTGATGAAAAAAAAAAAAAGACAAAACATCCTGATCCGGACGGCTGAGGCGGGTGAACATTTTACAGCAGATTTTCATTTTTCGGCAATCTATTCCTTGAAGTTTAATACTTGATGTTAGAGGTTTCAGATTTCAACCCATCTATGGTATATAACACCTTTAACACAGTTTTTTTTCCCCACTTGTGTTTATAGTTGCTAAGTGATTTGGATCTCTATATCTGTCAAGCAGGATTTATAGACTGCGTCACTGAAACTCTCACCTGGTTTCTTTGCTCGCTCAGATCGGATGTGTGTGGACCTGAGGATGATGATGGGATCTGTAGCCTCGGGCCTGGAACTTTCTAATAAATGATGAGTCAGTGGCATTGGCTCTGGTTTTTGCCACAGGCGCTGCTGTCAAGCTCCAACAAACACAGAGTTCTTCTGAATTCAGATCCCAGAGAAACTAAACATGTGTTTAATTTGACACTCAGACATCAGATCTGGATCCTTCCTCCCATTGATGAATCGAGAGACTTGTCCTTCAGCAATTATGTAATTTCCTTGAATTTGCACGGCACTGCTCCTCATTTCTTTGGAAAATATTCCATAAATAAGTAAATAAATAAAGGCAGTTTAGATGATGTGATCTGACAAACACTGTCTGATTGATCCAAACACTGCAATCCAAGCACGCAGTCGCTCTCATTCACTGATCTGAGCAGTTTTTAGTCAAACTCTCAAATTTCACTGATGAAAATAAAGATTTTGTGGGGTTTTTTGCATCTGAAATACACTAGAAAACAAACGCTTGACATATGCATCAATCTGCACTCCAGGGTTATTATAGGTAACTAAAACTGAAACTAAAATAAAAACACACAAAAAAATGTTTTACTTGAAATTAAGTAATCGTTAACTGAAATATATTAAATATGAAAAAGTTTTTCGCTGAGCTAAACTATATGTACTGTATATAAAAACACACAACTACTAAAAATGTCAAATACACACAACAGAATTACTAAAATTGTAACTACAATTAAAATGGAAAATATTAAAATAAAAACTGATTCAAAATATTTATAAAAACTATAAAGGCCTGTTTAAAAAAAAACTACATTTAATAAAAACAAACAAAATTACTATAACTAAAATTTAAATGAAAACAAAAAATCTAAAACTGATTAAAAATAATAAAAATCTCAAGGATACAAAAATTATACCGCTGCGTTCTGTGATCCTCTGATTTATTTAGGCATATTTCCCTGATTTGCACAGTACCTGTTCAGTCATGAAGATAATGTTAAAGTACATTTAAAAAAAAAAATTCTTGTGTAATTTGGATGAAACAGGATATTACCAAGAAAAACAATCTCCCGAACTGATCAAATGGTGAAAAGTGTCTCTATATGAAAGCAGTTGATTAATAAAAGGTATTGATGACATCAGATGGAAGGAAAGTCGTTTCTGGAGCAAGTTGCTACATTTTGATTAAGGATTATGAAGATTAATTTATTTCTGTAGAATAATGTCACTGATGAATCATTCACAATGAGAGTAGGACATAAGTTATCACGGCAAATAGAGGTTATTTCGATGTCATGCTGACTATAATATTTAACGGCACGCTTCATCTGGATCTTCTGTCTTAAATTTAAATCAAACTATGAGTTTTAGTCATTTGCCAGGAATTCTCGGTCGTGCACCAACTAATTTGTGCAGTTACTAGCTGTTCAACTGAACATGGATGGGATCATCCGTCACTTCAGGGAAGAGCTGAGGCTGTAGATGTTGTTATTTGGTCTCTTTGCCCCGCCGTGTCCTCAGGGCTCAGTCTGGACTCCTGCTCTCATCATGTATGACAATAACGGGTAAAGGAGCACATGTCTTCAGGGAACACATACTCATGCCCATCTCTGACACGCCGCTTGACCTTCCAGGAAAGAGAGCTTTGAAATCTATGCAGATTTCTTCATGCTTATGGATGACAAACATGATCGGGGTTTAGTTCAGGTGATGCTTTCCAAACAGCGTTGAGCAATCAGGAATAAAACTGTCAGATGAACAACAGCAGCTGTGAAAGATGGAGATTAATGAGGCCGAGCAGATCAAGTCAAGTCAAGTGTATTCATGTAGCGCAGATTTACAGAAAATCACATTGTTATGATGATCAGTCTTGTTTTAGTAAGAGATTTAAATATCAGTCAGCTTTGCACGATAATAGGAGATTTAAATATCGGTTGGTTTTGTACTATTAAGATTTAAACATAGCTTGTTTTATATTAAATATAAATATCGGTTGGTTTTATACAGTTAAGAGATTTTAATATTGCTTGGTTTTGTTTTATTAAGATATTTAAATATAGGTGGGTTTAGTTCTATTACGATATTTAAACATTGGTTGGTTTTACATGTTTAAGAAATTTAAATATCGGTTGGTTTTATACAGTTAAGAGATTTAAATATTGCTTGGTTTTGTTTTATTAAGATATTTAAATATTGATTGGTTTTGTTCTATTATGATATTTAAACATCGGTTGGATTTATATGATTAAGAAATTTAAATATCGGTTGGTTTTATACGGTTAAGATATTTAAATATTGCTTGATTTTGTTCTATTAAGATATTTAAATATTGCTTGATTTTGTTCTATTGAGATATTTAAATACTGGCTGGTTTTGTTCTATTAAGATATTTAAATATCGATTGGATTTATATGATTAAGAAATTTAAATATCGGTTGGTTTTATACAGTTAAGAGATTTAAATATTGCTTGGTTTTGTTCTATTAAGATATTTAAACATTGGTTGGTTTTATATGATTAAGAAATTCAAATATCGGTTGATTTTATATGATTAAGAAATTCAAATATCGGTTGATTTTATATGTACGGTTTAAGATATTGTAAAGATTGGTTGATTTGTTCCATTAAGATATTTAAATATAGGTTGGTTTTGTTCTATTAAGATATTTAAACATCAGTTGGTTTTATATGATTAAAAAATTTAAATATCGGTTGGTTTTGTTCTAATTAGAGATTTAAATATCTGTAGTTTTTGTTCTATTAAGATATTTAAATATCAGTTGGTTTTATATGATTAAGAAATTTAAATATCGGTTGGTTTTATACAGTTAAGAGATTTAAATATTGGTTGATTTGTTCCATTAAGATATTTAAATATAGGTTGGTTTTGTTCTATTAAGATATTTAAACATCAGTTGGTTTTATATGATTAAAAAATTTAAATATCGGTTGGTTTTATACAGTTAAGAGATTTAAATATTGGTTGTTTTGTTCTATTAAGAGATTTAAATATAGGTTATTTTTTTCTATGAAAATATTTAAATGTAGGTCAGTTTTGTTCTATTAAAAGATTTAAATATCGGTCGGTTTTGTTCTAGTTATAGATTTAAATATCGGTCAGTTTTGTTCTGTTAAGAAAGTTAAATATCAGGTGTTTTTTTTTGTTAAGAGATTTAAATACATGTCCATTTTGTGAGTTTAAATATTGTTCAGTTTTGTTCTGTTAAGTTTATTAAACGTCAGTCAATTTTGTTCAATTTGGAGATTTAAACATGGGTTGGTTTTGTTCGATTAAGAGAATTAAACATCAGTCAGTTTTATTCTAGCAAGAGATTTATTCTAGTAAGAGATCGTTTTTGTTTGATTAGGAGATTTTGGTTGGTTGGTTTTGTCCGAAGCAAGAGTAATCAACTCACAAAAAGTATTAATAAAGTATTTATAAATTCATTAATAAAAATACAGTTGTCACAGGTGAAAATCTGCCTGCATTAATAAGGATACCGCTGGTTGTCTAAAGTGAAATATAGCCAGCTGTCAAAGAGTCTGACATAAATTTAATATTTTCCAAATGTAAATTGCACTCATTTAACTGACAATGTTGAGAAATATAGAGCATGGCTTAAATTTACATTAGTAATGTCTCTAACTTCAGGCAGAATTACTATGTTATGATAGTGGACCTTATGGTAGTTGAAAATGGCTTGTATCATGGTAAAGATTTTGGCCGTATCGCACAGCTCTAAGTAATTTGAACAGGCAGCTGCTTGAAACTCAGTATATAATCATTTAAGTGACTCATGATTTAGGATAAATATCACACGTAACATCTGTAACATCTAGAGTCTATCCTGTGGTTTCGACGGACAGATGCTGAGTTTGGACTGAAGCAGCAGGGATAATGAATTTAGCTCTGAATCGCTGGAATGTCTGTACCGTTTGGATGAGTCTGTGAAAACACAGACAGCATCAGAGAATGTTCGTTTGGGTTTCTGATGTGGCATACGCTTCGTTCCGATCATAGGAAGGGAATGTGTCTGTCCCACAGGATCTCAAAAACATCTTCTGAATGAAGAATCAAGGGAAGGTGCAGCAGTAGCCGGTTATTTCCGATGCGTCTCACATTGCATCTCCATTTATGGGCAGTGAGGGAGCCGAAATTATTCCGTGTTTTGCAGCAAGCAAGAATATTCAGAGGTTGATTCGACGAGCACATCTGTGCGTCTTACATCACCGATAATCTGTTTATACAGACTTTCACATTCTCTTTCTGCTGTCAACATCTTCATCATAAATGCCCCGGAAAGCCATTTAGTAAATACAAATGAATAAACAAGAAAGAAAAGATCCAGGTGAATGTTTCTTCAGATGTCTGATCTATCTGAACTGTAAATACATGTGAAGAGTCGGAGGTCAAAGATCGTTCTGATTCCCTCACCGCCTGTGTCTTTTCAATATCACGGCCCATGAAATCACAGCTGCTCACTGTTGCTCACTCTTTAAGGGCCAGAAACTCATAAAATATAATGTGATCATTAGACGCAGAGCCGGTCCTTTACAGCGCTGATCTTTCCCATGAAGTCATGAAGATCTTGATGATTGCCAACGCTGTTCCCTTTTTATTTATCCTGTTTCTAAACTTACTCTTCATCAAGCTCAGCGTTTGGCAACCTGGTGAAATAATAAACATTATATCAGTATATCATATTTATTAGTTGATTGTATGTGATGAAACACTACACCGTTCAAAAGACCGGAATCAGATTTTTAGGTTTTTGAAAGAATTTTATACTTTAAAGCAGTGTCTGAAAGTATTAAGATGAGGAGAACATCAGACCTTCAGCTTTACCAGAACAAACAGTGAAGAGACTCTGAGATGCTGCAGATCTTCAGACTCCATCTGAAAAGAGTCAAATGGGCAGAAGAACATGAAGAATGGATGGTTTACGACTAGAAAAGGGTGTTACTGATGAATGATGTGGAAATAACCGAACACTAAAACCTGTAAGATTCAATGAAATTGCTGCAGAAACCGTCAGATAAAACTTACAACTAGAACACATCAAGATATTCAGAAGCAGATGAACAGAGAGACTAATAAACGCAGCCGTTATCTAAAATGCAAACATTTATTAAATTGTGCTATACCTTCAATCAGCATATAATATTATTATGAGATTCCAAACTCAGCATTTATTATATTATGTGTCTTATTTCATTATTTTATATTTTAAATTATAAAATGTAAAAAACAAAAAAAATCCCAAAAGTATTCTTAAGAATGAAAGAAAGAAAGAAAGAAAAAGAAAAAAAAAAAAAAAAAAAGGAAAAAAAAAAAAAGAAAAAAAAAAAAAAGAAAAAAAAAAGGTGGGGGGGGAAACAAAAAAAGAAAAAACCAGGAAAAAATATGCATACATATATATATATATATATGTATGTGTGTGTACATATTTATAATTTTTCTCACATGCAGAATGTTCAGGCTTCAAGTTCACTGGACTCTGAAATCAAGCATCTATCATCATCAACAAGAGCAGGACCAGCAGATAAATTCACTGGTTTGGCATCGACACCGGGCAGAGTGTGAGGCCCTGAAGACACATGCACACTGGCATCAGTAACGCTCAGGAATCACGCTCCTCAAATATGGGTCAGAACCTCAGAGGAACCACACTGAGAAAAGTAAAGCGAGGATCATTCATCGAGCCGTGCATGATGCCAAAGCTCGACCCGCTACAGGAAGGGCAGCAAACACACACACGTCTGCTGAACTGATTTATGCGCAGGCTGGTGAAGTCTGCGGCTTCCAGCGTTTGCTTTCACAGCGAACCGATGACCACCGTACGACTCGCCAGCAGATGCACAGAGAAGCCGTTCACACTCACAGAATCTGAATCAGTTAGAAGCCCAATAAAATGTGTTGAAAAGCACGTCTTGGTCTTGATCTGGACTGTCTCAACACTTTAAACAGGTCTGATATATTGGGTTTTTAGGTCTGATGTTCAAACATTCCTACAGAAACTGAGAGCTCAGATCATTCCAGCATCGGATGCAGGATTGCGTTTGTGATGTTGCGTTAGTGAAAGTTTAAAATCTCACACATCAAATGCTCCTTGAAATGTTTCCCTAAGATGCACAAGTTCATCAAGACCAATTGTCCTTGTGTGTTCCTCTGAACGCTGTTGCACGAATCTAGAAGCTAAACGTAAACAGAAATAAACCAAAATTACGCAACATGGAAAGAGCTGTTGTTAAAAATATACTAAAGCAGTTCAGAGCTAAATCTGATCTAATGCTTGTCCTTGTTGAGTGTCTTCATCATTCTTTACGTGCATCCCGACAGGAATCATATTTCAATAATGTCACTGACCAACAACCTGTCAGGGTTCTGTCCCTGTTGGCTTTAGCCTGGGCTGAGTTTTTTTTTGCCTGCCACAGTTTATACGCCTTTTCCCCTCTAGTATTTAACAGAGAACTTTGAAGCTGTCTAAGTTTGGGTTTTGTCACTTGACAGATTGAACCAACCAGGGAACCTAACAGACTGCATTGCATGGGATTGTTTCTCTTCCCAGGTCCTAACTGGCAGGAATCAGCCTCCAAGAACACATCCCAGACCGGAAGGATGTTAGATTGCTGCCAGAACCATCTCCCCTTTGGGTTTTGTGCATAAGTCCTCCTTGAGGCAGTGGAGGGGCTTGGTTTTGGCAAGTTCGCTTTGTTGGACTCGGTGAACCTGTGTCTGGGAGTAGTTAGTTCACTTGAAATCACGGACTTACTGGGAGGTGTCAACCACGTTTGCCACCTCAAGGAGATGGAGATCCTGTGAGATCCCTGTTGATCCGGCCTCCCAGCCCATTCCTATCCCTGTGGTCCCAAACCTCATTCCTGGAATGCCCCCAACACTGTCTCAATCAAACACTGTCTCCATCAAATTCACAGATGAAAACGAGATGATAATGAAACAAAAAGTTGTTCACTGCAAAAAATTATTTTTTTTCCTTAGTATTTTTGTCTTGTTTTGTAGTATATATATATATATTAGTGCTGTCACGAATAATCGGATTAATCACATCCAAACTCAAAATAGTTTAATATATACATATATAGATATATATATATATATATATATATATATGATATATATATATATAGGTGCTGTGCTGTGGTGTATTTAAATGTACTTATAAATCAACGCATGCATTACATTTCAGAAATTTGTTAGAGTGTAAAATCTTTATTTAGAATAAATATATGAATAGAAATAGAGATATGTAAATATTTTCAAAAATCTTTATGTATGTGTGTGTATGTATACATATAATATACACAGACCCGGCAATATCGTATGTAAACAAAAACTTTTATTTTGATGCGATTAATCGTTGACCAGCACTAATATATATATTCTACAACCTCTGGAATGCAAAATGCCGTAAAATATTTTGTCTTGTTTTCTGAAAATAATATCCCAATTTTGTTAGTTTTTGCTTAAAACAATCAAACATATCTGCCAATGGGTTAAGAAAAAGAACCTTAATTCAAAGGCTAAACAAGATTATTTTTCTAGCAATCGGAAGCATATGTTTGAATGTTTTAAGCAAAAACTAACAAAATTGGGAAAATATTTTCAGAAAACAAGACAAATTATCTCAAGTAATTTTACTTGTCAAGTAAACGCATCTTAATTCCAGAATTTTTAGATATTTTATACTAGAAAACAAGACAAAAATACTAAGGAAGAAAATCATTTTTTGCAGCGTGTATTCCTCAAATGTAAGTCACTAAAACTTAAAAATAAAGAGATTCTGGAAAATACACTGATAATGTTGTCACAATGCATTGTGGAAAGAACACGTACGAAGATTAAAATGACGGTAAACAGTCTTTAATAAATCCACATAAAGGTAGTAATACACAAGCAAAGCTTGAAACACACGTACACATCAACGAGACCGGACAAAGACAAACTGAACAGACCTGAACTTAAGGACAAAGGCAAATGAGGATAATTAATAAAACACACCTGAACCAAATGACATAATTAAGGGGAGACAGAAACTAGGTCAGAGAACACGAGGAGAGAAAAACAAACTAAAAGTCCATAGGGTGTGACAAATTTGTCCCGGGATCATTTGATTTCGGGTTATTCTAGGGCTGCCCTCGACTAATGATTTTTCTGGTCGACTAGTAGTCGTTTATTTGAAGCATTAGTCGACTAATCGCACGTTTATTAATAAACCATTGAAATCATAATAATGAGTCTTTAACTGTCCACATAGCCTAATAAGCGCTCAAGCACACACATAAAGCTTGCCACAGCGCACCGCAGAAGCTATGATTATGAACGTGTCAGGGGAAAACAGTAAGGAGACTGCATTAACATTTTAATAATTCATTGATAAATTAGTGCTTTCTTTGTTTTCGGTTTAAGAGATAAAGCTGGCGATCATCTCCACAATAATGGATGCAATTTCATACGGACTGCATAATCTAAGAATAATTGTTTTCCATTTGAATTGGTTTATTTGAAAGTAGACACTTCACTCTCTATAGATATATTTATCTGTCTGTAAGGCAAGTCCTTCCACCAATCTGTCCTTGTCAGTCTTGGTCAGAGGTGGACAAAGTACACAACTACATTACTTGAGCACAGACACTGCTGGTCAAATATTACTCCATTACAAGTAAAAGTTGTAAAGACAGATTTTTATTTAAGTAAAAGTACAGAACAGTACTTGCTTCAAGACAAACGCCTACAGTATTGTGATTTGTCAGGAGACGCAGAACAGTTCTTCTGTGGCTTCATAGGTAATATATTCATTTACACAATTCTGCAAAATCAGACAATATTGTGTCTAAAATATACCACAATACTAACTTCTTATTACTGAATTTTTTTTTTTTTTTGGTATTTTGTAATAAATATCACATTTGCAACTGATCAGTTTTCAAAAAATTCTGGGAAATCACTTCACGTAACACTACAAGAGTGATTACTGACAGACTGTCTGAAAAAAGTCACATTTGTGACCCTGGACCACAAAACCAGTCATAAGGGTCCATTTATTTAAATTGAGATTTATGCATCATCTGAAGCTGAATAAATAAGCTTTCCATTGATGTATGGTTTGTTAGGATAGGACAATATTTGAAAATCTGGAATCTGAGGGTGCAAAAAAATCTAAATATTGAGAAAAAAAAGTTTAAAGTTGTCCAAATAAAGTTATTAGCAATGCATATTACTAATCAAACATTAAGTTTTGATATATTTACGGTAGGACATTTACTAAATATCTTCATGGAACATGATCTTTACTTAATATCCTAATGATTTTTGGCATAAAAGAGAAATGTATAATTGTGACCCATACAATGTATTGTTGGCTATTGCTACAAATATACCTGTGCTGCTTATGACTGCTTTTGTGCTGCAGGCTCATATTTTAGAGAAGAAAAAAAAAAATCACCCACTGACTTTCAAAGCTGCTACATAGTAACACCTTTCTACTTCGAGGACCTTGATAGAAATGTAGTGGGTTGAAAAGTACGATATTTGTCTTTCAAATATAGTGAAGTTAAAGTCATAAGTTCCCAGAAAAAAAATAATACTCAAGTAAAGTACAGATCCTCAAAAAGTGTACAGTAATCAAGTAAATGTAGGTCCACCTCTGGTCTTGGTGTTGCGTTCGGTCTGGCATGCTTTGTTTCTGTCATGTATCTGATGTCTCTTTGGGACGCCAGGGTTCTGTCACTTCAGTTGGTCTTATTCTGAGTTTGGCGACAGCTTCAAGTGTTCTCAGACCAGGTGCGCTCTCGTTCTTGAGGTGTGTTGTATGTGTGGCTCTTGACTGGATCTGGTTGGGTTTTGGTTCAGTGTCGGTGTTAGAATATTCATTCTCCACGTTTTGGTTTTTCACGGTGAGTGTTCATTCCAGCTTAATTTTGACAGCAAATTTGCAATTTTTTGAACGAAATTACTTCTTTCTTTCTTTCTTTCTTTCTTTTGGGAAGTAATGATAATTAAGTTTATATTAGAGTATCCCAAATCAAACATCTATGTATTTTCTATTTCAAAAGTTTATTTTTTGATAATTTATTAATTTAATAAGAATTCGATTTTTTTATATATATAAATTAACTTTGGCATTTGAGTATCTCTAAATCAAACATCTATTTTGTTTTCCACATATATAATTTTTTATATAATTATTAATGAGACATATTGTTTCTCATCTATGCCCCGCCTTTCTGAAACGCATCGCTTTTTACAAAGCTCACATTCGGATGATAATGACTTGTACTGTTTTTTACACTTGTGTTGCATCGCGCCGCTGGGTAAACATAAACCATGTCCTGCCCTTGTGATCGGAGAGAATGACAAACAAAAGTGCTACTTACACTGCTCAAAACTCACGGTTTGAATCGTCAGTGCAACTCTTTAAATATAAAAAACGTAAATTACAGCTGTGAGTTCAGAACAGCCCGGAATGTAGTCTACTTCTCCAGGACAGACCAGTCTCATAAATGTGCTGCACATCTGACTATTTGGGTTGAAGGTTCTGGAACCGTGTTGTAAATACATGAACAAGGTTTATGTGTGTCCTCTGGGAAGACCAACAAAGTTTAGTTTTTACCCCTTTTTTCATAACGAAACACACGGCAGGCTAGAGTGAGTGGAGGCCTAGAGTGAGCAGAGGCCGGCAGCTAGAGTGAGCGGAGGCCGGCGGGCTTGAGAACAGTGTGGCTGGCGGATTCGACGAAGGAGCGTCCGGCAGGCTTGCGGCAACCACATGTGACGACCCCGGCTGGACTCCGCTTCGTCCACGGTGAAGCCGATCCGGCGATCCACAGTGCAAAGTTGAACTCCCGGCAGGGAAGAAGCAGATAGTCCTCTTTTGGAAGGCCAAACAAAGTAGTTTCTCTTTCACAACGAAACACACAGTGCCTTCAGCGGCAACAACAATACTACAGCGAGAATAAAAGTTACGCCTTCTTTCTTTGCATGAACATTTGGGTGGGTTTATGCCATCTCCCACATCGCTGCCGTTAGACAGGTAGGGGGTGTGAGAACGGCAGCCGTTTTAGTAGGCGTGGCTGACTCTACGTTTAATAAAGATCTCTCTTTGATTTGATTATCCTTATTATTTTGGCAACTTACAGTATTCTTATGCACCAAGAACACTGCAAACAGAAAGGAAAAATTGAAATCGCATCATATGACCCCTATAATAATGATTAATGATAATTAACTTAATTAACTGTTTGAATATCTCTGAATAAAACTTCTATGTATGTTGGATTCCACATGTATTTTTATTATTCTAATAATGATTAATGATAATAAACTTTGGCATTTGAATATCTCTAAATCAAACATCTATATATTTTGTGTTCCACATGTATTTTTTTATTTTAATAATGATTAATGATAATTAACTTTGGTGTTTGAATCTCTCTAAATCAAACATCTATGTATTTTGTTCTCCACATGTATTTTTTGTTCTTTATCTAGAGTGGAATTTTCGTGACATGAAGAGTGGAATAAAACCGATGACACAAGCACATTGTTAAAAATAGAGGAACAGGATCATTGGAAACACATGAAGCTCTGTCCAGCGCTCAGACTGAGTTTACTGGAACATGCAGAAATCTCAGGAATGTTCCATCTTTAACATCGGTTTTAGGACACACGCTCACTAAAGTAGTCAATCAGAGGAGGGTGACGGGAATGACCCCCTTTAGCTGCAGATCCGAGCATTTTAACGGGCTGAGGGTGTTACGGTATCCCGAGGGAAGCCGTTCATCTGAAGAGCGTCAGGAATGTCTTTAAACACTAGCCACGTCACTCGACGTCACGCTACAAATCCATCTGCTCCTCAGGCTCCTGAAGATCAACAGAAACACAAAAAAAAGTTTCCAGCAAACATTGGCCAAAACTCTGCTTATAACCAGAGCTGGGTAGATTACTTACAAATTGTAATCTGTTACTGATTCCAAATTACTTGACAAAAATTGTAGTCAGTAACGTAATCCATTACATTGCACATTTCAGGTAATATAATCAGACTACTTTTAGATTACTTTCGACCTGTCTAATTTTTCACATTGATTTGAATAGGATAATCTTGTACCATATTGATATAAAAATACAAAGAGTAAGAAAATATATTCCATTCATTGTTATTAACAATATGAAGTGCATTAAACATTACATTATGTCAAGATTTCCCAAACTGGGGTTTGTGAAGGAACTGCAAATCAGTTACTACCCAGCTCTGCATTTAGCTAATGCATGTAGAGCTCATGCAAGAGTCAATCACTCATGTATGATGTTTGACAGATAAGCCTGAGCATCAGTCACTCATTTTTACACACTGCTTCATTAACCCTCATAACGCTTTCTGGTTTTTAACAGATACATACAGATTTCTAAATAATGCATTGTTTTTAGTTAGGGAATGAAAGTTTGCAAATGCCTTAAGACCCTAAAAACTCTTTTTTTTGTTCGACACTATCGACCACAACATTCTTTTGAATAGACTAGAAAACTTTGTTGGCATTAGTGGAAGTGCATTAGCATGGTTCAAATCATACTTGTATGACCGTCATTTCGTAGCAGTGAATGAAGAGGTATCTTATTGATCACAAGTGCAGTATGGAGTATCTCAAGGCTCAGTACTAGGGCCGTTACTTTTCACGCTTTACATGTTACCCTTGGGAGATATCATCAGGAAACACGGTGTTAGCTTTCACTGTTATGCTGATGATACTCAGCTCTATATTTCTTCGCAGCCCGGAGAAACATTCCAATTTGAAAAACTAACAGAATGCATAGTCGATATTAAAAAAATTGGAGGACGAGTCATTTCTTGTTGCTAAATTCTGAAAAAAACAAACAAACAGTAGAATTGGCCCCCCGACTGAGCCTGGTTTCTACCAAGGATTTTTCTCCATTTCTGTCACAGATGGACTTTTGGTTCCTTGCCGCTGTCGCCTCTGGCTTTGCTAGTTGGGGACACTTATTTTCCAGCGATATCGTGGACTTGATTGCACAGACACTATTTAAACTGAACTGAGCTGGACGATGTCATCACTGAATTCAGTGATGAACTGCCTTTAACTGAAAATTGAGTGTTTACTATTGTCCTTTTGCATTATTACACACTATTTAATACTGTAAAGCTGCTTTGACACAATCTGTATTGTTAAAAACACTATATAAATAAAGGTGACTTGACTTGACTTAAAAAATGTTTTGTGTTCGGGTCATTTTGACCTGGTATTATGGAATTCCATTAGGTGTCAAAATACTTCTTGTAAATTTATCTATGAAGTTTTATTTTTTTTATGAAGTTTTATGTTTCGCTATATCTCACACACTTTTGGACTTAATTTTGTTGATGAACATGAATATGTGTATCTGAAAAATTAATCACTCGTTCATCTGAAAGTGAAAGTTTATGCAAGTAAAACTAATTTTTTTTGTTTAAAAAAATTTCAGAGTAGTATTTATGTTGTTTTGTTGAAATAAATATGTAGGTGTCACAAATTTGCACCATTTTTGAGCAAGCTTGAGTTATAAATTCAAAGCAATTTAATTAAATTCCAAATAGGGTTAATACAGGTAATTCTCAGTTTATATGTTTAAAAAAAAAAAGTGCCTGGAAACGTTAATCTCGATTATCGCATCCAAAATGAAAGTTTTCGTTTACATAATATATGTGTGTGTACTGTGTATTATTATTAGTATATTACATAACCATAATGCATGTATATAATTTAAAGAATAATAGTTATTTTGTATATTAATGTATTTTATATATAATATAACTACATAATATAATATATCATTTAAATACACGTAAATATTTATATATATTAATGTAAACAAATCCTTTTTATTTTGGATGCGATTACTCACGATTAAGTATTGGCCGCGTAATATATTCATATTGCTCATTATGAGAATTTCAGAACTATGGTTTTGTTTAAAAAATAATTAAAGTTATTTGTTTCTGATTGGCGGGGCCGAGAGCCGTGGGAACGGATCGAGGCCGGTGGAGTAATTGATAATGCGCGACACCTGCAACACTCACCGGTCTCGAGTCTCACGGAGGTTCTCCGGAAGGATAAAAGGAGGAGTGAGGACAGTGTTGGACAAGAGAGGACCAGGCCTGGACTTTATTTTGTGTTTTTTGTGCGGCAGTCGTCCGTGAGGGGCTGCCGATTTACTTTCATTTTGTGTTTGTTTATTTTAATAAAGTTTTAAATGTTCGCCGGTTCCCGCCTCCTTCTTCCCGAACTACGAACTGTGTTACATTGGTGCCGAAACTCGGGAGGAAGGAGGGACACGCTGTCAAGAGCCCTCGCTGCTGAGGGGGATCGTGGTGCTGAGGAGGTCGGGCAGCAGGAACAAGCGGAGAGACCGCCTGTGGCTGCCCGAGGTGGTGGTGCTGGAACGATGGAAGACTAGGAGGGACAGAGAGCTCGCTGCCGCGCTCCTGGGTCAAGGAGGGGTGGCTGCCGTCCGAGAGGAAGCGGAGGATTCGGCCCCGTTCAGGAGGCCGGAGCCTGCTGCCGTCCACCATGATTGGGGAGGAGCAGGGAACGGGGGAGGGGGGGGGACTCCTGCTGCCCCACTGCCGCTCATTTGAGTAGACTCCGCCATCCGCCAGGAGGCGGAGGAGCGTTGGGCCGTCCACCAAAGATGTCCAGTGCCATCGCATGGCACCACGAGTGAGAGCGTCTCAGCTGGTTGAGGACCAAGCGGCAGTTTGTCCGGGAACCGGGCCGATTATTATTATTTTTTCTTTTCCTCTCTCCCCTCTCTCGAATCTGTCTCTCCTCATCCTTCCGTCTCATTTTCTCTCACCTCGTCTGTCTGTCCTTACCCCCAGGTACGCCGCGGCTACCGTGATCGGCTCCCCCGGAGGGAGGAGTAGAGCACAGTCTCAGGAGTACCCCCCGGCCTGCGAGGGGCGATGGGGGTATGTGACGAGTGGGGCAGGGCCGAGAGCCGTGGGAACGGAGCGAGGCTGGTGGAGTAATTGATAATGAGCGACACCTGCACCACTCACTGGTCTCGAGTCCCACGGAGGAGCTCCGGAAGGATAAAAAGAAGAGCTACGACAGTGAAAGACGAGAGAGGACCAGGCCTGGAGTTTATTTTGTTTTGTGTGCGGCAGTCGTCCGCGAGGGGCTGCCGCTTTACTCTAATTTAGTGTTTGTTTATTTTATTAAAGTTTTGGTAAAATGTTCGTCGGTTCTCGCCTCCTTCTTCCCGTGACTACGAACTTTGTTACATTATGTTTTATAAAAAATAATGATTGTTGAATGCATTATGCGGGTTAAAGACATGTATGTGAGCGGCGTGAAACACACCTGATGCACGGCACATGAAGGAGGTCACAGGAAGTTCAGAATGTGCAGAAGGAAGCAGTGAGATGGCCGATCCGGGTTCATTTACTGCTACTGGGTCTGCAGAGAGAGAGACACAGATGTTGTTATATGGTGAGAAGTGGAGGCTGAGATGATAGATGAAGGCGCTGATCTGCCGTGACGATGTGAGTGTTTAGCAGAACTCAGTCATGCTGCAGAATCAGATCTGTTTGTGTTCCTCTCATGCCGGAATAAGCTGTGAAATAGAGCCGCTCGCTCCTGCTGAGATTTACTGGAATATACAGTACATTCACCAGATCACATGACTGACCTGACAGAGACCAAATGTATCCCTGGAGCACAAAAGCAGTCATAAGCAGCACAGGTATATTTGTAGCAATAGCCAACAATACACAGTATGGGTCAAAATTATCAATTTTTCTTTTATGCAAAAAATCATTAGGATATTAAGTAAAGAGCATGTTCCATGAAGATATTTAGTAAATCTCCTACTGTAAATAAAACAAAACTTAAGTTTTGATTAGTAATATCATGCGAAGACTTCATTGGACAAATTTAAAGATGATTTTCTCAATATTTAGATTTTTTTTGCACCCTCAGATTCCAGATTTTCAAATATTGTATCTCAGCCAAATATTGTCCTATCTTAACAAACCATATATCAATGGAAAACTTATTTATTCAGCTTCAAGGAGGTATAATCTCAATTTCAGATAATTGAGGGCCCGATGACTGGGTTTTGTTGTCCAGGGTCACAATGGCAGGCAAGGCAAGTTTATTTAGCACATTTCATACACAATGGTTATTCAAAGTGCTTTACATAAAATAAAGTAAAATAATCATAAAAAATTATCACAAAAATAAAACAAGGAATTTAAAAACTTTGAAAATGTTTTAAAAATGATTTAAAATGTATTTAAAAAAGTTACAAATAGAAAATGATTATACATAAAACACAGTGCAATCAGTTCGGACATCGCACAGTGCTCATTCAGTAAATGCACAGCTAAACAGATGAGTTTTGAGTCTGGAAATAAATGTGACTAATGTTTTAGTACCTCTATCTCCTCTGGAAACTGATTCAGCTGCGGTGCTAATAGCTAAAAGCGGACTCCCCTTTTTTTGTGTGAACCCTTGGTATTTCTATAACTGACTCGACCCTAATGATCTGAGTTGTCTGTTAGGTTTATATTCAGTGAACTTATCTGCTATGTATTTAGGTCCTAGGCAATTGAGTGATTTATAAAGAGTAAAAGTACTTTAAAATCAATCCTAAATGTAACTGGAAGCCATGTAAGGAGCTGAGGACTGGTGTGATATTCTCAGATTTTCTGGTTCTAGTCAGAATCCTGTCAGCAGTGTTCTGGATGAGCTGCAGCCGTCTAATGGTCTTCTTGGGAAGGCCGATGAGGAGACCATTACAATAGTCCACCCTGCGTGATAATTCATGAACAAGTTTCTCCAAAACATCTAATCCTTGCAATGTTTTTGAGATGATAGTATGCTGATTTAGTTACAGCTTTTACATGACTACTGAAACTAAGGTCTGTATCCAGAATCACACCAAGATTCCTGACCTGATTTTTAGTTGTTAGACCCCTAGAATAAAGGTATGCATTCACCTTGAGAACTTAATCTATGTTTCCAAATGCAATGACTTCAGTTATCTCCTTGTTTAACTGAAGAACATTTTAGCACATCCAAACTGATAATTTCATCAATGCATCGGCATAGGGAGTCAATAGGGCTGTAGTCATTTGGTGATAAGGCAAGGCAAGGCAAGGCAAGTTTATTAGTATAGCACATTTCATACACAATGGTAAATCAAAGTGCTTTACATAAAATAAAATAAAAAAAATAACAATAAAACAAGGAATTTAAAAAACTTTGAAAATATTAAAAAGAAAAAATTGATAAGAGGTTTAAAATGATTTAGAGACTCGATACATCTAATTAGTGCCATCAGTTCGGGACATTGCACTGCTCCTTAATAAATGCACAGCCTAAACAATGAGTTTTGAGTCTGCATTTAAATGTGACTAATGTTTTAGCACTTCTGATCTCTTCTGGAAGCTGGTTCCAACTGCGGGTGGCATGATAACTGAAAGCACATTCCCCTTGTTTTGTGTGCACCCTTGGTATTTCTAACTGACTCGAACCTAATGATCTGAGTGGTCTGTTAGGTTTATATTCATTGAGCATATCTGCTATATATTTAGGTCCTAGGTCATTGAGTGATTTATAAACTAGTAAAAGTATTTTAAAATCAATCCTAAATATAACTGGCAGCCAGTGTAAGGACCTGAGGACTGGTGTAATATGCTCAGATTTTCTAGTCAGAATTCTGGCAGCAGCGGTCTGGATGAGCTGCAGCTGTCTAATGGTCTTCTTGGGTAGGCCGGTGAGGAGACCATTACAATATTCCACCCTGCTGGTGATAAAGGCATGAACAAGTTCCTCCAGGTCTTGACTGGAAACAAAACATCTAATTTTTGCAATGTTTTTGAGATGATAATATGCTGATTTGGTTATTGCTTTGACATGACTACTGAAACTAAGTCTGTCTCCAGAATCACACCAAGATTCCTGACTTGATTTTTAGTTGTTAGACCCCTAGAGTCAAGGTATGCATTCACCTTGAGAACTTCATCTTTTGTTTCCAAATGCAATGACTTCGGTTTTTTCTTTGTTTAACTGAAGAAAGTTCTCGCACATCCAACTGTTGATTTCATCAATGCATTTGGCAGAGGGAGTCAATGGGGCTGTAGTTATTTGGAGATAAGGCTAGGTAAATCTTGGTATCATCTGCATAGCTGTGATAGGCAATTTGGTTCTTCCTCATTATTTGACTTAGTGGGAGCATAAAAAGCCTAAACAAGAGCTGTGCAAGAATTGAGCCTTGTGGGACTACGCATGTCATGGACGTCCACTTAGACTTATGCTCTCCTATACTCACATAATAACCTCTCCCTTCTAAGTATGACCTGAATCATTTGATTACCATGCCAGAAAGCCCGACCCAGTTTTCCAGTCTCTCTAGTAGTATGTTATGATCGACAGTATCAAACGCAGCACTGAGATCTAGTAGTACCAGCACTGATATTTTGCCAGATTCTGAATTTAAGCGAATATCATTTATTATCTTAATGAGTGCTGTCTCTGTGCTGTGATGTGGTCGAAAACCAGATTGAAAATGGTCCAGGTATCCATTTGAGTTTAAGTACTTGTTCAGCTGATTAAAAACTACCTTTTCAATAATCTTGCCTATAAAGGAAGATTTGATATTGGTCTATAGTTGCTCAATATGGTGTTATCAAGATTGCTCTTTTTCAGAAGGGGTTTAACAACTGCAGTTTTCAGGGAGTTTGGAAAAGTCCCAGAAAGAAGTGAGGCATTCACCACTTCTAAGAGATCTGCTACCAAACAGTTAAGCACCCTTTTGAAAAAAAATGTGGGAAGTGTGTCAAGATAGCAGGTTGATGATTTAAGGTTCTGTACTATTTCTTCCAAAATTTTGCTATCGATTGCTTAAAAAATAGACATAGTATCTTCTTTTTTGATATTGTGGTCGAATATGTCTAACGTCTGCATAACTTGGGGATGTGCTAATCGCTTCCTGATATTATTGATCTTCTCAGAAAAGAAGGAAGCAAACTCATTGCATTTGCTGTCGGAGAGCATTTCACTGGCAATCTGACTTGGGTGTTTTGTCAGTCTCTCAACAGTAGCAAAAAGAGTGCGAGTGTTGTTTAAGTTACTGTTTATAAGGTTTGAGAAGAATGACTGTCTAGCTTTGCCTAGTTCCACATTGAAAGTACGAAGGCTGTCTTTATATAGGCTATAGTGTATTTCAAGTTTCGTCTTCCGCCACATCCGCTCAGCTTTTCTGCGTTGTCTTTTCATACTCTGTACTGCTGTGGATTTTCTCCAAGCTGATTTCTGTCTGCCAGTCTTTCTGCTGACTTTCAAAGGAGCAATGTCATCGATAACATTCTTAACTTTTGAGTTAAACGAATCAAGGAGAAGATCAACAGCTTCTGCAGAAATGCTTGGTGTTAAAGATTTAGCCTCCATAAATAGTACACTAGTGTTTTCGTTAATGCATCTTTTTCTGACTGAGACCGATCTAGATTCAGTGGTAACAGAGATCAATATCTCAAAGAAATTGGATGGTGAATCGCTAGTAAATCTGGTATCAGGTGCATAGCTGTATAGACAATTTGTTCTGTCCTCAGATACTTGACGTAGTGGTAGCATATACCTGTTGTAAACGAAGAGCGGTGTAGGATTGCGCCTTGTGGGACTTCCCGCATGGCTGACGTCCCTTAGACTTATGCTCTCCTCCTACTCACTGAACCATTTGATTACCATACCAGTAAGCCTGACCCAGTTTTCCAGTCTCTTTAGAAGTATGTTATGATCGACAGTGTCGAACGCAGCTCTGAGATCTAGTAGTACCAGCACTGATATTTTGCCAGAATAAAAATTTAAGCGAATATCATTTATTATCTTAATGAGCGCTGTCTCTGTGCTGTGAGGCGGTCGAAAACCAGATTTGCCTCAAAACAGCCAGAAAACCAGAAAATCCTACATTACAACACAATCCTTTTCCCATTGCTTATTGCACAATCACAAGAAGAAATTGAGAGTGTTGGAGAAGATGAAACCACTGAAAGCTCCTAATAATCTGAGTCAGAGATGAGTAAAGGAACAGCAGATCTCTCCTCAACAACACACGATTCATGTCTGCCGCCAACAAACTGCTGTACGATTTATTTTGAAGCTATATGAAACTATTTGAAACTACTGCATGTAAATCTCTCATCATCACCAAATCTTGGATTCGATCTTTTTATCAACTTGTTTTCTTTTAGTTAGCAAAGGTTTTGTATTTCTTGCGAAACCGGGCAATTATCCACAATGATGCGTTTTTCACTCAAACTGAAAATGAAGAAAACAGGGTTGAATCCAAGATTTGTTAATGATATAGCATTAAATTTCAAATCATGTTTTGAATATTAAATTATAAATGTAAAATATGAAATGCTCGCATATCAGCTTGTCTAACAGACATTTCTTGCTGGATGAAGGACCATCACCTTCAACTCAACCTTGACTCAACCAAGACAGAACTGCTTGTGGTTCCATCAAACCCATCGTTTCATCACAATTTCACCATCTAGTTAGGCACATCAATCATAACTCCTTTAAAAACAGCCAGAAACCTTGGAGTTGCGAGTGATGAAGCTGAATTTATCAGACCACATTGCTAAAACCGCCCGGTACTGCAGATTTGCTTTATACAACATCAAGAATATCAGGCCCTTCCTTTCAGAACATGCAACACAACTCCTAGTTCAAGCTCTTGTTCTATCCAGGCTGTACTATTGCAATGCTCTCTTGGGAGGTCTTCCAGCCACTTCTATCAAACTTTTACAATTAATCCAGAACGCGGCAGCATGATTAATTTTTAATGAGCCAAAAATAATTCACGTCACACCTCTGTTTATCAATTTCCACTGGCTACCAGTAGCTGCTCGCATACAATTCAAAGCATTAATGTTTGTCTACAAAACCACCACTGGCTCTGCACCATTTTACCTAAATTCATTACTTCAGACTTATAAGCTTGCGTTCTGCAAGTGAACGTCGTTTTATTGTTCATCCCAAAGAAGCACAAAATCACTTTCACTGACTTTTACATTAACTGTTCCCTCCTGGTGGATTGACCTGCCCAACTCAATCCGAGCAGTTTAGTCCTTAGCCATCTTCAAGAATCGGTAAAAAACACATCTCTTCCATCTTTATTTAACCGTCTAACTCTAACACTCTCTATTCTAATTATATTTTATATATTTGTTGTCTTGACCCTCTAACACTTGCTCTCTCTATTCATTTTCTAACTGCTCGTTTTCTTTAAAAAAAAAAACTCTAACACTAGCTTTCTCTATCTATCTACTTGTTTTCATATATATATATACACCTACGTGTACTGCATTAAGCTATCCGAGACTTGTTATAGCACTTGTATATCATTGCTCTTTTGTTGATTTTGATTGCTTCCATTGTAATCATTTTAAGTCGCTTTAGATGAAAGTGTCTGCTAAATGACTAAATAAAAGTAATAATAAATACAATAATACAGAGAACCATTTTCTGAACAATTTTTTTGTAGGTCTGTCATTTTTGAAAAGGAACCCCACAAGTGTAACAAGGTGGGGAAAATAATCCAAAAGAGCACAAAAATTATCCTAATGTTTGGGGAAGTTTTTATACCCTTTCTGAACAAAGTCTAGTCAAATGCAATGATATTAACTAGGGTTTTTGGGAAAAATCAAATACTCTCCAGGTCAAAATGACCAGAACACAAGATTAAATTTTAAAGTAAAAAGACAGAAATACAGGATTTTCTTGTAAGACACACTCTAATAATCTTTGATTTACCCACTATACTTCATTTTTAATGTAGTACTTGAGATGACTGACTTAATGAAAAAAATCACTAATTCTATTTCTATTGCACTGAAAATTCTATTTCAGTTCAGTTCAGTTCATTTCTATTTCAACGAAGAATCCAGAAACATCACAAAGAATTTTCAAAATGTTCAAATGCTCAAGAATTTTTGTTTTTGAAAAAAAGAGAAGCTTTTTCCGTAAAGCTACTTTGAAACAATATGTATTGTAAAAAGCACTATACAAAGAAATGTCAATTAAAAAATGTAATCAAACATTAAAGTCTATCTATAATAATAGTAATGAATATTTTGAATGCTTTCATTCTTTGACATACACGTCTTTGTTCGATCTTTATATTCTTGAAGAAACGTCAGAGCAGGAAAGATCTTCCTCCTGTTGAGCTTCTGACTTTAACCTCCGTTTATTCAGCAGAGGAATTTATGAGTCTCTCCTGAGACGATCATATTTCAGCCTCGAGTCGAGAGAGAGAGAGAAACAGACTACTGTATGAACTCACAGCTGAAGCGTGTTCATGTGCTTGACTTTCACATCACATCTGTGTTTCTGTTCGTAAACGCTTCGTTCTGCTCCTCTGATCTGACTGCTCGAGTGTTGCTCAAACACAAATAATCCAACAGATCAAAACATCCATCAAACTGCATCAGAAACAGAGTTATGTGCCACAGAAGAGCTGTGATTTGTATTAGTTTTACATATGCATCAGATGCACTGAATCTTCATAAACATTCTGAAACAATGCAAAAAAAAAGAAAAGAAGAGATTTTCTTACTTAGTATTTTTGTCTTGTTTCTAGTATAAATATCTAAACATTCTTGAATCAAGATGCATTTAGGTGACAAGTAACATGACTGAAGATATTATGTCTTGTTTTCTGAAAAAAATTTATTGTTTCCGTTTTTGCTTAAAACAAGCAAAAATATCTGCCATTTGGCGCATAAAAAATTATCTTAATCAAAGGCTAAACAAGACTATTTTTATTGCCCCCATTGGCAGATATTTTTGCTTGTTTTAAGCAAAAACTAATACAATTTTGATACTTTTTTTCCCCAGAAAACAAGACAAAAATACTAAGTAAGAAAATAATTTTTTGCAGTAAATGCAGATCGACTGATGATCCACACTTCAGAAATACAAATAAAGTGCTTGATTTTCTTCTCTCAGAACATTTGGAACTCTTTAAATGTTGCTACATGTTTCAGAACGCTCAGAAAACCTTTAAATGTAACGTTCCCATGATGTTTGGATAACCACCCTAGTAAAAAAGTAACATTTTTAAAATACATTTATTTTATACCAAGTATAGTTCAGATCTATTAACATATTTAATGACAGATAACTCTGATATAAAAATTATAATTAAACTTTATTTGGCGTAATACTCGTGCATAATGCACATTTCTTAATATTAAGTCTAAACTGTGTTCAAATGTCACTTTTGATGAGGATTGTATGACCTTTGAATAATATCGGTCTCTGAATACAAAATATTTAACGTGTACTTGCAATAGTTCTGTGTATAATAAACTACACTAAGCATATCTTTAATTGTACTTCAGCACTACTTCTGCTCAATTAAAGTGCATTAAGCACAAAATTAGTTGTTCAGATTTAGCAGACTTTTAGTATACTAAAAGTACAATTTGTATTTGTAGTATACTTAGCATGAGCTAAATGTATTTCAAATACATTTAAGTATATTTATTTTTCACTAGGGCAAGAAAAAATCCTCACATGCAAATGCTCGTGGAACGAGAGCAAAACCGCACGGAAGCAGAGAAACATGACGAAACAAACACGAGACGGATTCAGCAGAACGTCTGCAAATGCTCATATTTACTGTCACATGTGGAAAAACACAGGAGAAGCTCAGATCCTCAAAGCAGATGTTCCTCACGTTCCCTTCAACATGGAAAACTGGACTCATCCGAGACAAACCATTAACAACTCCATCACTGATGCCTGCTGACAGCGGTTTGGAGTTTGTGTTACAGAATTCAGATTCATAGCAAGTCAGATTTATCTCTCACAGAGATAAACAGGACAACCTTGTAATGTTGTGAAATTCATCAATTATGAAACAAACTCAATTCAGCTGTCAAGCAGCTCTACAGAAGACAAAAGAGACATTATTCAGATCAACTCAGTGCAATGTTCATTCAATTCCTCAGGTAACAAATTTAGGTTATAAAAGTTTGTGGGGACAAAACGTTTCTAAAAAAGTGATTAAAATGTTACACCGTTCTACTAAATTTAATTTCACCCAAAACATAATGTTATTCAAATGTTTATCCCGTTTTCTTGTTGATTAGAATGTTATTTAAAGGTTACAAAACATTTCGTAGAAAGTTCATCAAGTACAAATATATGATAAGAATGTTCCATAAACATTACTTTAAGAATGTTTTGCCCTGACATCTTTTATAAAAACGTTCAGCTCTTAGTTCCTGTGCAATTCAGTTCAGGTTTTGTTCACATCTAATCAACAATATTACTGAATATTAACTGTCTTTTAAACCCCAACCTCTTTAAAACCCTTTAATATTTAATAACCCCTTGAAAATTTGATTGCCGTTAAAAATGAAGAAAAAACTATATAAACATATCTTAAAAAGCAATAACTAATAAAAATGACGAAAATACACAAAAATGCTGAAATGGAAATGCAAAATATAAATAAAAAATAATTAATAATATTAACAAACTATAATAGTTTTATAGTTTAAGTAACATTAAGTTACTTTTTATATTTCATCGTCGTTAATATTTACAGATATTATTTAACCATGCTGACAAAATAAAATCCCACGAACTGCAGATCTGCGTTTTGTAATGTCAAATGAATAGATAATAATAACAATGTTCAAGTTTTACTTTACTTTAAGGCTGTTTGACTTTCAAATTTCAAAGTTATAAACAAAGCAAAATAAATACAAAACAAAAAGATGGCTGCAGTGCATTTGACAAGAATCACGTTTTTCTACTTGATTTCGAATGCACTAGCATATGTGATTTTTTTCTCTTCTTGATAAATTAATTGCTCAAATTATGTCAGTTTCTGGGTGAAAATAGCTTCTACAGCAAATCTAGGGTTGTTTTTATCAGCGGTCAGTTCTCCGGTGACGTCATACACATTACTCAGGACGACTGACCCATCAGAATCAAGTATTTGTGATTGTTTTTCTGCTTTCTGTCATTACCTCACATTCGTCTGACCTCAGCCATTATCTCTGAGATTCACATCCAGCAGCTCAGTTATTCCGTGTGCCGCAGATTTCCATGTTCTGTAGAATCCAGATGCTTTTGGAACGTCGAAGATTCACCTAGAAGACCTTAAATAATCAATAATCTCATAATGATAGAAGAGTAAGAAGTAGAAGACTTCTGCTTTGATCTAAACAGTCACTTTCTAAAAACAGAGTCAGACAGACATTGAACAGACGCTGTTTCAAGTCAACAGAAAACAGGCCATGACTTCAGTCATTTAGTGTACAATAATAATCACAAAAAATGATGACAGATGTGTAGATGTGTGACCTTCAGACGTACAGTGATGCTCAAAAGTCTGGGATCCGTAAGATTGTTTAATGTTTCTGAAAGAAGTCTCTTCTGCTCACCAAGGCTGCATTTATTCGATGAAAAATACAGTAAAAACAGTGAGATATTATTGTAATTTTCTGTGTGAATATCTGTTAAACTGTAATGTATTTCTGTGATGCACAGCTGTATTTTCAGCATCATTCCTACCGTCTTCGTGCACATGATCTTCAGAAATCAGTATAATATGCTGATCTGCTGCTCGAGAAAACAGTTTCGATTTATTATCAATGTTGAAAACAGTCGTGCTGCACAATATTTTTGTGAAAACCGTGATACATTTTCAAGCTCTGGGATAATAAAAAGGTTTAAAAACCAGCATTTATTCAAAATGCAAATCTTTCAGAATTATTTCTGAAGGATCTGAAAATTCAGCTTTGATCACAGAAATAAATTACATTTACCAGATATTTCATAAAAACCAATGGTAAACTGACTTGAAGGGGTGTGCCTAAGATGACTGTGGTGACACCTTAATAATCATGACATGACACATGTCATGCATATGAAGGTTTTTTATGCATGTTTATGACATTTGTCATTAAGTGTCATTCGCTCAGTTAGGTCATTTTTAATGCAATATGACATTATTTGACCTAACCCTAACCTAACCCCACCCTACCCCTAACCCTAACCGTAGCCATAACAAAAGACAAATTAATGTAGCCTAAAAATCCTTTAACGGATTTGTATATTAGAAGCGTATTAGTGTGTTATGTGTAAGCCAGGTTAAAGAGATGGGTCTTAATCTAGATTTAAACTGCAAGAGTGTGTCTGCTTCCCGAACAATGTTAGGTATGTTATTCCAGAGTTTGGGTGCTAAATGGTCAAGTCAAGTTTATTTGTACAGCGCTTTTCACCATACAAGTTGTTGCAAAGCAACTTTACAGCAAATTGAGTTTCTACAGTATTTAGTGGTAGCTTGTCAGTGGTTGACTGTCAGTTAATGTACATATGAGAAATGTACGGAAAAATCAATTAAATACGTAATAAAACAGATGATGAACACTTTTAACAGCAATTATTATATGATGTAATCAAACTTGTAGTAAAATGTGGTAGTTCTGTATGTTGTTACAGGGTTGGCATCATCTGAGGTCCTAAGAGGGGTTGGCATCATCTCTTCTCAGATGTTCTGGATCCAGACTGAAGCTTGTGTAATCCTAGTTACCACGGGATGTCAATGTGGCAGAAACAGAGAAACAAATAGACATAATTAGCGTGGCTGCTGTTCCAACCAAGCAAAATTGATTGTTTCCCCAAACTAAGAATAATAATGTGCATTTGATCAGATAAAACTGCAGTACAAGATTATGAGATGCATTATTTGAATGCTTGGCCAAAGAGATGTGTCTTTAATCTAGATTTAAACAGAGAAAGTGTGCCTAAACCCCTGAACGGTATCAGGAAGGCTATTCCAGAGTTCGGGAGCCAATTGCCGGGGGGGTGAAAAAACTCTACCTCCTTTAGTGGACTTTGCTATCCTATGTACTATCAAAAGTCCAGAGTTTTGCGACCTTGTGTGTGTGTGATGGATTGTAGCGTGGTAGAATACTAGTTAGGTACGCAGGAGCTAACCATTAAGGGCCTTATAGGCAAGTAAAAATATTTTGTAACTGATACGAAATTTAATAGGTAGCCAGTGCAGAGAATGTAAAATTGGGGTAATATGATCATATTTTCTTGACCTGGTAAGGACTCTAGCCGCTGCATTTTGGACTACCTGTAGCTTGTTTATTGAAGATGCAGGACAACCACCTAGCAGTGCATTACAATAGTCCAGTCTAGAGCACATGAATGCATGAACTAGCTTTTCTGAATCAGAAACATGTATCATGTTTCGTAACTTGGCAATGTTTCTAAGATGGAAGAATGCCGTTTTTGTAACATGGGAAATATGATTTTCAAAAGACAAGTTGCTATCTAATATAACACCCAGATTTTTGACTGTAGAGGAAGTAACCGTACATCCGTCTAGTTGCAAATTGTAATCCAAGAGATTATGTGTACTGTTTTTGGTCCAATAAGTAATATCTCTGTCTTATCCGAATTTAATAGGAGAAAATTATTGGTCATCCAATCTTTTACATTTTTAACACACTCTGTTAGCGTAGATAATTTAGAAGTTTCATCTGGTCTTGTTGAGATATATAGTTGAGTATCATCGGCATAACAGTGGAAACTAATCCCGTATTTCCTAATAATATTACCAAGTGGCAACATGTATATCGAAAATAGCAGAGGACCTAGGACAGATCCTTGTGGCACTCCATATTTTACTGGTGATAATTGAGATGACTCGCCATTTAAATAAACAAAGTGGTAGCGAACGGACAGGTAGGATCTAAACCATCTTAAAGCCTGCCCTTGAATACCTGTATAGTTTTGTAATCGATCTATGATTATCTCATGATCTATAGTGTCGAACACAGCACTAAGATCAAGTAAAACTAGCAATGAGACACAGCCTTGTTCTGACGCAAGAAGCAAGTCATTTGTAATTGTAACAAGTGCAGTTTCTGTTCTATGGTGGTGCCTGAAACGTGACTGAAATTCTTCATAGAGATATTTTTTGCAGGAAGGAGCACAATTGAACAGACAACTTTTTCTAAAATTTTAGACATAAAAGGAAGATTTGAGATGGGTCTGTAATTTGCCAGTTCACTAGGATCTAGTTGTGGTTTCTTAAGAGGCTTAATAACCGCCAGCTTGAACGGTTTTGGGACGTGACCTAAAGACAACGACGAGATAATATTGAGAAGCAGAATATTTCTGCTACAGGTAACGGCTCTTTTAGTAATTTAGTGGGTACAGTATCTAACAGGCATGTTGTTGGTTTAGTTGCAGTGATAAGTTTATTTAGCTCTTACTGTCCTATAGCTGTAAAGCACTGCAATTTATCTTTTGGTGCAATGAATGAAGCTAAAGTATTATACGCTGTAGAATCTACATTTGTTATTGTATTTCTGATGTTATCTATTTTATCAGTGAAGAAATTCATAAAATCATTACTACTACTACTGTTTTTCCACGCAATTCTAAAAACTTCCAAGTTCGTTTTTCTCCATTTGCGCTCAAGACTACAAATTTTTTTCGTGAGAGAATGGGTATTACTGTTGTACAATGGCACAGTAAGTTTTTCTCTAACCTTTTTCAATTTAATAGAGGCAACAGCTTCTAATGTATTAGAGAAAATAGTGCCCATATTGCTAGTAATTTCGTCTAGTTCATGTGTACTTATGGGTACACAGAGCCGTTGAGATAAATCAGGCAGTTTATTTGCAATCTATCTTTGGTGGTTGGAACAATAGTTCTGCCCGGACGATAACGAGGAGCCATATAGTTAATATCAGTAATACGCAGCATGCACGATACAAGGAAGTGGTCAGTAACATCATCGCTTTGAGGTACGGTATCTATATCAGTAAGATCAATTCCATGCGATATAATCAAATCTAGCGTATGATTAAAACGATGCGTGGGCACGGTGACGTTTTGCTTGACTCCAAAAGAGGTTATTAGGTCAGTAAACGCAAGTCCTAAAGCATCATTTGTATTATCAACGTAAATATTAAAATCTCCGACAATTAGCGATTTATCAACAGTAACCAATAGGTCTGAGAGGAAATCTGCAATTTTTTTTAGGAAATCTGTATACGGCCCTGGTGGTCTATACACAGTAGCCAGAGCAAGAGATACGATAGATTTTTTTTGCATATCTGACAGTGTAACATTAAACATTAGTATATCGAATGAGTTAAACCTGTATCCTGTTTTGATGTCAAGCAGAGTACATCAAAACGATTATATTGTTGCAACACCGCACACGACATTTGGCCTGGGGATCATGCTGATAATAGTAGCTTGGTGGAGTAGACTCAATTAGACCAATATAATCATTAGGTTTTAGCCAAGTTTCAGTCAAGCAGAGTACATCAAAACGATTATCCGTGATCATTTCATTTACAATAACAGATGTGGGTGAGAGTGATCTAATGGTTAGGAGCCCAAACTTTAAAATAGTTGGGTTCATTTATTTAGCATTTTTCTGGTTTAATCACGATCAGATTTTTCTAGATCCTGCATTAAATTAATATTTTAACCTCACTATTCGGTAAACAGACAGTCTTTATAGATTGGACAATGCAAGTACTTATATCATTTAAGTGGGTAGAACAAAAGACATCATAGCAGTTATTTGAGAATTGGCTAACTAGTCATATGGAGCGTAGCGTCCTGGAGATGTTGTCCGAAATGAGCTCCGCTCCCACTCTGCTAGGGTGCAGACCATCAGCGCGAAAAAGCCTAGGACACCCCCAGAAAAGATTCCAATTATTAACAAAAAGCAGTTTCTGTTCTTTACACCATGACAATAAACATTAATTTAAAGCAAAAAGTCTACTGATCCTTTCATGTCCTCGTCGATACGTGGGAAACGGTCCTAACACGATGATCGTCGTCGCGGGCGATGTGCGGCGCACCGTCGCGATCAGGATCCCTGAAGTCCCTCTTCGGTCTCCGTCTGCGCAGCTTGTGTCGTTACCCACAGGTGAAGTCGCCCCTCAGGATCGCGGGTATCTGCGCAGGAACATCGAGAACAGGAGCACCAGGGAAACAGTGAGTGTGCAACTTACCTTCAGCTAACGTAGCACGGACATGCCGGACAATGGAGTCTCCGATGATCACAGCGTTGCGTTCCGTCTTGCGGAGGGGAGCGAAGTGGTTCTGGGTGGAGATCTCGAAGACCGGAGGTGGCGGAGGTGGAGAGGTCGTTGCCCGGGGCCTGGCTTGCGTCTTCCATGGGGGGGTGCACCCAGGGTCCGTGGTGGTCCGTGGTGTCCCGGCGCCGGAGTTAAGGACATCTGGGAAGATTGCGTCCTTGGTGCACCGGGCCTGTGCAGAGAAACCCACGGAGTAGAGGTGGTGGGAGAGTTAACAGCACCCTGTATACTTACCTCGGACTTGTGAGCGTCAGCCTGGGATGTTTCCAGCGCGGCTCTCCACTCTCTCAGCTGGGTCTGCTTCTCCACCAGGTCGCGGATCTGCTTCTCCACGGCCTCCAGCTCGACCTGCACCGAATGCAGCTCGAACGTGTCCTCACCTGCACTCAAAGGTAGACACACATCCGCCATTAAAGCAAGTAACAGTGAATAGTGTATTAGCAATGTAAGCGAGATTAGCGGCAACAACGCTGGCGATGCTAACCGGCTATATGCTAATAGCGAACTTGGGAAATCAAAATAAAAACTAGTGATAACAAGGCGCTCTGATTGTTTTTGTTGTAGAATACGATAGGGGATATATTCACATGTTATAGAAACGAAAATGATGGTGTATAAAATTGATTTTAAGATAAAAAATTAGACGACAAAGAATTAACTTGACGGAGCTCAAACTCAAAACACACGGCAGCAACAAAAAAAACCCATAAACAAAACACCTCTCAGTGGGGGTCAGAAAAATCAGCTTCATTCAAAGGGAAAACAAGATTATATTTTATGTCACAATTGAAGATATTGCCTCGTGTTTAAGCAAAAATAGATTTTTTTTTCATGAAACACAACGTAGGATCTTTGCATCTTTAGAAATGTATTCGATTTAAGCTTACGACATTTGACACTGCACAACAAGAACTGTAAGAATAAGTAAGAATAGCAGCTTGTTGCCGGGAATGGTACTGGCGAGGTTGTAATCTGTGACCTGCAGCACAAAAAGCAGTCCGAGCAGAAACAGGATTTTGTAAATGGCCTAGTAAACTATGAAAACGTAGCATATTTGATTAGTCATAATGCATTGTAAGACCTCAATTGGACAAAATTAAAAGGAGATTTCTTCAAGATTTGATTTTCGCACCCTAGATTTCAGATTTTCACTTATTGTCCTATCCTACAAACCCATAACAATGGAAAGATGATTTTCAGATTTAGAATCATGTGTAAATCTCCAATTCACAAAATGACTCTGGAGGCTTTGCCACTCAGGGTCACATATAGTTTGTTCATAACTCTCCCTGTGATCTGGATTCATGTTTTGCTGTTCTGCAGAGACTGTGATGTGTTTACCAGGCTCCATATTTCATCTGTCATCAGCACGCGTTACATACGCTTTTCACATCAGCTCAAGCCTGTATGTTTGACCGCAGGCCTCCGCTCTATAGGCTAGAGGATTCCAGTGGTATCGTGTGTGTGAGTGTGTGTGTGTGTGTGTGTGTGTCGCGGCCCCCTGCGCTGTATAATCACTCCTGCATGTGTTCATTCCTCATTCCTCAGAGCGAGGCCATTATGCAGCTTCCTTCTGCTTGATCACTTACTGATGTTGCGTTTGGACGGATCTGATCCTCTCTGACTGCATCACAATCAAACACGCTTGCTGTCGTCTCGGCCAAATTAATCACTGGGATCTGTTTGAAGTGGGAATCTGTCAGTGCTTGAGCAATATGAAAATCAAAGCCAATCCTGAGCTCCTCTCATGTGAAACCAGCGTTTGTTGTTTTTATATCTGAATGGAGTCGAGTGATATGGTACATCTGGGGAAACAATTCCAGTTCCAGTAGATAGTTAAAGCTGATTAATAATGAAAACAAATTTGACTTATGTGCAAAATGCATCCGTAAACAGATTTTGTTCGTTTGTACATTCATTTGGTAGCGAAGTACAAGCATGATTCCAGCAGATCTGGAGGCGGATCAGTGCAAAAAATGCTGTTCTTTCTCAATATTTTTGTCTTGTTCCCTTTCAGTCAGTCACTTTCAACATCACGTCGGATGACCGACGAAATTGGGATCTCGTTAGAGACACCAATCTACTTAGAGTGTAAACTAAACGAGCCAATGCACATTGGGATGCGATTATTGCTTTCAACTGCTGCTGATAACAGCGTGAGTATAAGTAGGCAGCAGATGCAGCGCATATTCAGCTTTTCCCTTCGGAGCCGAGCGATCACATCGTTCTGCTCCTGACTACTCTACTGAGAGAAGAAGACTGAACGAGTTCAGCACGCTCTTGGAGAGCTCTTCGTGATGGCGGACGGCACTTCAGCAGTGGTGGTTTCCCGTGTCGAGTGGGTGCACACATTAGGCTGCACTACCCACTGTTTGTGTTGCAGATGATTATCTCCCCTGTGCGCCTCAGCACGCTACAAGAGCTTTTTCCTCTAAAAGAGCAATTTCGGGTGTGTCTTTCTAAAGACGACGTTGCGTGGCAAACTTGACGATACGTCTTTGTAAAGACGATGTGGGTCTTGCTATAGACAACGTATCACCGGGCGTTCTGGATGCGGTCGTTACCAGGCGCCGGGTGATGGTCACAATCGCTGCCTCACATGTCTGGGCATGAAGCACGCTGAGGTGGTTGTGTGGATGAGTCATCTTTCAGGCGGGAGATGCGGACGGATGATCATCTCGGAGTCACGGGGCAAGCTCCATTCCTCAAGGGAGCGGTAGTTCTGTTGCCCTGCTTGATCTAGTCCTCATGGCGGCAGCCAGGGGGGGACTACTTCAGGCCGTAGCGCGGGTGTTGAGCACTCGCAGCCAGTTGAGCTGACAATGGAACGGCTGGGCCCTTACAAGGGAGCGTACCAGCCGTTCCTTTGCAGCTCTCCCCAACTATAGATGTCGATTGCAGCATCGCAGGGTGAGCCAGAGCTTTCTGGAGAGGAAGATCCGGCTGCGCTGCTCTCCTCCGGGACTGTAGCAATGGCAGAAATAATGGCTATGCTTTCCCAGGCCGCCGTAGGGGTAGGGCCTTTTTGGCGACACGGTGGAGAACTTGCCCAGCAGTTCTCCGATGACCAAAGCAGATTGAGGCCATCAGGTACATCCTGCCCCGACGTGCAGCTGCTGCCATCGCCGAGGGCAGCCCCCCTGCCACCACCGCTCCTGAGCGGCCTCCACGCCACAAAGCGCACCATGGAGCGGGGTCAGCAGGGGCAGACGCCCCACCCCACCCGTCCAAGCCCCGCAACCTGGTGCAAGCGAAAGAGGAAAAGAGGCCTGAGAAGGCAACCAGATGGTGGAGGGGACACGCTCTTCAGGAGATGCGTAAGCACCCACTTCCTCCCCCGGAAGGCGGGCGGGCGGCGAATCTTTCATCTTTTCCGCACTTGACATCTCGGTCGGTGGTACCCAAATTCTCAACAAAGAGCAATTCCTATATTTCTGGGTCCCCAGAGGGGACAGGTGGTTGTGGACGATCCAGTGCGTATCAAACTCACCCTCCTCTCTCGCCAGTGAGAAGCAGTGGGCAGATCGGGAGGACGAACCAACGGACTACCCACACACCCTTTGCTCGAACGCAGGTCAGTGTTACACAAACCAGACCCCGCCTCGGACCGGCTACAAGACACCCGGGCCGGGTCCCTGCGTTCTTCAACGCAGCCCCACTGCGGGTACGCCTGTAGTTACGTTGATGCCACTAGCGCGGTGTCTGGGAGCCTGGCTTGAGCTACCAGCCCGTCTCGATGGCTCCTTCGAACCGTCAGGCTCGGCTATGCGATTCAGTCGCCCGGCATCCCCCCAAGTCAGTGGCATCCGCTTCACAACAGTCAAGGCGGCCGATGGTCCTGTCTTGCGGGTGGAGGTCACAGTCCTACTGGCGAAGGATGCGATAGAGCGGGTCCCTCCAGCCGATATGAATACGGGGTTTTACAGACCTTACTTCATTGTACCCAAGAAAGGAGGTGGTTAGGCCCAATTTGGACTGCGTGTTGCTTCGGGAACCAGGGCCCTCACCGGTTACCGTTAAAGATGTTGACGCAGAAACGCATCTTTGGGTGCGTCCGTCCTCGAGATTGGTTTGCAGCGGTCGACCTAAAGGGCGCGTACTTTGTGTCGACCCTTCCACTCCACAGACCATTGCTGTGGTTCGCGTTCGAAGGACGAGCATATCAGTACGAGGTCCTGCCCTTCGGGCTGTCCCTGTTGCCTCGTGTCTTCACGTAAGTTGCGGAGGTTCCCCTTGTTCCCTTGAGAGAACAGAGTATTCGCAGTCTCAACTACCTCGACGAAAAAGTCTCAGGATCAGTTGTGCGAATACAGGGATTTGGTGCTCTCACACCTCTGGCCAATTTTGGGCCTTCGGGTCAACTGGGAAAACTCTCCCCGACGCAGAGGATCTCTTTTCACGGTATGGAGTTGGACTCGGTCGAACAGACAGCACGCCTCACACAGGAAAGTGCTCAGTCGGTGTTGAACTGCTTGAATACATTCAAGAGCAGGATGGCGGTCCCACTAAAACAGTTTCAGAGGCTCCTGGGGCATATGGCAACTACGGCGGCAGTCACGCAGATGGGGCAATAGGAAGACCGCTTCAGCACTGGCTCCATGGTCGAGTCCCGAGGGGGGCGTGGCAACGCGGCACTTTCCGGGTCCAAGTTACACCGGCCTTCCGGTGGTCACGAACCTTGCGTTTCATTGGGCAGGAGTGCCACTAGAGCAGGTCTCCAGGCATGCTGTTGTTGGCACGGATGCCTCAACCACCGGCTGGAGGGCCACGTACAACAGGCTTGCAGTGTCAGGCGTTTGGACGGGGCCCCAACTGCACTGACACATAAACTGCCTCGAGTTGCTGGCAGTGCAACTTGCCCTGAGCCGTCTCAAAGGGCGCATACGAGGCAAGCATGTACTAGTCCGCAAGGACAACACAGCGACCGTTGCGTACATCAACCCACAAGGTGGTCTGCGCTCCCGTCGCATGTCGAAACTCGCCCGCCACCTCTCCTTGGAGTCAGAAAGCATTGAGGTCGCTTCGTGCTGTTACATTCTGGGCCTGCGCGCGGGAGAATGGCGACTCCATCCCAGACGGTCCAGCTGGTTTGGAGAAGTTTCGGCGTCGTCAGGTAGACCGTTTTCCCTCAAGAACACCTCTCAATGCCAGTTTGTTTTCTCCCTGGCGAGGGAAAACAAAAAAAACCCCCAAACTCAGCATGGACGCCAACGGCACACAGCTGGCCCCGCGGACAGCCCCGCTTGGCGATGCATATGAGGAAGGATCTATGACGGAGGTTGCTGGGGGGAGCAGGACCTGGTCGTCAGGGTCATAAGGGGGCTGAGAAGGCTAAACTCCACGGCCCACCTTATACATCTTGGGAGCGACTGTAGTGTGAAAGAGCATAGACAGGGACCATTTGAGCTTTTGCAGACGGTCGAGCTGAAATTTCTTCGATGAAGACTTTGCTCCTGCTGGAATTGGCCTCCATCAAGAGGGTAGGTGACCTCCACGCAGTTTCGGTCGACAAATCGTGCCTAGAGTTTGGGCCAGCTGACACCCAGGTAATCCTGAGGCCCCGGCCCATCTATGTGCCCAAGGTTCCCGCTACTCCCTTCAGGGAACAGGTGGTGAACCTCCAAGCGCTGCCTCGGAGGAGGCAGACCCAGCCATAGCTTTGCTCTGTCCCGTCCGAGCCATAAGTTGCTATGTAGACTGGACGCAAAACTTCAGGACCTCAGACCACCTCTTTGTCTGTCACGGAGGCCGGCAAAAGGGGAATGCCGTCTCAAAGCAGAGGATGGCCACTGGATAGTGGATGCCACCACCAGGCTTATCAGGCACATGGGGTGCCCTGCCCGTTCAGGTTGCGAGCTCAATCAACCAGAAGTATTGCATCCTCCTGGGCGCTGGCTCATGGCACCTCGCTGACAGATATTTGTAGAGCTGCGGGATGGGCGACCCCCAACACGTTTGCTAGATTCTATAGTTTTCGTGTGGAGCCGGTATCCTCCTGTGGTCTCACCTCAAACGGGTAGAAGCACTGAGAGGCCCGGCTTCGGGTCGGCTTGCAAAAACCACTGGAGAGTCATAGAGTAGCCCCTTTTGAGCTCCTCTGTCCCCTCGGCAGCCAGAAGTGGCGGAGCGTCCGGCACCAGGCCTTCACTAGTTGAATCCTCGAGAACCGGTAGAAGACTGGTTTCCATATGTAAGACCTAAGTGGATCCCATAGGTGTAAAGTCCACGGTATAGCCTCGAGCCCGTGTTTTCCCGGCAGACTTCTGCCATTCCAAGAGGTTTCAATCACCTCCATTCTTCCATATGCTCCTAAGGGATGTTCATGTGTGTATTTGTTTCCGAAACCTCCTTCGGGAAGGTTGTAGCTTCCTTAACGTCCCTGTTCCAAGTAGAACGGGTACGTTTTCCCAGTGTTATCCAGTCTTACTCATTGGGTAGTGCCATAGCAGCAGTAGCTGGTCCTCTGTGCCTGCCTGCCTACGCAAAAAAGTAGGGGCGAATTGTGGCTTCACAGGCACTGGAAGGGGCCAGTATGGGGCCTTGTGGGTTAGGATCCCAATTTAGTCGGTCCTACAACATGCACGTCGGAGTGGACCGACTGAAAGGGAACGTCCGGCTACGTTTTTTTAAAAATGGTACCCATCTTTCCCTGAAGGAGGAACGGAAAACGTCACGTCCCGTAGCACAGCTCCTATGACACCACGAGCGGCCGGTCACCGGCTGGATCTCAGCGAAACGAAAATGCGCTGACATCTGCTGCCTACGATCCTAAAGCTGTAATCAGCGGCAGCTGGAGCAATAACACTCCCAGGGTCATGGGTTCGTTTAGTTACACTCCGAATAGATGGTCTACTCTAAGCGAGCGCCCAATTCGCTCGGGTCATCCGACGTGGACGTCTCCGTTCCCTCCTTCAGGGTACGGGGGTTACCATACGTAACCGAGACATTTTCAGGACAGATATCTAAACACTCTTAAATCAAGATGCATTTTCTGCAGATGCAAAATAACAAGATAAGAACAGAAATTGATCAAATATAAATGGGTTTCTGCTTAAAACAAGATCAAATATCTGCCACTGGGCTCAGAAACATACACTTGTTTTTCCTATGAATTAAGTTGATTTTTATGAGCCCAAACTTACATGCATTTGATACATTATTCAGAAAGGAATCATGCATGCATATACATGCACGATGCATTATTCAGAAAACAAACCTTCTTATCTTCTGTCATTTTGCGTGAGTCTTGATTTAAGATATTTGTTTTGGAAAACAAGACAGAAATACTAACAGGAGAATGATTTTTTGCAGTGCTGCTCGTCTACGTCAGGTTTGGAAGACAGTTTCATTATTTAACGGCTGGTTTTGTCTCCATTTTGGCTCTCTGCTCACGTTTTCCAATCAAACTTCATGGCTTCATTGCATTTGGGTTTGTTCGCTGTTGAGCTGCACACTTCATCAGGCTTTCACAAAGGCTTTCTAATGGAAACGCTGAGAGTGAAAGCAATAATTCACATGTGAGATATCTAAGGTAAAGCGAGTGGAGATAAACCGGACTGACCTTCACTGGATCCTGATCTGCAGCTGATCGGACTGATGTTCTCCAGCATCACCGGGAATATAAATCACTGCGGGATACGAGTTTGAAGCACAATCGTGATATTTCACTGTAACTGGAGTGAAATAAACTCTTTGTCAGGCAGGGGAGGTGAATGGGGTTAACCGGGGTAAATGCTCATTTCTAGAAAAGACCTCAGAAATCTATTATCATAACTGTTTACAGAATCAATAAAAGTGCACAGATTGGAAGTAAAGAGTGATCGAGCAAATGCATCAAACTGGATGAATGTTTAGAGAGACACAAACCAACAAACACCACAAAACATCCCAGAATTCATCAGACACACTGAGGATTTTCCATCCAAAATTAGGTCACTTCGTGCAGGATGAGGATGATGTCATTACGGACATGTGTCCCTTGACCTATTTTGATAAAGAACAAAAACATCATGAAGAACATCTGGAAGCAATTAAAAACGATTTAAACTTCTCACTTCTAGATTAAAAACTCCGATTTTATATAAATATAGATAATCTGATTTACCACACTAACAGTCAAAAGTTGGGATCAGTAAGGATGTAATGTTTTTTTAAAGAAGTCTATTATGATCATCAAGGCGGCATTTATTTGATCAAAAATACAGAAAAAACAGTAATCTTGCAAAATGTTATTACAATCTAAAATAATGGTTTCTATTTTAATAGACATAAAAATATAATTATTCCTGTGACAAGCGAATCCATCCTCATTCCATAGAAAGTGTCACATGATCTTCAGATCAGTCTAATATGTATGTATTATTAGAATGATCAACAGTTGGCTGCACACTATTTTTTTTGGGAAAAAAAAATCAATGAAAAAAGATTGAGAGCTATACAAACTGCGATACTTGTTTCGGATTCTTTGATGATAAAAAGTTAAAAGACAAAGCAGTTATTCAAATATTAAATATTATAACAATATAAAATCTTTGCTCTCACTTCTACACAATTTAACACTTCTCTAAATGTAATGCATCTTTGCTTAATAAAAGTTTTAATTTCTTTCAAAAAAGAAAGAAAAAAAAAAGTACTGACCCCAAACCTTTGGACCGGTAGGTATATTAGAAAGTTTCCTTTTTACTTTTTATTAATCAAAGGATCTGAAAAGTATAAAAGGTTTAAAAAAAATAGAAGCAAGCAACAGTTTCAGCTTGCTACTAAATCAGCAGATTATACTGATCTGAAGGATTATGTGTCACTGAAGACTGGAGGAATGATGCTGCAAATACAGCTGCGCATCACAGAAATAAAATAAATTTTAAAGTATATTAAAATAGAAAAAAAGTTATTTTAAATTATAATAATATTCACAATATAAATTGTTCCGTTTTTTGATCAAATAAATGCAGCCTTGATTGAGCAGAAGAACTCCTGTAAAAAACATTAAAAAATCATTCTGATCCCTAACTTTACTGGTAGTGTATATTAGAAAAAAAAGAAAATAATAAACTTTAAAAAAAATAGAAATGTTGCCTGGGCAACTAACTGAAATAAATAATTTCAGGTTGAAGTACTAAAATGACTACACTTAAAACATAAAATACATAAATAAATACACTTTTAATAAAATTTTAATTTAATGTAATACATTAAAGAGTTAAATAGAACATATTAATTTTAAAATATGAAGTTTTAAAATACATATGCGATAAATGATATAAATATGATTCATAGTTTAAAAACTTGAGTCACACTCACACACACACCCACACACAACACACACACAGTTGTCAGCTATCTTGTGGGGACTCTCCATAGGCATAATGGTTTTTATACTGTACATACTGTATATTCTATTGCCCTACACCACCCTACCCCTAAACCTAACCCTCACGGAAGACTTTCTTTGTATTTCAGATTTCAAATACACTCATTCTGTGTGATTTAAAGAGTTTGAAAAAGTGGGGACAGTGGGGTAAAGTATGAAAGTCCCTTCTCCTTGTAATACCTGTCCAACCTTGTCATATACAAATTTATGGCTATTTGTCACAAAACGTCACACTCTCTCTCACACACACACACAGACAACACACCACACCACACCCACACCACACCACACACACACACACACACACACACACAGGACTCACTACACGTCAACTCAACACAAACACACACTCACACTCACACAGATATACACACACACAGACTCACACTCACACTCACACTCACACACACACACAAACACACACACATCACACACACACACAAAAACACACACAAAAACACACACAAAAACACACACAAAAACACACACACAAACACACACAACACAACCACACAACCCACAAACCAGAGGACACACTACACAAACACACACACACACACTTTCTCACTCACTCACTCACTCACACACCACACACACACACTCTCTCACACACACAACACACACACACACACACACACACCACACAACAAACACACACTAACAGAGAGACTCACACTTACACTCTCACACTCTCACACACACACACACACACACACTCTCTATCTCTCCTCTCTCTCTATCTCTCTCCTCTCTCTCACACCACACACGAACACATATATATGAATACAAAAAATTTTGGTCTATTATAGATATGATGGGGGCATGACCCACTGCAGACAAAACATTTATTATGTCCTGAGCTCAACTCATTAGCACAATAACTCTGAGTTTTATGGTCTGCTGATGAGTGCACAGGTTTATTGTTGGTCATTGTGAGTGATTAGTGTCTGTTTGTTGAGTAACGTTTACCAGGGTAAATCCAGTCATAGTTTCCAGCACTCTGATTATTAATAGCGCCATGATTTAACATTAACAAGCAACGCTCTGATTACTGGTAGGAATATTTTACGTTCAGCCTCAGCAAACGCTGGCGAGCGATCAACTGATACGGCTGGTTTTATCATAAGACTGAACACTGAGGCTCATGTCAGGAGGACCTGATGGAAAACAGATGTTTTCTGCTCACTTGTTTTCAGTTCGTTCTCTTGGAAAAATCGTCTGAAGCGTTCCGATATGACCAGCGGAGAATGTGGGATGTGGAAATCTGCCCTTGCATTTGTTGATTGAACGTAAACAGATTTCTGTGGCTCAGAATCACAGTTCATGAGTTTCCAAACACTTTCCCAGATTAAGAGAGTGTGTGAAGTGATTGAATCTTTGTAATTGCTGGGTCCGAATGGAGCTCTTGTAACACTTTTCATCTCAGAAAGTGTTTGTTTAATTTTCATAATGTTTCAGACTACATCACTGCAGTTATCTTCATAAAAGAGGTAACAGTCTGTCATGTAAAAACACCCGTCATTCAAGCTGTGAATTGTTCGTCAGAGTCAAGCGAAAATCACATGAGTGAGAGATTGATGACATTAAAGGTGACATATTATGCACCTTTTTACAATATATAATATAAGTCTCAGGTGTCCCCAAAATATGTCTGTGAAGATTCAGCTCAAAATACCCCACATATCAATTATTATATCATTTTGAAAATGTATTTTGAGTGGAAGCGGAAACACGCTGTTTTTCGGGCCTGTGTCTTTAAATGCTAATGAGCTGCTGCTTCCCGCCCCCTTTTCTAGAATAGAGCTACGCCATTAGAGCTTGTACCTGCTAAAAAAAACACATCTGTTTTGGTTCGTATTATCATGTTTATCGCGCTGAAATCAAGCAAGCGTTTTAAACCATATGAGTTTAAACTTCTGATATACGGTTTTCTGAGCGCACACATCTGAAGCACACGCACAGAAAGCGGCTGTCGCAGCATGCGAGCACTAAACTAAGTTCTCATTCACACACAAGTTTATGTTAAAAACCACACGAGTTACAAAAACAGTCGGTTAAGTCTGTGAAGGTAAACACCCAATTCCAAAACGTTGGACAATGTACAAATGTTGAGAAAAAGAATGGAATAATTTACAAATCTCTTAAACTTATATTTTATTCACAATAGATTATAGATAACATATCAAATGTTGAAATTGAGACATTTTGAAATGTCATGCCAATTATTGGCTCATTTTGGATTTCATGAGCTACACATTCCAAAAGAGTTGGGACAGGTAGCAATTAGAGGCCGGAAAAGTTAAATGTACATTTAAGGAACAGCTGGAGGACCAATTTGCGTCTTATTAGGTCAATTGGCAACATGATGGGTATAAAAAGAGCCTCTCAGAGTGGCAGTGTCTCTAAGAAGTCAAGATGGCAGAGGATCACCAATTCCCCCAATGTTGCGGCGAAAAAAATAGTGGAGCAATATCAGAAAGGAGGTTCTCAGAGAAAAATTGCAAAGAGTTATCATCATCTACAGTGCATAATAACATCCAAAGATTCAGAGAATCTGGAACAATCTCTGTGCGTAAGGGTCAAGGCCGGGAAAACCATACTGGATGCCCGTGATCTTTGGGCCCTTAGACGGTACTGCATCACATACATGAATGCTACTGTAATGGAAATCACAAACATGGGCTCAGGAATACTTCCAGAAAACATTGTCGGTGAACACAAGCCACCGTGCCATTCGCCGTTGCCGGCCAAAACTCTATAGGTCAAAAAAGAAGCCAAATCTAAAAATGATCCAGAAGCGCAGGCGTTTTCTATGGGCCAAGGCTCATTTAAAATGAACCGTGGCAAAGTGGAAAACTGTTCTGTCGTCAGACGAACCAAAATGTGAAGTTCTTTTTGGAAAAACTGGGACGCCATGTCATCCGGAAAAGGACAACCCAAGTTGTTATCAGCACTCAGTTCAGAAGCCTGCATCTCTGATGGTATGGGGTTGCATGAGTGCGTGTGGCATGGGCAGCTTACACATCTGGAAAGGAACCATCAATGCTGAAAGGTATATCCAAGTTCTAGAACAACATATACTCCCATCCAGACATCGTCTCTTTCACGGAAGACCTTGCATTTTCCAACATGAAAATGCCAGACCACATACTGCATCAATTAAAACATCATGGCTGCGTAGAAGAAGGATACGGGTACTGAAATGGCCAGCCTGCAGTCCAGATCTTTCACCCATAGAAAAAAATTGGCGCATCATAAAGAGGAAGATGCGACCAAAGAAGACCTAAGACAGTTGAGCAACTAGAAGCTTGTACTGGACAAGAATGGGACAACATTCCTATTCCTAAACTTGAGCAACTTGTCTCCTCAGTCCCCAGACGTTTGCAGACTGTTATAAAAAGAAGAGGGGATGCCACACAGTGGTAAACATGGCCTTGTCCCAACTTTTTTGAAATATGTTGATGCCATGAAATTTAAAATCAAAATTTTTCCCTTAAAATGATACATTTTCCCAGTTTAAACATTTGATATGTCATCTAAGTTGTATTCTGAATAAAATATTGAAATTTGAAACGCCACTCATTGCATTCTGTTTTTATCCACACTTTGTACAGGGTCCAACTTTTTTGGAATCGGGTTTGTAAACAGCTGGGAAATAAATCGCATGTTTATATCAGATCTGTGTGGCATCAGCGTAATATACAGTAAATTAATCAATAAATCCACTGTTCTCTTGTCTCTTCTGAGGCTGGGACTCTAAACAGTGTTCTGTGCTCGTCTCTGCAGCCAAACACAGAACCGTTAGCATGCTTCGCTCACACTTTCTCCATGGTATTAGAAGTAATACACCAGTGTCGCTTGTGAAAACACAATAATGGTGCCGTGGGTGTACACTTACAGATTAAGGGGTGGTGGTTTAATATATCCGGGACCCTTGCCTTTCACCACCAGAGCAGACATGATTAACGCGTTTTGTCAGACGCTTGCAGAAAAAGGCTTCTCAAAACAAAGTTACTAGGTTAATCTTCTTCACGTTTCCTTGGTTGTTAGATGCACCGGAGACCTGATTATAGCACTTAACACCTGGAAAAGTCACATTTTCATGATATGTCACCTTTAAAATGGATATCAGAACAGAATGAACGGTTTTACTTTGTGGTCTGAATGTAGGCTGAAGATGGCGCCATTGTGGTCGTTGGCTTGCCGTCGCTCCTGTGCTCTGCTCTCTTTCCTGTACGTTTTGGTGCTATCTATGTGTGTGTGTGCTCAAGGAATCAGTACCTTAATTTCCTATGATCGCCAAACCCTTCTTGATATACAATCCACTGTCATGGATATGTGTGCTCGAAATCCGAATGGAGAGAAATTCTCCTACACCCGGTTTTTCTCAGCGTTCCCGAAAGCTGCTTGCCACGTCGGCTGTTCATTTCATCGGAAAAGACGCCATAGAAAGCGTGGGAAACGGGCTGGCATTTTGGTTAATCTGTTAATCTTACACAGCATATTTCTGGAGCTACTCATGACCATGGCCACACACTGGATCTGATCTTATCTTATGGCATTTCTGTACATAATGTTGATATTTCTGATTTTTGTGTATCTGACCATAAGCCTATTCTTTTTAATATCACAATCTCTCAGACTGGTACAGTTCAGACAACACAGCGTTATCCTGACGACGTCTGTTCGTCGTGTGTCACTTTGAGACAGCCAGCTTTCTGAGGCCTTTCGTCTCTGTCTGAAAGTGTGTTAAAACTTCCTGACTCAGATCTTGGAATAGAAGAGATGATAACGCTTTTTAATAATGCCTGCTCTTGTGTTTTAGATTCTGTTGCTCCTTTTAAAGTTTCAAAACCCAAACGAAGGTCAGAACCTTGGATAAATAGTGATATACGAGTTCTCAGACAGGAATGTAGGAAAGCTGAGCGCAAATGGAAAGACAAACTGCAAGTGTCTTATGAACTCTTGAAAAACACTCTTTCTGCCTACCAGCATTCTGTAAAAAATGCAAAAAATGAATATCTTTCTGAATTAATATCTAAAAAATTACACACAATCCAAAAATTCTGTTTAATACGTTAAATACTATTTTTTCTCCTGCTAACACTTCTGGTATGGACAGTACTCCAGAGACCTGCGCAGCATTCCTACATTATTTTATGGGAAAGGTGGACGCCATACAGTCTACTGTTACAATGTGCAGTCATGACCCCTCTGAACCACTCACCTGCCATGTTTTTTTGAACGGTTTGAACCAATATCCCTTTCTGAGCTTGGCGATATAGTTCACAAGATTAAGCCTACCACTTCCCCTGTTGATGTTATCCCCACCCAGCTCTTTAGAGAGGTCCTGGATACTATCAGCCCTAGTGTACTGGCTATTATAAACAGATCCTTAGACAGTGGCCGTGTTCCTATATGCCTCAAACAAGCAGTGATCACGCCTCTTAAGAAGCCAAATTTAGACAACCAATCTTAAAAATGTCCACGCTATTTCTAAGTTGCCATTCTTGTCTAAAATTTGGGAGAAAATAGTTTTAAATCAGTTATCGTCATTTGTCTCACAAAACAATATTTTAGATAAATTTCAGTCTGGTTTTAGAGCCCATCATAGCACCGAGTCTGCACTGCTGAAGGTGTCGAACGATCTACTCCTTGCTTTGGACTCCGGTAAATCTGCTATTTTAATGCTACTTGATCTTAGTTCTGCATTTGATTCAGTTGATCATGCTACCCTTCTTAATCGTCTAAGGGATGAAGTTGGCATTAGGGGCACGGCACTGGATTGGTTCTCATCATACCTCTCCGACAGATCAGCTAAGGTAATGATTGGACACTCGTCCTCTCCTTCTGCACCGCTAACCTATGGGGTACCTCAGGGGTCCCTCTTGGGGCCTATCTTATTTTGTTTGTATATGCTCCCCTTGGGTTCAATCATGAGGAAATATAATATTTCATATCATTGTTATGCTGACGATACTCAGATCTACATTCCCCTCAACTCTGATCACTCTTATTCGGACCTTTTTAATTGCTTTGAAGATATTAAAGGCTGGACTGGCAGAAACTTTCTCCAACTAAATGAAAGCAAAACTGAGATTGTTGTCTTTGGACCCCCAGGTGCTGTCTCTGATATCACTATTAATCTAGATTCTATGTCATCAAACATTCAACCTTTTGCTAAAAACTTAGGTGTGATTTTTAACACTGATCTGAATTTTGAAAAACAGATAAGTGCTGTGGTGAAAAGCAGCTTTTTTCAACTAAGGCAAATAGACAAATTAAAATCTATGCTCTCGTTTAAGGATTTGGAGATAGTTACTCACGCCCTCATCACTTCCAGAGATTGATTATTGCAAGCACTGATAGGTCAATTATTCATCACTGAATAGCTTGCATTTAGTACAGAATGCAGCTGTTGAGGTTGCGCAATGGTACTAAGTAGAGGAGAGAAAGATTTCTCCTGCTAGCATCTCTTCACTGGTACGGTGCAGCATAGGATCCATTTAATATTTTATTATTTGTGTATAAAGCATTAAATGATCTAGCCCCATCATACTTGTCCAAACTTCTCAGCTATCAGCAATCCTCTCACTCTCTCAGATCCTCTGATAAACTTTTCTTGCATATACCTCGCTCTCGCTTGAAATTGAAGGGGGATCGGGC